>NW_006500347.1:661226-679224 GCF_000471905.2 Amborella trichopoda
GAAGTAGATATTTTTTCAAAGAAGTTTCACTATTTCATAAACAAATCATGGGTACAACAGTATAATATGGCTTGAGGGACCGACCTATCTTAGACACTACTTTTTTTCGTTCACACAATTCCACTACATGCTTTTGCCGCCCTTTTTATGGCCGTTAGGATAAATCTAAAGAGGGAGGGAGGCGGTGGTCTAGAGAGACACCACGGAGGCAAATAGTCTAGAGAGAGGGAGAGGCGGATGAAGGAGAAACCTCTAGAGAGAGAGAGGGACAAATTAATAGTTTAACCATTCGCATCGTCAGTAGTGTCGTCAGTATTATAAGGGCAAAGAAAGGAGCAATCCGATGGCTGCTCTCTTCCAACGGACGGTGATGTCACCACTATGTGAATAAGGAAATATTATTCAGTCAATATACATTGTGCAGAGGCATTTTTTATGTTACTCTCATGCTATAAAATGGGTGTCATGTGGACTCATGGTAGCACCAAGGAAGTGAGCTACATTGAATTTCCCTGCACAGAGAGAGAGAGAGAGAGAGAGAGAGGAGGAGAGATGGCTTGTGAGGTGGAGGCTGCTTACATTCAGCCACCGGAGTGTCGGCCCGATCCGACGATCCCGGTTGCCGAGGGCATGCCCGTGATTGATCTCTCCCCGATGGATTCAGGCGATCCGGTGGCGATGGAGAAGCTCGCAGAAGAGGTGAGGGACGCCCTCAAAGAGTGGTGCATTTTCTATGTTGTGAACCATGGAATTCCTACAGACGTTCGAGAAAACATCGATAAAAATATATATGAGTTTTTCGGTCTCCCACTTGAGGAAAAATTGAAGGTGCAGAGGACCCTTGAGGATCCTCTGGGCTACGTCCCAACTGATCTAACTTGGAACACCAAAGACTGGATTGAGATCTACGAGTACTTCATGCACAGCCCCCTCGAGATCCCCGCAAATCCGGAGCCCGACTGCTCGGAAACAATTACCCTTAAGAACAAGCCGCCGGAGAACCCCCAGGGTTTCTTGTAATGAATCTCTCTCTCTCTCTCTCTCTCGCTCTCAAACGCTCGCACACACAACACTTGGTTACTGGATGCAGGCATGTATGTTGTGGTGAATGCGAAGTACGTAAAAGTCCACATACTATCGCATATCATATGTTTATTTTGAAATCCTATCGTTTCCTCAAACGCTGGTTGATAGCCGGTGCTCAACAACCCAACCGGTTTGAACGGGAATCGGCCACTTGGGTGGCCGGTTAGCGTGGTCAACCGGCTTGACCACCCTCAGTTAAAATAAAAAATAGAAAAAATAACATATATATATATAAAAATTACCACGAAGTTTTGGTTATTATATGGAGGAAAAAGTTTATATAAGGTTACAACCTTAAAATGTAGAACTACGGATACACCTCAAAAATCTATCGAAAGATGTTGTTTTAATATTGAAAAATACTCTAATTGATCATCTCGACATCGAGATATATGATTATGAAAAATAAAAAAAAATTTGAGTTATGAAAATAGTGCATCTTACAACACTTTATCTAGACCGTCTATTTTCAAGATCTCCATATGTTTATAGATCTGCTTAATTTTAACCATTTTTGGAGTTTAAAATGTTACAATTAGATATGAAAATAGATTTTGAGATAATCCTAAGAATATTTTACATCAAAATTATATGCTATAATAAAATTTGGAGGTGCACCTTAATTGGATTGTTTAAGGTTGCAACCTTATGGAAACCACACCCTTATATGTATATCCATTTTTTAGCTTCATAACATTAAAATAATAATAATAATAATAATAATAATCATAATAATCATAATAATAATAATGGAACGGCCCTTTTTGGTTTTTGAAAAATCAAAATCTTTAAACGTTTCCAGTTTTCAAAAACCGAAAATTAGATATTTTTGGTTTCTCAAAAAACCGAAAACTATCTTTCATTTTCCAGTATCTTACAGGAAAATTTACTAGAAAGAGATAGATGTTCGATTTTTGAAAAACCAAAAATGTCGTATTTTCATTTTTTCAAACACCAAAATTGGATATTTTTAATTTTTCAAAAACCAAAAACTATCTTTTGTTTTCCAGTATCTTACTGTAAAAGTTATTGGAAAGAGACATATTTTCGGTTTTTTGAAAAACCGAAACTGTCATTTGTATGGTCCTTCAAAGACCGAAAATTGGATATTTTAAGACTTTCAAAAACCAAAAATTGGATATTTTTTATATTTCAAAAACCAAAAATTATCTTTCATTTTCTAATAAAGAATTGGAAAATTTACAGGAAAGAGGCAGATTTTTTATTTTTGAAAAATTGAAAATGTTGTATTTTCAGTTTTTCAAAAACCAAAAATTGGTACTTACTGGAAAATTTACAGTAAAAAGACAGATTTTTTATTTTTTAAAAACTAAAAAAAGCTAATTTTCAATTTTTCAAAAATTGAAAAGGGCTGTTCTATCTTTTTTAAAAAAAATTTATGAAGTTGATAAAATGGGTATGCATGTACTAACGAGTACTTTTGTAATAACGCTAAATATAACGGATATATACGTTATTTTTTCTAAAAAATAGGAAACTTCACAGTAATTCTGTAATAACGCTAAATATAACCGATATATACATTATTTTCTCTAGAAATAAAAATAAAATAAAAAATTCCAAAATATAAAAAAATTGTTTGTAATAGGTCTTTTAATGTTTTCTATTGTTTTGAAAAAACTTAGGAAGTATTAGGGCCATAATACTTATTTTATATTTTTCCATTATTTTTAAATTACCCTTAGGCACAATTTGATTATTCAAAATCCAATTTTATTACTTTTTTAATCTCATGTGGTTATATTTGTTAAATTATACTCTAAACACATATTTTATATTTTTTGGGATTTTTTGAGATTTTATTTAATTTTCTTTAACCCTTTTTAACTGGATAAAGATTTGTTTGATTACAGCCCGTCCATCATACCCAGCCGAGGGCTGGGTTCTGAGGCCGGTTCGTACAATCGAACACTGGACAACAATGGACGGTAGAGAAACGGTGTTCCTCCATGTTATATATATCGGACTTGTTTTTGACATGTCCTTTGGTTGAGGATAGGGTTGGGAAACGGGTCAGTTCTACTACTGGAACCGATCGGTTTGGGTATGGACCTGACGCTCTAGATCTAGGTCAAGTAGACCTAAACTCAACTTGGGTTGCAGGTCCAACTTGGATCTTATTAGGTAGGGATGAGTTCAACCCGACCCGACCTAATCGATATATATTCTTTTATTTTTTGATCAAGAGATTTTGTAAACATTGGAACTTTTTTTACATGTTTTTTATTTTTATAGATTTTAGGAGTTAGCTAATGTCCCAAATATCAGATCAGTTATTTCAATGACAGTTCGATATTGAAAACATCGAACTATCCTATATTTTGTAGTTTTTCAAGTATACCTTATATGATGTTTCCAACATCACATCACTTTGTATATATATTGAGCCGATCCAATATCTCTAATATAAAATAAAATAAAAAGAAAAAAATTCCCCAAGAAGAAATTTTGATATCTTTCTTGTAAAAATAAATAAATAAATAAAAATTAAAAGAAAAAGATTGCTAATGAAGTAAAACTTACGGCAGGGACGCATGCATAGCATATGGAAAGGAGGCAGAGAAGTTGGCTCACAAGATACTGGAGTTGATCGCTTTGAGCTTGGGCTTGCCCGCCAAGAGGTTCGTGCCATTCTTCGAAGGAAAGAACATGACCTTCAACAGAATAAATTATTACAGGCCATGCCCTAACCCTGAGCTGGTGCTGGGAAAGGGCTGCCACACCGATACCAGCTCGGTCACTGTGGTTGCTACCAACGATGTGAGTGGGCTCGAGATCAAGACAAGAGAGGGCACCTTCCTCAAAGTCAACCCACTTCCTGGTTCTTATATCATCAACCTAGGAGAAGCCATGAATGTAATGTGTTTTTCTCTCAAATCTCTTTCTCTATTTTAGCTCTTTCCTTAAAGAAAATGACCAAAATGTTGTTTTTCTAACGTGGCCCAATTGTCACTCTTGTTTTTTTGGGTAAGTAAGTGGGGATGATAAGCCCTTATTCGTTTTTGAAATAGTCAGTTTTCAAATACTTTAGTGAGATTGAACGCTGACAAAATTATGTCTCTCTCTCTAAAAAAGCATGAAAACCTGTCTGTTTTGCCTTCCTTTTTTCTCTCTATCTTAAGAAATGCGATGGGGACAATTTTTTCAAGGTTGGCCCCATTTAGTTGATTACCAAACAAATGGCCAATAAAACCCATCTCAATTTTGTGATTTCTCTATCGCACAGTAAATAAAAAAATGAGTGTGATTCATTTTTAAACAATCAGGCATACCTTTATATCTCGGTAAAAGGTATAGCTTTGGTGCCAGAAACTCAACTTAGAAATTTATTTCCAACCAAATAATAAAATTTAAGATATCTATAAACACTTAAAACATTTTAAAAGTAAACGGTATAGATAATGTGACATAATATATATTCGAACTTGAAATTCTCTTTTTTGCTGTACTCATGCACGTTGAGGTGGAAACAATCAGTTCTACAGTTTTTTGACCTTGGAGGAATCACTTACGATGAGGTGGAAACGATCAGTTGTACATTTCTTTGACCGGAAGAATCATTTAGAGTGGACTTCTGCGGTGCACCTTATTTATTTGGGAAAATCCCTCATGACTTCACTTTCTTTACGTTCTCCCCCACACCACCCATTTTTTTGATGGGAACTTTTATGTCAAAAGTTAATTTTATAGCAAAGATTTTTCAAGTCAAGAAGTCATAATTTGGATGAAAAAAATACCATGGCCTGTATATGAAGCCATCACATTCTTACAACGCTCGCTCACTAAATGCATTTCGGCACATAGGCCGAGCAGTCTGGCACATAGGCCAAGCAGTCTGGCAGCAGTGGCCGGTCTGACATTGGTATTTTTGTTATCAAACTATAAACTTTTTTTTACTTTGGGTCGTTCTTAATGTTGCAATAAAAAAAGTGGTTGGGAAAAATGCAAAGAAAGTTGAGTTACGGGGGGCTTCTTGTAGTTTTTCCTATTTATTTATGCAATATAAATTAACGCCTTATATAAATGCTTTTTCATAAAAAAATAAGGGAAGGGTTTCTACACTTCCCCTAAAGCATAGAAGTTTTATCATTCTCCTATCATCCAGCCGTCCAATTTTGATCAAGAGAGCTACTCACCATTTGATCTTAGATCCGACGTCTTAAAGTATTTTATTTTTAGTTTTTTTTTTTTATACAAATTGTATGAATATGAAATTTGTTACGTACAATCTTCTCATTGGGGGGCACCTATAAAAAATATTAAAAATAATTTTTCGATAAAATATAATGACCAAAATACCTCTTGAAAATTTCAGGGGTATTTTGATCATTTTATTTTATTGAAAATATTTTTTTTCTAGTGCAAGTTTAATAGAGGAATGGACATCCAAAATTTGGTGTCAAAATAGTTTATAAAAAAAAAATTAAAAATAAAATGGTGTAGAGACATGGCATTGTGATTGGGACAATCTTAACCCTCCATTCAGAATGGACGGATGGATAAAGAGAAGTATATAAGTTTTATGCCGTAGGAGAAGCATAGAAAGCTTGCCCAAAAAATAATACCCATAAACTTTCTTCTACAAAAATACCATGGCTTAATCTCTCCAACTCTTTCATCATGGAAACCTTGCAGGTGTGGAGCAATGGCTACTACGAGAGCTCGGACCATAGGGCAGTGGCGCCCAAGGATAGGCACAGGTTCTCAATGGCCTTCTCTTTGGGACCTGCACCAGATATGATGGTCGAGCCTTTGGAAGAGCTCATTAACGAGGACCACCCCCGCAGGTTCACAGGCTTCAAATACGGCAAATTTTGGAGGTCCAGGAGGCACACCAGTTTACTTAGGCTCAAGGAACAGAACATCCGAGCTCGTCACTTCAAAATCAGAGAATAGGGACCACCCAAATCTCTCTCTCTCTCTCTCTCTCTAAAAAATAAGGGCAATATCTCTGTTCCCCAGTTACATTTTTTGCATCTTGTCTGTGTGTGTTAAGGGACCACTGGTTCTTAGTTTTTTGTGCTGCCATGGATATCTTAGCTTTGAGGATAGTAGCGTCTTTTGTAAATTCATGGATATCTTGGACAGAGGTTTGAAGGATAAGTATTAGTATGATAATGAATAAATAAAAGGTGTGGTTTTTACAAGGCTAAGGCCCTAAATGGTCACACCTGAGGTTTAAAATTCTTGAATGAGGCGCTATAGATATGTTAATTTATTTTATATTAGTTTCAAAACTATTTTTTTTGTTTCTTTTTATTGATGGTCCACTTTGTTTTTGTCGTGCCTTTGGACCACCACCTTTTCACCCATACACATCACTTTCCTCTTACCTCTGCATTTGTTGTCCCGTTTCTTGTAACTTAGCACCCCTCTCTTTCTCCACGTACCCTCTCTTTTTGACCAAAACTTAAAAACAAGAAAACAAAAACAAAAAAAACAAAAAGAAAAAAAAAAAAAAAGCTCACCATGTTTCAAGATGAGCTTTAAAAAAATATTTATCCTATGTAAAGGGCTCTGTATGAGAGAGAGAGAAAAGTAGATGTACAGAAGAAAGGCACGAGGCTTTAACATAGAAACAGGGAACTCATGGGAAAGAGAGGCGTGAGGCTTCAAGGAAAACAGTGACCTCATGATAAAAACTAGGGAAGTTCTTAGTGTTGAAGGTGAAGCATTAACAGTGTTAGTAAACTCATAGGAGAAAACTAAGGAGTTCATAGTATTTTGAGATAACGCATAAAAGAGAAATATATATTTTGAAAATAGGAGAGGTATTTTTCGGATATTTTGATTCTATGTACTATCAAACTGAGCTCCAGTGTCCATAACGAATTTAGCAGTGACATCAATATGTTTTTACAATGATTTTAAGTGAGTTTCTAAGCATGCAACTCAGTAACTCAATAAGATTTTGATCTGGTTGTATCTTAAGGGTGGTTCACCAAAGCCCCAATTGTATCTCGGAATTGTACCAAATAGGAGGTGATCAACACTTTGAAGAAAGCGAGATCTTCTCATACCTCTAGATCCTGGACATCCGCTATCACTGAGTATAACCTTTGAAACCTAAGTCAATTCCTATAGGAATTCAACAGGCACCAAGAGCATTTTTAGTGGCAGATATAATATCTAAAACCTGTTCTAATTCCTACATGAATCTGACTTGGTACTAGGAGTGTTTGTTTTTTTTTTTTTTTTTTTTTTTCTGACAATAATCCTGGATAAGGGGAGGTGCTGCCGAATTTTTGGGATTAGGTGACAGTGAAATCTATATAAAGTCTAACTTTTCCGCAAAGTTCAATAATTTTAAAATTTAAGTTTCTGCTAATGAGATATTTTTTTCTACCGGCATCTTTTTTTCTATATTTAACTTCTAGATCTTCATATAGTTCTTTTATAATTGGCATTCCTAAGTAAAGATAAAACAAATGATCACTTAGAGCGTTCAAGATATATCATTTACGTATATAATAATTTTTGTCCCATGTTTTAATTTTTTTTGTATTCCAAGGGTGCAACTTATGCAAAGGGACGTGGCTTCCAAGGCATATATTTCATTTTTAACGTCCTCAGCAAGAATAAAACATTTGACTGTCATCTTCTAAAATTAATTCCATCAAAACTTTTCAGCCTTAAAAAATCCTGGATCATTATTTTTAGCGAGTTTCCAGTGGCCATCTCGTGGATTAATGCTCAACACTTCGAAAATGTTAGAGTTTATATGAATTTCACTATCACCCTAATCCCAAAATTCGGCAGCATTTAAAGCCCATCTTGGTTGAAGGCATTGGATCAATTTTAGAAAGGCCTAGCACTCATCTTAATGATTCAATTTGCCTAGATGACGTAAGGCTTAGGAAGAGATGTTGCATTACAAAATATCCTCCATGGACTCACCTATATGAGTGTGAACGTGGAAGCTGCTTCCCATGAAAATTGGGCATTCCCTAAAGTGCAAGAAAACAAGGTAAGGGCACAGGGTCTTAAATGTGCAAGCTTTTTAGAAAATCACAACCTTTGAAAAGAAATATGTAGTATCCGGGAAGCTTATCAATAACAGACATAGTTCAAAGTTCATCCACTCACTGTCATGATAAGTATTATGTATAACACTATATGGAGGTTCTAGTCAGTAGCACACAATGTTTGTAAAATTGAATCGGAACGGTTAACCGGACATGGGCTTGGAAGCGATTTAACCGGTAAACAAGCCAATTCAACTGCTCTAATTGAGCAGGTCCTGAGCGGTCAAAAAAGTGTTAAATAAAAAAATTACAAAAAAAAATCTACTAAAATATGAAAAACATATAAAGGATTATTAAAATAAAACACATTCAAATGAAGTTGAAAATTAATGAAAAAAATGGATTTTAACCCATTTTATATTTTCTAATGGCTATTTTTAAAATTTTCAAAAAAAAATAGGAAAATATAAAAAGTGAGTATTAATGACCAAAACAATTGTTAATCTTCACCCTAATATAAAGAATATTTAAAAATGCATTAAAAATCAATTTTTTTATTTTTAAGAATTTATATATTTTTTTTATTTTATTTTTTAAATACCAGTTGATCACCTTCACTACCCAAAACCGAAACTGGCCATGGTTCCGATCCAACCGAGCAATTAGCGGTTAGATCGGACAATTTTGCGAACAATGCTAGCACAACTGCACTTACGTATTTCTTTCTTGATCTCACTCTTTTCCCTTTCCTCTCACTCTGTTTCCTTTCCTTCTGAAAAAGTAATGAAAATGGTGAGAGATTGTTAATTTATTCTAAAATATTGGTTTCAAAATTACTATCTTGTTTATTTTTTATTGATGGTCCACTTTGCTTTTGCGGTGCCTTTGCAGCACCACCTTTTAACCTCTTTTCTTTTTAAGTCTATCTTCAGTATATTTTAATGTCGTTGTTTCATGCTTGCATCACCATTGCTACGTCATGTTTTTTTAAGAGAGAACGATGAATTAGTTAGAGAGAGAAAGGGTGCGACAAACGGAGTAGTTAGAAAGAGAAAGGACACGGTAAGAAAGAGGAATTAGAGAGAGAAAGAGCAAAGTTAGAGAAAGACGAGTTAGGGAGTGAATCGAGTTACAGAGAGGAAGGAAATGGCTACAGAAAGAGGAATTCGAAAGAGGGAGGAGTTAGGCATGTCAAGTTCTCACCGAGTTTACTTTCAAATGTCAAAAGCAAATATTGTGTTTTCCAATAATAAATGAACTTAAATTTGATCCTCAAAGAAAAAGCATAGTTTTAAGAAAAATTAAATAGGATCTTGAAAAAATCAAATATATATTATAATGATTTAGTTTTTTTTTAAAAAATACATACCCTAACAACTGTGGGGAGATTTACATGGATATAAATTAATATAAAACAAAAGAAGCGCCAAAAAAAAGCTTTTACAACCTGAGAATAGAATGAAATTGGATTCACAAACATGCGGGCAAAAGGTGAAAATATAGCATTTGGATTCCATCCAGATGCTCTCCGATCTAGAATCGATTATTTATCTCCCAAAATTTTAAACCTGGAATTTGAATCAAATATCGAATTGAGATTTCCAAATAGTCAAGTGGGCCCTTAATCTGATTGTGGACCTCTATCTTTAAAGCCTTTAAAATTTCCCAAGAAGTCTCCTGGAACATATTAAATGGGCCTCTGAGTTTTCATTATTTTCTCAATTTTGTGAATTTTTTTTTTTTTTTTTTCAAGTTTAGTGGTGGGGTTCATTCTTTGGGACGTAATGTTGCAATTATTGACAATTTAAACAGCTCTAATAAATATAGACTGCAATTGCCATTTATATTCATATAAAGGCCTCAATATCAGGGTGATCCAAACCGCCACCAGTAAGATCAATGGTTACGATTCTTTTAAAAGAGCAAAAGGGAATCAAAACAATGAATTATTTTATAAAAAGAAAAAAAAATAAGAAATTGGCCATCCTTGTTGGCCAGTCATGCAATCAAAGCATGCACATCTAACATGGCCAAAATCAGTTAAGCAACATTTTTGACTAATTTTTTACCAAATCTAGTTTTTAGGTCCAAACCATCCAAGGCGCAGGTTGTATGGCCAACCCATCTGGTACAGTTTTGACCGGTTCGGATGAATATGTTCCGTAAAAAAATAAGAAAAATCAAAATAATAGTGTTTACAGAAAGAGATAGATTATCTGATCCTAAGAGACCACACCCTTCTGTTGGTTCCACCGGTCAAACACCAACCTAATGGGCTTTGATGGACCTGAAATTTTGAAATTATTATACTAACACCCAGATCAATTTATTTTGGAAAACTTGTCAAATTACCCATAAAAGATGATAATTTAACACTTTACCCATATATTTTTATTTAATTTCAAAATTTCCATTAAAAAACACATGGTCTTGAGTTGGAATAGTTCAAAATGGATAAAATGTTGACTAGTTAATTGCTTACATGTATTTTGATAAATTTCCCTTCTTTTAAAGAAAACAAAATCTTTGGACATAAATCAAAATCTGCTAAACTGAGTCGCCCATTTTAGTGTTTGTCAAATCTCAACAATTTTGAATTCAAAATAGATGCTTTGATTACATGCATACTAAATCATCCCATCCATGAACCCTTGCATACTTCACACATGTATGCATACACATGAATGCATGCCTAAACACATACACATCCATGCATGTGTGCATACATATAACATAATTTACATAGCTTAGTATGCCGAGTATATGTGCATGCAAATGCGCATGCTCTAACTCAAACAAGCAACACAACCCTATGATCAAAAAAATACAAAGCAACACAACGCTATTTGCATTTCTCCTTAGGTATCATATTAGAAAACATGGAGCCATAAGGTATAATTGAAAAGAAAATGGAATTCTTGTGTTTCTTGTTCCTGGACTAAACATGATTATAAATGGAAGATAAATATTTTAGCAATTTGAGCTTCCTCGAAAATGAGTTACCAGCCATTCTGCCCACAGATTTCCACAAACTTTCCAGTTATTTGAAACAAAATCAACAGAATCATTTGAAATAGAGCTCAAGAAGCTTCTTCAGGGTGTCTATAATGCTTGTGAAGGGGTTAAGTGCAATGGGTGCCTTCAATTCAAGATCAGGAAATCGATTTGTCAGAGCTTCTTGCATACCTGACATCGACATCATCAAGGCCAATTGACCAGAAGACATAACTTCACAATCTTGGGGAGTATCTTTGATTTTGTTTGGATCATATCCGAAGTTTGCGAGGTAAGACTTATATCGCTCAATGAACTCAGGCCCTGGATCAGGAGTCCGTGAGTAGATCTGAAGGAACAAAATCCATTTGTTATCAAGTTTCATCCAAGGATGCATGAGCTCCAAGAAAAAATATCAACTTTCTGATGCCAAACTTCCACAAATAATAAATCAATGCATTTCCTTCGAATCCTAAAAATATTTCAAGCAAGATAACTTTGGTCCAAAAGGAGCTTTATGTGGAGAAATAATGAAAAAAAAATTGAACTTTACATGCTAGACATGACAACATATGAAAGTTAAGATAACACAGGCGAAAAGCTTTCCTTGTGAAAAGAACGCTTGTCTTCTAAGGCAAAACAGTGGTCTGCATTCTTTTTAGTAACAATCAGCTTTTGTCAATGTTGCCATATCATACTGCTGTTATCCACCATCATGAAATGGTTACCATGAAATTTGATTTACTTAATCTTGCCACTTTCAGAAGAAGAAAAAAAAGCAAGCAAAAGTACTAAAAAGAGATATAACTTCATACTATTTACGACTTGATATCACCTACCAAGTGAATACCTTGTAAAAGACGAAACAGAACACAGAGATAGAATGATTATGCTCAGAGTTATTTCACTGCAAATATTTCCGACTGTAAAATTTTCAATAGGGAAGCACAAGTCATCCTTGATTTCCAGTGAGTTCTTGAAAGTCTTCCTAGTAGTTTTAATGGAAGATGCTAGTATTCAATGGCCAGTAACTTTAGAGACTTCAACAAAATGCTTTACTACAGTGTCAAACAAAGTTGCCCACTTAAGATTCCCATAAAAGAAATACTCAGGGCCATGCATGAAAAAGCTAGCTCTGATATAGAAAAATGAAAGTGCATAAGCATTTTCTCATGTGTGATTGAGCGACTGTCGCCTTATGGACGGTCTTTTGTCATTTTGATTGCTAAAAGAAGAATCAGATACATATGCACTGACAATAAGCGATAGCAAACTACATCTATACTATAGCCTGCACATCTCACATTATGCTTGAATGGAGTTCCAACTCTTCATTATCCATGAGACCAATCTATGACAAAATTCCTTTAAAAATGTATGATAATTTGCAACAGTCAACCATAACATGCCACTTTTAACTCCCAAACTAGTTGTACAAAGTTCATATGAATCGTGGCTGAAGATGAATCTGCAAGCAATTAGCTATATCATACATCATTAGAACAGCAAACCAGAGTCTTGCTCCTTGTTGAGCAAGGCACATGGTAATTGGAATGCGTCTGTTTGGGCCAAGTATAGCAAGTGGGGCTTGTCTTTTAAAACAACTTTTTTCTTCTAAAAACAAAAAAAAATTCTTCTAAAAAAAAACAGCAAACCAGAGTATGAGGAATGAGTGAAATTGGAGTCAAAAGGACTGTCCATCAAATTAAAACTCAGTCTCTGTTAGAAAGACGCATTGAGATATCGAACTGACATGAGCCTCGCCCAACTTAAGTCATGTCACAGATTTTAGGCAGCAGACGAAAATTCCTTGGACGACTTAATTACTTCATTTTGAGCTTCTTTCAAGAAAGAAACCATCCATCCTAGCTTAGGGTGCTTTGATCATTGAGAAAGCCATGCAAATTAGACATGTATCTCCATGGTTTAAGCACATGTTGCTTCTCACACTTTCAAAACTTGGACAATTCTGCATAAGCTTTTTTTTCAAACATCACCATGCCAGTACTTAAATCTCACTCAACTCCCTTTAAATTCTGTATGGATATGTCATGTCTACAACGTCAACTTTGGGGTTGGATTTTTTTGTTTCTGACAATCATATCTGCATCATAAACTGTCGGGTATATGTTTGCCTTTGTAGACATGGTTAGAAAGTAAACGTAAGAAGAAAAAGAAGTTTTCTGTAGAAAAATTTACACCAATGAAAAGAGAACAAAAAAAAAATCAATCCCTGAAACTTTTTTTGTTAACCTTTTCTCAGGAGTAAAAACGTTTTCTAACAAAGTCTCGTGATACTCCCCCAGTCTTATATAACTTACGAGACTCAAAAAAGTCTTGTCTCAAACTCAATGAGTCTTCCAAGACTTCAAAAAACTGTTCATTTCCTGGCTTTGGCAATGGATGAGGAACTAAACCCTATACTACGGTAATTAATTCGAGTGTCTATTTTTGCCCAATCTTAACAATATTTCTTTGGGTTCTTATTTTCTTTTTTATTTAATTTATAAAATTAATTTTCACACGAAGACAGGAAGACTGAGTCCGAAGTCCATAACCACCTTTATAATGGGGCCCTGAAGCAAGTCGTAAGAGTCCAAGCCATTGTACTCTGCTAGTTATTTCCATGAGGCGTTTGGAAAATTGAAAAACCCTAATATATCATATCCTTTTGAAAGTTGAAATATTAATCTTACTCTTGAGACTTGAAATGTTAATCCATCAAATCCAATATTGAAATTTGAAACGTGCCAACAGTGCCAAATACCCCATTCATGTCCTGCAATGGATCAATCAATAACCATAATGGTTTCTACAAGTGGACATGATATAAGTCATATAAAGTTCATGCTACCACACACACACACAGAGAAGCATGCACACACGCAAGCATGTTCAGGCACACACAGAGAACATAGAGGCTTGAGAAATTCCCTAGGACCCATTTGGTTTCATCCAAGGGAATTTCTCAAGCCCCTATGTTCGACGAGGATGAAATTGTAATCCCTTCGGGGTAAAGCATGAACAATGTTTTCTCTATCTTCTAAAATTCTTTCAGCTCATATGTCTCAAAGGCCAAAACACAAGTGCCAAAAGAATCAACCAGGTCAGTCATGATCTGTTCAATGTGTGATGCAAGATCAGATAGACAATTTATAAATCATGCCAACTTCCCTCTTGCCTTGAAAACCAGAACGAAACTTTCAATTGTTCAGTTCAATCTTTGTTCCTCATTGTTATACAATTTGTGTTTGTGTTATTGTTCATCTGAAAGCAACATTGCACATCTCTAAAAATCTGTGTCATTTGATCTACAATCCTGAGAAACATGAAGAATTTCAATCTCCCCTTGTATCTTTTCAGTGTACATGCAGAGAATATTTTCAGGTGTTTTCTCTTCTTCTAAAATGTCTACCATTTAGTACAAGTTAAAGGTTGTGTCCATGAAGTCAAAATTTTTAGGAAGCCAATGAAGCATATAATCTTCCAATGGGAGAAAAGTAGACAACTTCAAATCAGGTATCTCACGAAATGCGCTTGCTTCCACAACCCAGAACCTTAGGACCTCTGTCTACTTTCTCAATCCAGCAAATCATGCATTCCATCTATTTTCCGGAAGTATGAGTAACAAGAGTACATATCAGATCTCTACTGCATAATATCATCCCATGTTGTAGGATTCCTTTTTGTGGGACTAAGGTCAACAACCTGAAATATCTATATGCGGCAGGCAACCATTTTCCAAAGCTCGATATGGATCAATGAGGCTCAACATGAAGGGGCCAAAATAAATTCTCATATAAAGTAGACATTTGCTAGATATAAGGACCACAAAACAGGCAAGCCTCTAGCCTGCAGCATACCAATAATGTCAATTATGCTGCCCATCTTGCTAGCATCTGCCACATAGAAGAGTGACCGAGAATGGTAATAATCAATATGGGAAGTCATTATACACAAGGTACAAAGGGTAATGTAATCGATATCTGACATCCCATTGGATTGAAAAGGAGTTGCTAGTCATTGTCTTACTTTACTGAGAACATTAGCACTTGGTATAAAAAGTTATAAACACGGTGTAATTGAAAAGGAGCTACCACATAGACAAAGTAATCCATATTGAGGATTTCTTTTTTGCATTTAGCTTCTCCAAACTGCCTTAAGTGCAAAAGAGCACAAATTCTCAAGCCAAAAGAACAAAAGAGAAGTGAAACAAGCAAATCATTCAAGCCAAAGGAAACATTGACCTGAATAAAACTTCTGTCTTTTGCCCCAGATACGAGAGCAAAATTGTCATAGTCCGTAGCAATCACATCATATGGCTCCTTGGGAATAAATGGCAAAGTAGGAAATCGAAGGTAACACTTCTCTCTGATCATAACTTGTCTCTCCAGATCAGTTTCATTTTTCTCCAAATCTTCCTCAGCAAGGCACTGAACCCTTCCCCTTATACCAGTAATATATCCATCAGGGCCACCGTGCACACAAAATGTATCAACTTGGATTGAAGGGGTCTGAGCATCAAATGAATATACTCCCTGACAAACAAACAACACCAAAAGTTGTAATTTCATTGCCTAGGGAATCTGCAGTGGTCCTGAATGCACTGCACTTAAAGACAATGACACCACAGAGAGAGAGAGAGACCTTGTTCCTGGGGTTACCTGTGTACAATGGCAGTCTTCTTGTCCCTGGCCTGCAAATCCACGTTTAAGTGATGCTACTTCATACCACCTTCCGGAATATCGAATTGGATCGAAATTTTTAGCAGTCATTCCTCTCATCATTAGATTCCCAATTTCTCCATTTGTTTCCTCGTCAAGTTTAAGAGATGCCCCACTCCCCATCGCAGAGGCAAGCTGGCATAAATTATTCTTTTGAGGTGATTCTTCAGCGATGACCTGGACATGACAAATGAGAATGTCTTAAAACTGGCACAACCGTAAACCTTTCAAACATTATTGTTTGATCCTCTCCTGCTATAACTGCTTGTCTTGAGCTCTCTCTTATCTTCTGAATCCTGCAAGAAAAGTTTGTTCTCAGATATGACTCTCCTTCACCCTTCTTTGTCTGGACTTAAATCAATGTCGGATTGGGTCCTAGCACATTATGAAAATTATGGTAACCAAAAATTGTTCATTCAAATTTGTAATGTGTCATTCCTCTAAACAAAACAGCACTCATTACAATACGTCATGAATTTTCCTTGAGAACAAATTAAAACATGTAACATGACATACCCAATTGGATGGGGTTAGAACCATTACTGAAGCCACAAGGCCAGTGAAAAACTTTGGGGTAAAAGCCTCTCTGAAACATTGTATCCTCTCCAGTGAACAAGTCAATGTTCTTTTCAGAGGCACAAGATGTGTTGCCCTATAAAGTATAAAACAAATGACATAAGTGCTAGGAATATATGCATCTACCAATCAAGAAAGGAGTGGGGCAATAATTAAATTCCCCTTAGATATATCTATGATAAAATACAGCTTTTTTAGATGATTTGTTAAATATCCAGAACTCAAATCATGTTAAACCATGTTTTACTTAAGGCATGAAGCAATTTGGGGAAAAGAGAAAACAAATTTTATCAAAATGCACCTAACTTTTCCACAATTTTATGGTTTAACTTCTTTCAACTATTCCAAATCATGATCACGTGTATTTTGATGGGTATTTTGAAATTACATTGATATCTTGTCAGTATTGTGATAAATTTTCGCAAAAAAAAAGATCAGGTCACTGGCATTCTCTATTTCGAAAATATCTAAATATTCTGTAACTCTGGATTTTCTAATTGTATTATTGCATTAGAGATTACCAGTTTTATGTACAAACAAACGAGCAGGATTATAATGGCATGTCAAATGATTCAAAGATTCAAGTGTCTGTAGCAATGCATAAAATATATAACGCAACATAACTGCTCCTTTAACAATCCCCATCATTACCATGGGGCATAACCTTCCTAAACAAAGTGAAAATAAAATCACAACAAAATCAAAATATAAGAACCCACATTTCTTTTTCTTCTTCTTTTTCTCCTTTGAAATGCACGGTTTTCTCGGCATTGAGTAAGCATCTATGTCAATGGACAAACATCAATTTTCAGAAAAAGTACAATTAATTTTCTTGCCCAAAGAAAAATACAATTAATTTCATTAAAAAATCCATCAGCATATCCAGAACTCTTGAAGCTCAAATTTATCGACAAGATATAAGAGCAAATTCTTCATTTAATAGTCAAAACGCCAATGTTGCGCCAATCAAGCATTTTCAAGACCACACTACACAGTGAATGAATCAATCAAGCAACAAAAAGATAAATCAACAAAAACATAGATTTTGATCAATTACTGTAACACTCAAATGTCATAAAATGGAAGATTTAAAAGTGAAAAAGAAACCAAAAAATCAAATTCCCAAAGAAAAAAAAAAAAGAGGAAAGGAAAGATCTAACCTTGGCAGGCATTGTGAGGACGGAAGAAGGAGGGGAGAATTATGCAGAATCATTATTGATATATTTAAAAATAATAATTGCTAATTTAAATTTTTCTTAAATCTCCTGTCCAAATGAACTCAAAGCAGATCAGAACTCAGGCGAAAAGAAAAGCTATCCAGGAAGTACCTAAACGCCACAGAAACCTTAGAATTTATCGTTACTACACGGACATGGATACATGATTTTTCGCTCTTTCCATTTCGTCTTTCTAAAGCCAAAACATTGTATGCTCCTGCGGGAGCATGTCCTCTATTCTGCACTCCAGGTAAGATCGCATGTAGAAATATTCTTCACGAAGATCCGCCAAGGCCGAGGATTCATTGGTCTGTCATTCTTTACTGTAAAATAAACTTATCTAAACGAAAAGAC
Source organism: Amborella trichopoda (assembly GCF_000471905.2). The sequence continues at coordinate 679,164 of NW_006500347.1, forward strand.
CAAATCCAGCGTTTTAAAAATCGCCGAGTCGAACCGGACTCGCCCGGTTCGACTCGGAATT
>NW_006500347.1:696478-716096 GCF_000471905.2 Amborella trichopoda
TACTACTATATATATATATATATATATATATATATATATATATATGGAAAATGCTGAGATTAGCCTACTAGCTCATATAAACATATGAGTCCGATGGCGCAAATTGAATCTAGGCCGATCTGACGGTCACGATTTCATTTTGTGAATTTTCTTCTTTTTTTTTAACAAATCCAAATAATTTGAAATTTTAGATATGTATTCATCAAAAATATGATAATCTAATAAAAATATTTCAAAAAAAAAATTTTAATAAAGAAATTGACCAAAATATCCCTGAAATATTTTAGGGGTATTTTGGTCAATTTATTTTTTGTGAATTATTTTTAAAATATTTTTATTAGGTGCCCCTTGATGAGAAGAATGGAAGGCCTAAGATTTTAAGTTATTTAGATTTGAAGAAGACAAATTAAAATTCAAATACAAAATGTGGTCGTGACCTTCAGATCGGTCCAAATTCAATCTTGAACGCTGGGCTCATATGTTCATATGAACTAGTAGGCTTTCTTATATATATATATATATATAAGTGATTTCATACAATGGTTGTATAGTAATATAGAGCAACAACCTTCCAAAACTATGTTAGGGCCATTCGTTTGATATAAATGTAGTTGCATTATACTATGAATTCACTAGCCAAATATATATATAACTTTAGTTTAGGCATCTCAACGAAGAGATCCATGTATATAAGATTTTCATCATCATTGTGCTTATAGCTAAGGGTGGCAATGGCCCAGGTGTCCTTGCTTGGCCCGACTAGTGCGGCTCTAAAAAATTAAAGCCTAGACCATGAAATGTGGGGCAACCGCAGCCCGAGGGTAGGGCCTGGCATATGTGCCAAAGCCAGCTCGGTTCGGCCAAGAACGGCCCTCTATTTTTTTATTTCTTTTTTGTTAGGATTTATTTGGCATGACCCAGCCCAACCCATCCCGGCCCTAATAGGGCTAAGGCAGGGCCTAGTCTGCCCCGATAAGGACCAGGAGGTCCACTTGTTTTTTAGTCTACTTGGACAAATGGGTAAACCTCAAACCAAGAATTTGAAGCTGAAGGGATAATCTAGCAATGTTGCAAAAGCGGCTCACCTAATGCCTAGGTGATCGCCTAGGCAAGCTAGGGGACCTGGGCACATCTCCCAACCCTTAGGCGCTTGGGACCCACCTAAATAGATGCCCAACACCTACCCCTGGGCGGCTGCCTAAGGACGAAAATACCCCTCAACAGCAGTTACCCAAGGATGAAAATGCCCATCTTTGAGGAGTATTTTGCATTTTTTACCCTTAAATAACGGGGAAAAGGGAAGGGGTTTAGGTTATTGTATGACCACCTCTTTGTTTACTTTAAAAAGAAATTAAAATAAATCAATTTTTTTAAATTTTTAAGGGACCGGTTAGGTATTTCTGAGTTTTGAAAAATCGATCCAAACATTATCTTGTTTTAGTTTTTGATTTGATTGTGATGCTTTTTTAAGCTTAGTACATGCTTTTTGAGAAGTATTTGAGATTGGAAAACATCTCAAACATTGAATATTGATAACCGAGCAAAAACGTTAGTTAAATATCTTCATATTTGTTATTTCAACGTCTTTTTCAGGTTCTTTTAGAAGTAGAGATCCGAGTTAGAAATTTGATTATAACCCAAATCCAAATCATATTTAATTATATAAGATGTAATTATTGCAAAAACGATACTGATGAGAATATAAACTACTTAAAAAAAATATCGTGCGAGCATCATGGGGTATGTTGCCCCTTATAAAAATGTTTATGAAGGTATCAGAAAGGAGATTTAACAATATATGAGTTCAATAAAACACAAATATGAACAAAAATCTTATCATTTGGATAAATCTATTTCTGGTTCTTTTAGAAACGGTGATTCGGGCTGGAAGTATTGTAATTTATGTAAAAAAAAAAATACCAATTGGAATATTAACTGATTCACGAAACACCTAGCAGGTATTAAAAGAAATGTTGATTCTCATGAAAAGATCCATGAACCTATTAGAAATAAAATTAGACATTTGAATTTTGTAAAACCAGAAAAGAAAAAAAAAATTAAAAAAAAATAAAAATAAAAAGGAGAGTTGTTATATGAAAATATATTTTCCTTGTTCGTCAAGAAGTGGTGATCTGAGTTTGAAGTCCTTCTAGAAATGGTAATTTGAGTTGGAAGGCCATCTTGAAGTGGTGATCTAAGTTCGAAATATGGTCATGACCCAAATCCGAATAACAAATTATATAAAGTATAATTATTATGAAAATGATACTAATAGAGGTATTTACCGATTCAAAAAACATCTTATTAATATTTAAAAAGATATTATCACATATAAAAATGTTCACGAAGCTACCAACGAAAAGATTAAGTAATATTTGAATTTAATAAAACACAAAAAGCAAAAAATTAATATAAAATGACACCAAGTGGAACGACCAAGACTCATAAGACTTCATTTGAACAGAGTAAGAAAGGATAGAAAAAAAATAGCAGATTCAAAAAAAATGAAAAAAAACAATCATTACGTTGAAGAAAGAGATGACTTTGATGATTATAAACACGACTTCAATACACATGATTAAAGCTTAACCTACCTTTTTTTATGATGATTGCTCTACACTTGAGAGTGTTGAGTATTACAACTTAAAATACTTTCTTTTTTTTTTTTTCAAATTTTATATGCATGTAGAGCTGTACCATTATATAGAACTACATATTATAGAATGATATACGGAGCATGGAGTAAGGATTATGAATTGTACCTATATTATTACTGCTACTATTTTTAGTTGTGCTATTAATAATCTATCTATTACAAATTTCCAATGGTTTGGAACTTTTTAGATTATGAAAGTTTTTAATATTTTATGTTGTATACTCCCCTGCCCTGCCCCTCTTTTTCATAACACTGCAACGTAGCTATACACCAGCCTCACCAAGTTTCAAACAAGGAGACAGAAATACGAAAGCAAAACTTTGTTGCAAAAAGAATGCATATTAAAACCATATTTTCTCATGACAACACAATGCATTTTTGGATTCCTGAAGAAAGCCACAAGTACGTCAAAAAACAAGCTAAAAACCACCACCAAGTTAGCGTGAAATTCATAAACACACAAAGACAACAGAAACAACATGTCCCTTCATAATTTCGTCCCAAAGGACACACCAAGAACTCAAATAGAGTCAAGTGCTTGGAGTACATCCATCCTCAAGTCCTCAAAGTCTTCAATTCCCAAGCTGAAGCGGACCAGGTTGTCTTTGATCCCATACTGCGCTCTCTCAACAGGGCTCAAATCCCTGTGCATATAATGTTGGTTAGAATTTGCGCAAGCTAAGCTATGGATAAAATGTTATGTGCAAGGATGTCCGTGAGTGCTGACCTATATAAAGAATGTTTTAAGTTGTTAAAAACAACATCAGTCAATGACGAACAAGGGCCACTTGAAATAATCGCAGCCATTATGTTTCAATTTTGTCTATTATTTCACATTATTTTGCTATAGCAGCCAATGATCATTTCTGTCGCCTGTTGCGACGAAAATGTTTCAACAGTTTTTGATACCTTGAATTTTTCATTGCCAGACAGCAGTCAATTCACTGATGAAATTTTTCTGACATTTCCTTTATGTTCATTCATACGTATGCAAGGGCTCACCATGCATGCCATGCCATATTGATAGCAGGTAAGTCGATATACCCAAATAATATTCATACAACCCAATTTCATTCTTAATATAAAGAAGACCATGAAGTTGGCCACTGGATCCCACCTAGACGCCTGCCAAAGAATTCTCAGGACCAAAATTACAAACTGAACAGGTTACTCAGTACTCTAATGCGGTAGGAGTAAATATTAAGTCAATGAAATGCGCAGGCTAACATACAATGATACTATTTTCACATTCCTAAATTGATTTTCCCGTGTTAGCAATACCATTAAAAGATGGGTGCAGTCGGTATACGGATGCATCCGTAGCTGTAGAGGTAAGGTGCACTTTCAAATTTTATCATGGTATATAATTTTGATGTAAAATGTTCTTAGGATTATCTCAAAATCTATTTTTATATCTAATTATAAAATTTTAAATTTAAAAAATGGTTAAAATAAAGTAGATCTATAAACATATGAAAATCTTGAAAACGGACGGCGTAGATAATATGTTGTAAAATGCGCTATTACTAAAACTTAAAATCTTTTTATTTGTCATGGTCATACATCTTGATGTCGAGATGACCAATCAAAGGGTTTTTCAACATTAAAACTACCTTTTCGGATGGATTTTTGAGGTGCAGCCGTAACTCTACATTATAAGGTTAAATCCTTATATAAACTTTTTCATTAAAAGATTAAGGTGAGTTTACACACACTGATTACTTTGGGTAAGTCTGCCAATAGGACACAAGGGCTAAGGTGCAGGAAAAATTGGATTTTTAAAATTTGAAGTTACCTAAGGTAATAGGATGGGTTATTAAATGGAACAAATCCAATATACTGGGATTGGACCAAATCTACAACATGTAAAATTGCTGAGTTAACTAACCCAACTGTTCAAACATGCCCGCACAAAAGATCACATAGCAATTATCAAAGATGTGGGGATTACCAGTAGGACATGATGGCAGGCTGGTCAATGATGCTTTCACAGCCTCCAAAGGAAGGGGCAATGTAGGGTATCTTTAGTGCGTCGACGAATTTTGCGGTGGTATTCAAGTCTCCAGCTACCTGCAAAACTACAATATAAGCCCCCTAGAGATTTGAAGGAGCCGGAATGCCTTTTATTACAGTTAGAAGTACATAAAATACGACTAAAGAACCCTCATGTACCTCAAAACTGACCACACCCCCAAAGCCGGTCATTTGTCGGCTAGCGATGTGATGCTCTGGATGACTTGGCAAGCCTGGGTAATAGACACGAGTAATCTGGCAAGTGGCCCAATGTTATTCTTATTATTCATAGATAGAAAAGCATAAAAAGTAAAAAATCTTCTCGTCCATTCTTCCATAATCCACAGAAAGCACGTCATTTCAGATGATTGTAGTGCGGCATATGTGGGCACAATTTAAAGATTATACTGGTTTAGCTGGTTCTACCAGAACAAAGCACATAATAACATAAACAACAAATAGAATCCCGATTGCAGTTTTCTTTTGACCAAGGATAAAATATTGGTTTAATAAAAGTTCGTTTGATTCAAAATGTTCAGGAAGATTTTGTAATTTCCAAAAAAAGATAACAGAAAATGTATGGATTAATAAGCCTGATGTACTCATGGTTCTTCTGTCTATTTCATAAGCCTTGGCTAGGACTTTTTGGACATTGTTGGATTTCTTAAAGAATTGGCTCAGCTAAAATCTTTTTAGTGTTAATTCGATACCAGCGATCCAAATTTGTTCTCATATTAAATTAAAAAGAATCTGTAATGTTCCCATTTGAAAATTCAGAATAAATTTTTTAGTTATATAATTTCTCCATATACCCAAAAAAAGGGTTAAAAGCCCACATAAAATGTTATAGCATCTCATACATGCCTGTGCCACAAAAACCCCACAGGCCACCCAGTGAGATTTTACCCTTTTTCATATAGTCGGCCCATTTACAGCATTAATATGTGCAAAAGTATGACTTGCTTTCAGTAGAATTCATAAAGGTACTGCATGTCTATTGAATATTTAAGCGCACACAATTGGCTTTCAAAAAGAACAGCAACCCCACAGAAAAATGTGCACCCCATTTGAAATGCTGTTTACAAAACAACTATCCTGTTTATAAAAAAATGAAAACAAATAAATACTGTTTACATACCTTGGGATGCGCCTCTAAAAGCCGGGCCATCCTCATTGCTGTTAAATTATGTTGCTGTACACGAAGATGCAGTGTCTTCATGCCGCGAATGATCATATATGCAGCGTTCTGAGCAAATAAAATGAGATAAACAATCCCATAACTCACATGAGGAAAAGAAGAAAAAATTAGAGAAAGTATACCAATACTCGATGGAGTAAATACTCCAAGGGGGTAGTACCCACCCCCCATTCTATTGCCCGACAGACAGAAATACCTGTATCAGGCTAAATGCCCTAGTAGGCCATCCACCAATACTCTCTGCACACAGCAGAATGGATAGAGGGTTCCCTTTGAAATGAAGTGCACAATACACCAATATGTAATAGAACACTAGCCAGTTTGAATATTCATGTCATAATTCATGATATTAGAATCGATTTGTTAATGTTACCAAGTGTAAACCTGTGGTCCAAATATATCATTTATTCACTCAGCATTAACCAACTGCTTTCAACACACAGTGATAGCTTACCGGATTCAAAACGCCACCCAAGACGTGATGCAAAGCCCTCACAGTTTCAACCAGCTTTTTTGAACCACTAATGCACCCTGCAATTACCTGAAACAACCAGAATAACACTATCAAACTCATTCACTGCTCATAAAAAAATCAGAAAAGTTTATAGGGATTGCACCTAACTCACATCATTATGACCAGCAATGTACTTGGTAGCAGAGTGCACTACAAGATCTGCACCAAGGGGTAGTGCCTTCTGGTTGACAGGTGTGGCGAAAGTGCCATCAATGCAGACCACTGCCCCTTTGCTATGGCATAGCTTTGAAACCAACTCAATATCAACACAACGAAGGAATGGATTGGTCGGAGATTCAGTGAAATAGAGGGATACCTACGCCAAAGAAAAATATGTACTTAAGAATAACAAGCAATTCTAGAATAACATCTACACAAAAACAAGCGAAGCATTTTAGTGATAACAAGCCATTCTAGATTAGTGGCAAAGCCTTCTGTACTTAGACAACCGGGGACTCACTTTATGCTTCTCCAAAGCAGATTTCAGCCCATCCATATCAGCAGGATCAAGGATAGTGGCCTGCAGTTCAGCGAGACAAAAACATAGAAAGTGAGCAGAGAAGTAAAAGCTCCAACCAACCATGGACCACTGTTAAGACCAACACGACATAAAATCATGTCATAAGAATGGATGACAGAATAGAACAGCCATTTTGGAGAGGGGGGGGGGACTTTATGTGTTCACTACTCATTTTATAGGAGAATCTCAGAATATGAAAAGAAATATTACTTTTAGATATCTACCTATCAGGCAATAGAGCGCTATATACATAATTCTCCTTTTAAAACACGACAAAATCAGATAGCGCAAGGAATATCAAAATATGGGCAGTAAATTTGTGCAAGGACATATACTGTATTCCAAATATTATATGCATGCCTAATAGAAGCTTAAGTCACATAAATAGTGAAACAAACACAGTGGCAGATAGTTTAGCAAACACAGGGGGTTATAGTAAGAAGAGGTTTTGAAATTCTCAGTCATCACGCTTCTGAGGACCCTTTCCTTTTGTGTAATGACTATTTTTTTTAATCTTGATGTTCAGAAGAATAATGATGACATAAAGAACTATTACTTTTTCACCTATATGAAGAATAACAACATGATATACGATAGTACATCATGAAGGACAGTGAGCTCAATGTCTACCACAATAGCAAGAGACAAACACAAACTCCTAGAACTTTATTTTTTTTTTGTTTATTTATTCCGATGATTAGCTCCCAACAAATTGATATTAGTATATACACAGAGAACCACAGACTGTGTAATATGTGTCAATACATTTTTACAGTAATTCTATCACATCCAGATTTCCTTTTTTTTTCTTTTGTATGCCAATATGGAGAGATATTAAGGACCTGAATTCTGGTTCCATATGACTTGTTATAGTTCCTGATGTGTCAAATTTACCTGTTCTCCGAAGAGATTCCGCAAACCACCATTCTAATGGTGAAGTTGAGAACAATACACCAAGTATTTGGACAACAAAATGCCCTTAAGTTGTAGAACAACATTGGATATAATTCTGAAGACATTCCAAAGTCTAAACACCATGCTACTGCACGAGAAAGAATATCGTTCAACATTCAAAGTTGAGTTAGAAGGAGTTCAAAATTAGATCAAATACCACGGTGATAGAAATAGGAGCAATCGAGTGAGGCTTTCTAATTTCACCATTTAAAGGATGTCTTCTAAAAAATATACTAAACAAGTATTTATCAAACCAATAGGTTCACAACTTTGCCTTCATCGTTGGAAAATGTCTATTCCCGGTACATCTTGCATTTAACCAACATAGATGCAACAAGTTTAAAAAGATGAGCCGTAAGGTTGCCGAAAATAACCCCAAACTCCCAATAAGTGTATAGTACTCAAAATTCATGTGTGTGTGACACATGCTGTGCCAATGGAGATGGTTCCCTCATGTTGACTTCTCAGTCCTACCATCCAAAGATCAATCCAAGTGCAGTTGCATGCACAAAACCCACACATATGCATACACAATCCATCCACACATACGTATACAGACATAGGCATAAGCATATGAAATGGAAATAATGTATACTCAAAACCAGTCAGGCACCCCAACCGAAAAAGAAAAAAATGCATATAAACAAAGTCACACGTATGTAAATGCATATAAAGGAAAACGTTTACAAAAGGTTGACACCTTAAGATGTAGGATTAACGTTAACCTCTAAAATACTTCGAAAAAAATTGTTTCGATGTTGGAAAAACATCTAATTGTTTTCGAGATGTGTAGATGTAGAAAAAAAGACAGATTTCTAATCCTAAAAATAGTACTTCTTGCAATAAATTATCTGGACCGTCTATTTTCAAGATTTTCATAAGTTTATTAATCTGCTTAAAATCATTTTTAGAGTTCAAAAATTTATAATTAGAGATAAAAATAGAATCTCATACCATCCTAAGAATTTTTTACACCAAACTTGCATCTCATGACAAAATTTGAAGATGCACCTTGCTATGATTGTTTAAGGTTGCAACCTTATGTAAACCACAACCTAAAATATGTGCATGGAAACTTAGTTGTTAGGGTGAAAAAGATTTCTTCCTGGCTTGTCATGATTCCTACTAAATTTCCCCATCTTCCTTGAGTTTCTATTGCAAACGCCTTTAACTATTTCCAGTCTTCCTTTGATTCCCAATGAATATTAGGGGGCAGTAAGTTCAGAAGCATTTCCTCGCTAGGTTTTCATCAGCTTCTCCTATACAACTCTATAATCTCTACATGTTTCTTATCTAACAAAATCACTGGCTTATTTGAAATGTTATTCCCTACGTTAATTTTCCTAATTGTTTTACCTGTGATCAACAAAGGTATGCACAAATGCATGCAAAAGTGTGTTCCTATGCTCTTATGTGCATGGGAACTTAGTTGTTAGTGTGAAAAACGATCTCTTCCTTGCTCTTCTTGATTTCATTTTAAATTTTCCCATCTTTCCATTGTTTCCATTCCTTCCATTCCAAATACCTTTATCAATTTAGTCTTCCATTGCTTCTCAATGGATATTTAGGGGCAGCAAGTTCTAGAAGCATTTCTTCACTAGGTTTTCATCAGCCTCTCCAATACAATTCTGTAATCTCTGCATGTTTCTCATCCACCAAAATCACTGACTTAATTGAAATCAGAAACTCTAGTCCCTACTTCAATTTCACAAATTGTTTTACCAGTGATCAACAAAGTTATGCACAGGTACAGGCAAACGTGTGCTCCTTATACTCAACAGATCATGTGCATTCACTAATGTGCAGAACAGCAATGTTTAAATGAAAACTAAAATAAATATTGCATATGATTCAAATATATTGTCATCACCGTGATTCCCATTTTTGGAAGAATTGTTTGGATGAATATCCTAGTCCTTCTGTAGCAATCTGTGGTCGTAACAATATGCCCTCCTGCAGGTACCAATGCCATCAGCATTACCGTGCAGGCACACATACCCGATGCCATCAAAACCGTGGACTCAGCTTCCTCAAGTGCACTGTTCCAAAAAAGAAACAGAGAAAACTGTAATTAACAGATAATGTCACTTTAATTCAACTGCACGAGAGAGAGAGAGAGAACAATAACAAAAACCAAATCAAGAAATCCTGCAGTTTTCAAAGAAATAATACCTAATCTTCTCTTCCAAAACCTTTGTTGTAGGGTTTCCATAGCGACCATACTCAAAACTTGCAAACCTTCCCTCCTATTGGGTTAACATATAAGTTTACAAGAAGATACAATACCATCAAATTACAAATTACAAATACCAACACATAAATCAAACCCTACTCAAATGGGGCACTATGTTACTAAATACCTGAACAATAAAGGCAAAGAATATCATATATATATCAAAGGCCTAAATCCATCTCTATTCTCTAGGAAAAATTCTAAACAAGTATGCATTTAAAAAAATAAAAAATCTACCAACTGTTTGGAAATAAGTTTGTGGCAATGAAGGTCGTATAAGTTGTTAAAAAAAGAAGAAGCAGTGATTACTATGAATACCTTGAAATCAATTAACTGTGCAGTAGTTTTGAACAAGTAGGCAGAAGTATTGACAACTGGAGTGGTGATTGCATCAGTAACTATTCCACGTCCTATTCTTTCACCTGTATAGACCAAGGTTAACCAACAATATTGCATCCAATAAAGAACAAAAGTAAAAAATAATCAATATTCCAATCAAATTTTCAGAGGATTTAGTGTCACGCAACAAGAGATTCAATCACTAGCAGGACCAGCAGCTCATGAGGGCTAAGATCTCATCAAACACCATCTCCTGATTGAGGAACTCAATTCCGTAATATTTGCAAGATATGCAAGAACGCCACAATGTTATTCAAAGATCTATTGAAAATTTGCTTCATGGATATGAGATTTCTTCATTTTTTTACATTTTTGAGATCTATCACATCTTGTTGTTGTTGTTGTTCTGATTGGTAGTGTTCCACTAGAATATTTAAGGGCATGTTTGAAAAAATGAAGACGGGGCTACCACAGCACCCTTTTTCCACAAAGAAGACACGGCATGGGGACTACCACGGCACCCTCGTCTACAAAATGTGGAAGACATGGCTCCCACGCCATGTCTCCCAAAAATGACACTTTTTGTGAAGGGTGTAGAAAGGAGCACTTCCACAACGCAGCTTCCACACACCCCTCATAAACATGGAAGTTTGATTTGATGGAGCTTGGGATTTCCATGGTCAAAAAGTTTCACCAATCAAACATGTCCTAAAGGCCTTGATTTGATCATGGGATCCTTTCGACATATCCATCATAAGAGCCCTCCACAAATGATATTTTGAGTGTTGTGGAGAGGGAGAAATGGTAGAATGTTAGAGGTGCAATGGTTTAAAAGGGGGCCACATAATCAGCAACATTATGTAAGTGATCAGAGAGGAGAGTAGTTCAACATAAGTGAGTGAGATCAGAAACGGACGGCTAGCATGGCAGTAAATGGCTACAATATCAATCATTGTCAATCCACGTAATCAGATCTTTTGAAATGTAATCAAGTGGACTCAGCTTCCTAGCTGCTTAATGAAAGGGTAATCTCTTTATGTAATGAAGTGGGTCAGTTGTCTAAGCACATTTTGAATGTCTAAGAAGAAGTTGAGGTCTACCATGTTGAGAAACAAGCAACTCCAATTGTTAACTCCAAGTATGCAATAAGGGAGCCACCAAAAGAGGCCAGACCAAACACTACACTCCACCATTCAAGTATAACAAAGCCCATTCAAACTTAAAAATTGTCATTGTTTAAAGGATACGGAAAATTTCAAGTATAAACCTTCTCACTAACAAGAGTTTGGTCAGCATAACAATGAACAATGAATATGCCCCCATCGTTGAAAGCCAAAAGATACTATTGTTCCATTAAAAAAAAAAATCTCAACCACTATCATCAAATGACCTCAACAAATGATACTCAGGATAAGATATTCATAATGATTTCTTCAAGTTTTGCACAATTACGAATACTAAAGCATGTCACCATATGAAAGCCCACAACTCTCCAGGAATAAGATTCAAATTTAGACTGAGAACCGCCAACACTTTCAATATAGCCCCAATAGAGTTTAATCCAAAACCAATTTCAATAGAAAAACGATCTTGCTAGAAACGTATAAATGAAAGCACGTTTGATTAAAAACCCATCTCTCATATCAACCAGGAACTCAATTGTAATGTTAATAGAAACCCAAATTTTCTTGTTTTTCTTAGAAAAAAACCCAAATCATTTCCTTTCAGAACCAAACCTTTACTCGTCAAAAACACACAGATTTCTAAAAGTAATTTAAAAACAGTGCCAAAGCATGATATTCACATACCGGCATGAACTGCAAGGCTCCCATCGGAGCTCAAAAACGAATCATTTGAATCGGTAAACTCTGACTGTACAACCTCGGTGTTGTTGTTGTTACAAGAAGAATCAATGACAGGAGCTACAACACCAATAGCCTTCTCCTCACTCGCAATGGGGCCATTAGACCATGAAGCAGCGACCACCTGAGCCACCCCAATATTGCTGCAGTTCCGGCGAGCTTTGATGCTCAATTGCCGGACAAAGTTAGGGGGGAACCGGAGAATCAGAGATTGGCCTGAAAATCCATGGATTTGCCCGGAAAACCCTCTGGTTTTCTGCTTTTCCGACTGAAAATGACCGGTAAAATCAGGATCTGACCTGCACTCAAAGGACGGGAAAATCCTAGGGCAACCACCAAGTATCGAACAGCTTGAAACCGCCATGTATGGCCGGAAATTGGCCTGATTCTCCGGGAAATGGGGTTATTCGGCCAGAAAAATGATAATTTTTCCGATTTGACGATTAAGTCAAATCCCCCCTTCCTCTCTTTGATCAAAGGAGGGAACGGTGGATTATATAGGGGAGGAGGGAATCCGTTTGGTGGGGTTAGAATTTAACCGTGGGTGAGTTGCTACTTTTTAACCGGGGTTACAGAGCCTACGTCGAATGTGCATCAGCTTTGTATTGACGTGCCACGTGGTAGGTGTGGAATCAATAGGGTTTGACTTAAGGGTCCCTATTTCCAGCCCATCCTTATCTCACCTAGGGTTGGCAACCGGTCGAGTGCGGGTTGGGTCCGGCAGGGTTTGGATTCGGGACTCGAATAGTATTTAGGTCTAGATTTTAGATTTTGATTCGGCGTTTTTAGTCCAAAATTTACCCTCATATCTGGACCCGTAATCAATTATACCCATCGAGTTGTAGGTCTAGGCAGGCCTATCACCACCCTATGATTATGAATTTTTTCGTTTTTTTTTATTTTTTTTGCCATGACAATATTTACATTATTGACAATATTTGCACATATCCATATTGTTCAGGTCAAGTCTTGTTGGACCCAAACTCGAATGGTATTCGGGTTTAAGTTTTGGACCTAGATCCAATCCTTCCTGAGGTCGGATCCATTGGCATCCTTAATCTTACCACCCAATAATAATATGGGTGGCAAAAAATTTTACCACATTTATTGAACCATTAGGAATTTAGGACCATCGTCCAAAAGGGCTGGCAAAGGAGCTGCGCAAACCAAAGAGAACAATTTGAGTGGGGCAAAAGGAGCTGCTTAAACCAAATCCTCAAAAGGTGTTTTGAGGCCCAAACAATGTGTTTTGAATCGGGCCCTCATTTTTCAGGTTGGGCTGGACTGCATAGCCATAAGAACACTATTTTGTATCCTCGTAAGGATTTACACACAACCGTGCCTTGGTTTTTGTCCATTGGGCGGCCTAGTAATAAATAGTTATATAATCTAGGTAGGTCTAAGACGGTGATCGTTTGAATTAGTGGGTTATGGAAACCAGCGATATTTATTTATTTTGGCCCTAATCCTTAACGACCTCGAGATGGGCTTTACTTGGTCTCTTACTCAAGTTCCAAATATGATCATTTAAAAATGGTGTCTCCCTTTCGTTGAAATGAAGTTCATTGAACCTTTGGGAGAGCAGTGAGATGGACCGAGCAGTTTGCCCTGGACCGGCCCCCAAAACATGGGACGGGGCTAGGGCAGTTTTGGCTTGGTTTGGTCCAGCCCGGCCCTCTATTTTTTTGGTTTTTTTTTTTTTATCGTTTTTTAAGTTGGCTTGACCCTAATGGGCCAAGGCCATTCTTGGGCCGACCTATAGGGACAAAGCCTAGGTCAGGGGCTAGGCTGACCAATGACCCTGCCCGTACCTCAATCTTGGTAGGGGTGACAACAGGCCGGGTCCAGCTAGACTTGAACCGGACTTAAACTCGATTATTATTTAGGTCCAAAATTTGGACTCATACCAAGACCTATCAAGTTTTAAGTCTAATCGGATCCATTGTCACCTTATGACTATGAGCTAACAATTATTATTATTGTTTCATTTTTTTACTAGCATATATCTTATAATTGAGCTACTTTTTTTTTGCCAATAAAATTGTAAATATTGCTGATATCGTGGTAATGTGAACAACTACAGCATTAAAAACACATGATTTTCATCATATACCTTATAAGTAAGGGTACTCAATTTCGAAGTTGGGTCTGCCCCCAGAACCTAGACGGGTACAACATTGCCACCCCAAAATGTAGGCCCAGCCCCTTACCTTTACTGCCGTTATGCATGTATGGCATTTCTTCCTCTCTCCGGTCCCTGGTCCCTGGTCCCTGCCATGACAGGAGAGAGGCAAGTGCTGAGAGGCTAGAAAAGCCATTGTCTGTAGCCAGCGTGGTAGCAGCCTGTCGGCTTGCGACACTTTTCGTCTCCCTCAAAATAAAGTAAGTGGACCCAAGTCCTATCTCTATCCATGTGGTACCCCGCATGCACGCCCACTGACATCTTTTTCTCTTTGACCCAAGTGGATATTGCCTGGTTGGTCACTGACCTAACTTACAACTTCTCTCTGCACTCACTCTCTCTCGTAGTTTTTTGTTTTTTTTTTTTTTTTTTTTTTTTTAAATTTTTTGGGATTTGCTACAAAAATAAAAGGATCGGATTTATATGCGGCCAAGCCTGCGGGCCTCTTAATAAATCTAACTTTGAGATGAATTTTTTAACTTAATTTTTAAAGACATGTAATCAAATAAATAAATCAAATAAATTTCAACAACTAAAAATAATAATTCTAATGAAAAAACATTTGAACCGTTAGATGGAACTTTTTAGACCGCATATATAGTCATGTATTTCAGCCCGTATGAAATAATTTTCGAAAATAAAATTCCAAACTTGTGCGGTGTGTACTTTGTGGGTGACTTGGTACTTTGTAACCCAGTCCAAGTGGAAGTGTGTGGAACCATTCCCACTCAAAAATTTATCCAAGGGAAAATAATATATACTCCCGTAGATTGTACTTTGTAGGTATCAATAGTTTATGGTCCTGTTAATTCTAAAGCTATTTATTTTTTACTTTTATCTTATAGTTGATTATTTTATCAAAATAACTCTATTTTAACTTTTTTGTTTTCCTTATCACACTCCCGCTCTCTTTAAGCCAAGTTGGTCCGGCACAACTTAGACTGTAGAAGTTGGTCAGCATATTTTCGGATGGGCAAAATTTCAATAGAAACTGATCTAGCATATTTTGTGTTTGGTTGGTACAATTTGAATATCAAAAGGTGGTTCGACACATAAGATGTGTCAGACTGGCGCATTCTGTCGAAAGTCGATCCAGTACATTTTATGTCGATGGATACATTTTAAAGATTAGAACCCGGCTAGGCACATTTTTTTGGTACACATTTTTGGCATTACATGTTGGGAGTAGAGGTTAAAATGAGTGGTATTTTAGTTTAAATAAATTTTTTTTTTTTTAGAGGTTGGATGCAAGAATAAATAGTATGAAAATATGTTATTTAAAAATATTAGACGGCATACTTAAAAAGTACAATCGTGGGTATATCTGTAATTTTCTTTTTATTTTACTAATTACCCATATTCCCATTTCTTGATTTTTCTTATCTTTTTCACTCGTCTTTTTCTCTCTCTCTCTTTGCTTAAAGCTAGTTTAGGTATACTCTCCTCTCTAATTCCATGTGCTTACTTTTTGCGCATAGAGAAAAGATACAATGAGACCACTGTACTGGACTTGGTCGAGTCCATTCAGACTCAGCCGACCTTAGGTTTCACTCTAGTATGATGTATACATCCAAACTAATTATGGCACACTTTAAAATTTTCATTGTGTTGGTTTGATGCCTAAATAACATCAAATTGATCATCTCGACCTCAAGATGCATGGATATGGAAAATGGATTTCAAGTTTTGAAAATAATGCATCTTGTAATGCATTTTTGGACCATCAATTTGAAGTTTTCATAGATATGCATGATCGATACTATTTTTGAAGTTTTAAATTTTATAACTAGAGATGAAAATATATTTTAACACTATCACAAAGATTTTCAATATTGAAACTACATTTCTCATCACTATTTGAATGTGCGCTTAACTTTGATTGTTTAGAGCCTCCGCTTTATACAAGCCATACCCATTACATATTAATGCATCATCACTAAATCAAAAGTTGTGCTTTACTTTGATTGTTTAGAGCCTCGGCCTTATACAAACCGCACCCATTACATATTAATGCATCCTCATTAAATCAAAAGTGATGAAACGGCTTTTTTATGGCATGCCGCTAACTTGTTTAAGTAACTCAACTTAGCCAAAGGGCAAGTACCCAATCCAAATTGAGTCTTGGCACCTCTATTTTTTGGTAATTCAGTGGAGAATACAAAACCCTATCCATTTTTTCAAATAAATTAAGAGTTACTTAGTTGAAGTATTAGTGGGGTGATGTCAAGGGAAATGAAAAATCATGAAAGTATTAGTGGGGTGATGTCAAGGGGAATGAAAAATCACAAGGTGACTAGAGTATGAGATTCTACCATAATGACCGTAGCCTCTTTACGGCACCTTGAGTAGGACTATTTACCTCTTTGATGCTTAGGTGTACTATTGGCCATAGACTAAGGGGCCGGGCCGTTTGATACCTAAAAATCTATTATATAAAAAATAAATTATAAGAAAATAAGAGATTTACATTATTTGGGTATATTTTAATAATAAAAAAATGAAAATAGGTTACTCGATATTTCCCAAAGAATAATGAAACCCATGGGGCTGAAAAATCTATTACACGTCTTATGGGTATGGGTAATCCATTGTATGCATGTCCTCTAAAAAGAAAGCAGCCTCAAACGCTAAAAAACCCAGCAGACCTGATAAGCCCTACTCTCACCCCTCTCTCTCTATCCAATTGTCGCCTCCCTCATTCTCTTTCTACCCAACTCTAGTCTCCATCTTCTCTCTCTACCCAACCCTTGTATCCGTCTTCTCTCTCTGCCCATGGATCCCGTGGTTCCCACTTCCTCCTCCTCGTTACCCGAAGGAGACACAGAGCCGGAGCCCTCTCGCTCTTCTCGCAAGTTGAGGGTCAAAATGTTGAGTCACGGCCTTCGTACCCGACCATCACCAAGCCCTCTATAAGCCAAGAAACGACTTCCATTCCATCGCCTCTCCTGCATATAACCCAAATTCAAAGGATGGTTCCTAGTGATCAGAGTTGATGACGCCTCTCCCCAAAGGCAATTTGAAGACTTATAACATTTAACAAAACAAGCAACTCCAGACCCAAACAACGATAGCCAAGAGATATTTGCGGCTCTATCGGTCAGAGTTTAGCACATTGGCTGTGCCCCCTACAGGGCCACTATCCTTATTTTGGATTCACTCGCAATAACCATAGCTGATATCCAATCCATGATTATGGGCAGACTGAAAAAGTTACTAGTCCAAGGATCTCAACCACCGGAACCTTACCAGAAACCATACCCTTCTTGTATCCACGAGGTGCTGTTCCCAGCGGAGTATCGACTCCCCACCTTCAAAAAATTTGATGGAACTGGCTCCCCACAAAAAGATGTTGGTCATTTCATAAGTGACCCTCTCTTCCTCCTGTAAATTTGAAAGTTTATGGTCTTGCAGATTTTAGCGAGAGAAATTGGTTGGAAGAGAGAAAATTTGATAATGAGTGCCTATAAATATGAGAGTTTTATGGCCAGAGAGAGGAGTAAACTTTTAAAATGTCAAAAAAACCACCTTATTGCCGATAAAATTAAGACAATATTATTTTAGCCAAAATAATGATAATGCATTTTGCAGATTTCTTCTAGATGTAGCAAAACAATAGCAATGTATTTCTCAAGTTGCATCTAGATACCATCCAAACATTTCTTCTAGATGTAGCCAAACAATAACAATGTATTTCTCAAGTTGCATCTAGATACCACCCAAACAGTAACAAACAATTTGCCGGTAATATATATTATGTTAGTAATATATTATGCCAGTAATATATTTTTTAGACAACATATTTTCAGGTACCCAAACAACCCTTAAGAATGAGAAACATTTCCTCCTTTGTATTGAAAATTGAAATAGCGAGACATCCAATGGACATTTGACGTTTGGGCTTGAAATTTGCATGGATAACTGTCACAACTAGGCATCAAACGATGCAGCTAATGGTTTGGTGTCCTATGTTTGAAAACCTGGATACTAGGCATCAAACGATGCAGCTAATGGTTTGGTGTCCTATGTTTGAAAACCTGGATCAATGACTTGGTTTGGCTATCTATGAAATTGGTTTAGAGTGATGAATCCCTGATTTAGATAATCGATCTGGCCAAGAGAATAGGCCAATACAATTATTTGAGGAAACAATAAAAATTTAAAAATAATTAAAAAATAAAGTGAGGCCGGATCAACTAATTCCCAAATAAAACCAACTTCTTTCAAAGAACTGACAAGTTCCTACTAAGAACCATACAATCTCCAATATATAGAGGGAACCGAAATCCTCCTACAACCAAAATCATGAAATTTCAATCCAAATCAGTCATTTCTAGACTTGTTTTTTTGGTTTAGTAAGTGGGGAGGGGCCCTACCTTGATAAAAATTGAGCCTAGGATGCAATGTTGCGAATCGTCTAAATGATAACCAATTGATATTGTCTGTACCTTGTGAAAAATAGCAATCTCATATCATAATGAGAAATCGTTGCAGGCTTTTCCATTTACAAACAAATATTCAAGTGCTACTCGTGTACTTTACCAAGAGATTTGACTTTAAATCCCTACTACATGGTTGTTGTACCCCATTTTCATCCATTTCTTTGACATAATTTTGTTGTCCCGCTTAAGAGACACAAGAGAGGGAGACGCCCACGCTCTAAGTGCACCATAACTTTTTCCAGTCGTTATGTGCTGTTTCTATTTGTAATAGAAAAATGTTTATGAAAAGCGTAAGGTGCACATTAAAAATCTATCCGAACACATTGTTCCAATATGTAAAATCAATAATTAACTTGATATCAACAGCTTCCCCTTTTATTTATTACATATTTATAATTTTGAATCCAAGGGTAATTTAAAAAAAGATAGTATACAATGAGATCATTTACTTTTCGTATAAAGAGGTCACATTTATTTATAGCCATCCGATGTGAAATTCGATAGCTTGGATATATCACAGAGCTCGAAAAATTTTTTTTTTGAACTTTTCCTTTATTCAATGGAACAAATGCATCTACCCAACTTCACATCTAATGGTCAAATATTAATTGTGACCACTTTGTACCAAAAATAAATGGACTCATTATATATTCATCTATTGAAAAAATATTTATCTTAAAAGTAAGCACCAAAGGCTTTTTCCAGTTT
>NW_006500347.1:716413-752210 GCF_000471905.2 Amborella trichopoda
AGAAACTATTAACCTAGCATGTTTGATAGTATTGATAAAGCATAAAGATGTTTGAAATATTGATCTAAGGAATCAGAAAAGACTAAAACATCATCAATGTAGACAATCATAAAATGCTAAACTATATTATAAGAGACCAACCCCTGTTGACATACAACTAGAAGAAGATTTAGTCAGTCATACATCAACCTATACTGGTCGAACCATCAGTAAATGGAGTATAGATGGAATTTCAGACCATCAAATATTAAACACTATGCGACATATGACAATGTATGCATCAGCCTGTAAAATGGCTGGAAGCCATGATCAGGAAATAGCAAAAGCCATAGTATCCGGATTTACTAGCTGGCTCCAAAGATGGTGGGACTTCCACCTCAATGATCAAACGAAACAACAAATTTTAACAAATACCCGAAATTGGACAGCAAAAAATAAACATAACCAAGATATTTTATACACTGAAAGTGATGCCGTCAACACTTTGATATATACTATCGCCTTACATTTTATAGGAAATACTGCTATCTTAGCAGCACGATCTGCTGATCTTTTATCTAACCTTAGATGCCCTACATTATCCCATTATAAATGATATAAAGACGTCTTCTTTTGTTGTTTACTTATACGAGAAGATAGCCATTTAGATCATTGGAAAGAGAAATTCGTAACCGGCTTACCTTACTTATTTGCTGAAAAGGTAAAAGAATGCTTAAAAAGCAAACATGGTGGTACAATCAGCTATTCTCAATATACTTTAGGATAATTATCTATAAAAATATGTGCTGAAGGATTAGCCTTATACACAGATATGAAATTAAAGAAACAAATCAATAAACAAAATATAAGTGGCAAAAAAGAATTAGGAGATTTTTGCGAACAATTTGGTTATCATATTGACAAAAACAAACCTCATTACTTACATAAATTCCATAAACGAAAATATAAATATAAATCCAAGCAAAGGCAGGATAAAACCCAGAACTCTTCTAAAAAGGAAAATAAATTTACAAAATGATTTGTCTCTACAAAATCTCAATGAAAGGATAAAAAATTACCAGTCTGCTATAAGTGTTGAAAAGTTGGCCATTATAAAAGCCAATGTAAAGTCAAAAAGAAAATAGCAGCGGTGATACTAGATGAACAAATCAGAAATAAAATCTATGATATCATCCAAATATACGATTCTCCATCTAGTTCAGATTCAAATTCAGGTATTACTTCATCCAGTAGTCATACATCCTTTCTTGGTAACATCCATGATTAAGAACTGTATTGGTCAACTACAACTAGTAGTTCCGAAAATGATAAAGAATTATGTAAATGCCATATTACTACTTCAAATATTCATACTTTAACAAAAGAAGACAATCTCATTTTAGATTTAATAGAGAAAATTTCTGATCCTGATGAAAAACGAGAAATAATTACTCAATTCATTAATCTGGCTAAAACAAAATCAAAACCCATCCCTTTAATCAAACCTCCAGATGAGTATAATTTTTCTAACATAATGAAACACATAAGTCAGCATGAAGCTTATAAAAAAGAACCAACTATTGCTAACCTCAAAAAAGAAGTAAACACCGATAAATTCGAAGTTGCTCAATTAAAAACTCGAATACAAATTCTTGAACTCTAAAATGAAACTCAAGTAATAGATACTGATACAGACTCTATTGAATTTGATCACTTGATCAAAACATATCATCCAAAACACAGAGAGACATCAACTAGTAATCTGTAAATGTTTTAAATAAGGTTATTACACAAAAATGGTTCGTCTTAGTAACAATAGTCATAAATGATGAATATCAATTTCAATCTTTAGCATTAGTAGACTCAGGAGCAGATCTTAACTGCCTAAATGAAAGACTAGTTTCCTACAAAATATTTTGATAAAACAACCCAAATCTTGAATACTGCTGATGGAAGTAGATTGTTTATTAAATACAAACTCTCAAATGCTAAAATCTGTAATGAAGGATATTGCTTCCCAACTACTTTCATAATGGTCAAAGGACTCAGCCAAGCTGTAATTCTTGGAGTACCTTTTCTTACTCTTTTATATCCCATGACTATTGCTCAGACAGGAATTGAAACAAGGATTCATGACACTTTTATTAAATTCAAATTTCTTGATAAACCAAAAATCAAAGAGATCAATACGGTTAAAAATCATATCAAACAAAAAGAAGACTTTTTAGGATCATTACAACTTGAAATTAAACATAAGATTGTTACTGAAAAACTCCATGCTGAAGATATGATGCAAAAAATACAACAACTCAAAAGTCTTATTGAACAAGAAATATGCCATGAATTGCCAACTGCTTTCTGGAATAGAAAACAACACATTGTGGGATTACCATATGAACCCGATTTTAATGAAACAAAAATCCCAACAAAAGCTAGACCTATCCAAATGAATACTGAATTACTCCAAACATGTCATAATGAAATTAAAGACCTACTTCAAAAAAAGCTTATTCGTCCAAGCTTATCCCCATGGAGCTGCTCTGCTTTTTATGTTAATAAAAATGACGAACAAGAACGTGGTGTTCCTCGGTTGGTCATAAATTATAAGCCTCTTAATAAAGTCTTACAATGGATTAGATATCCTATTCCCAATGAAAAAGATTTATTAGATCGATTAGTACATGATGTTATCTTTTCAAAATTTGATTTAAAATCAGGATTCTGGCAGATACAGATAAAAGAAGAAGATAAATATAAAACAGCTTTTAATGTTTCATTCGGACAATATGAATGGAATGTCATGCCTTTTGGCCTAAAAAATACTCCATCTGAATTCTAGAAAATCATGAATGACGTATTTAATCCTTACTACAAATTTATGATTGTCTACATTGATGATGTTTTAGTCTTTTCTGATTCCTTAGATCAACATTTCAAACATCTTTATGCTTTTATCAATACTATCAAACATGCTGGGTTAGTAGTTTCTGCAAAGAAACTCAATCTATTCCAGACCAAAATCTGATTTCTCGGACATAATATTAATCAAAGAACAATTATTCCAATTGATAGATCAATTTTATTTGCTGATAAATTCCCTGAAAAAATTCTAGACAAAACCGAATTGCAAAGATTTCTAAGATGTCTTAATTATATTAGTAATTTCTATCAAAATCTTGTCATAGATGCCAAACCTTTATATGATAGGTTAAAAAAGAATCCTCCACCATGGACGGAGATCCATACTTTGGCTGTTCAACGTCTTAAACTAAAAGCCAAATAATTACCTTGCTTAACACTACCTAATCCTACTGCATTTAAAATCATTGAATGCGATGCCTCAGAATTAGGCCTAGGCGATATACTCAAACAACAAGTTGATTCAACTGAACAATTAAATCGTTTTACTTCAAAAGCATGGAATCCTACAAAAAAAAATTATTCCACTGTGAAAAAAGAATTACTTGTCATAATACATTGTGTCACTAATTTTCAGAGTGATGTTCTGAATAAACATTTTCTCATAAGAACTGACTGCAAAGCTGCTAAGGATATTCTGCAAAAGAATGTTCAAAATCTTGTGTCTAAACAAATCTTTGCCCGCTGGCAAGCTATTTTATCTGCTTTTGATTTTTCTATTGAACATCTTCACGGTTCTGCTATTTCCTTACCTGATTTCCTTACTCGTGAATTTTTGCAGGCGAGCCGTACATTACTACCACTACCTGAGCCAGATGATACTCCTTACGGTTTACAATTGTTTTTTCAAATACTTATATGAATATGAATACATCTCAAAGTAAATCTCATGGTAAACAAAGAATGGACTTAGTACCTTGTTCTACACCTGGGCCTCTTATGCCCAGTTCTTCCTTACCACTTACACCTATGTCACCTATGAGGTCGACAAATGTGCCAGAATACTTTATCCAGACTCCTCCGTAAAGTCCAATACAAACTCCTAGTCCTGCATTCACTCCAGCTGCTTACCCAAATAGACAAACCTCCTTTGTTCCAAAATCAGTTTATATCGAGACTGCATTTCTAGCCGATATACCAATATGCAATAAGCATATCAATATCGACCCAAATAAATTAGCTCCCTTGTATCTTGCTAACCACTTGAACCCGTTAAACGGAACCAAAACACGTGAATGGTATGAAGCAGTATTAATGGAAACCGGTTCAGTTTTCATTGTTCATTTTTACCAAGGTACTACTAAATTATATGCATATTCTAAATTACAAATTAAAAATTCATTAACATATGAAGATTGGGGATGTAACCCCATGCAAGGCAAAAAATTATCCAATCCTGAATTCCAATATAAATACTATAAGTATGCTGAGTACATTGAGGCCTGGCACAAGGTTTTTGCATATCAAAATCCTAATAATACTCATTCATGGTATGTCAAATTCAATTTCCTTATCCTGGAACGGTTCCCTAGTTGGTTTCGACATTAGTTTCTGATATGGGGATCACATACTCAGATTTTACCAAACGCATTTCAAGCCTTCCAAGACAAATTTGCTACCCATAATACTTACACTGCCCAGGATGATTATCACCTATATTTTATGGCCATTTACCAAATTCCATGGATCCTTAAATGGGATTATACCTTTTCTGAAAATAATACAAATAATTTTGAATATGTCCCTCGACTTGGTAAAATCATTAAAATAAAATGGTGGGATATCTACAGTATCGATCCCTCCACATTCACACTCAAACGCATACCCCCTCCATATGAAACACTTGATCCTCAAGAAAATAATATTGTCAGTCTTCCTACTTTTTCTGCATATATCAAAAAAATGCGTCTTTCACACCCCAATGCCACATTAGAAGAACTCGAAGAACACCTTCTTCATATCTTTGCAGCACCAAATACAGGATCAACTACATCAGAAGAAACGGTACAGTCAGGCAACCCGCTTCTCGAAGAATTCAGCCAAAACCCTGATGCGTAGCCCGGCCCGATCTCATAAAGTCGATCTCATAAAGTTGATAGGACCGCAATACAACGACAAGACACCTCCACAGTAAAGATTCCTCTTTTCCCTACCGTGACAAGACACCTCCACAGTGAAGATTCCCCTTCCCTGCTTTTTGCTGATATGACTAATTTGGAGTCACATCATGGCCACAGTATATATTCCCTCTGAATACGTGTCCTCTCCTTAGGACTCGCCGCTCGCACGTACGACCTCCAACGATGTACGAAAGATTTGCCATCCCCATCACTGATAAACGGCCACATCCTTAGCCATCCACATGTCCTTCTTTGTGACCCCACTCTGTGATTCGAAGACATCCTTATCCCTTCTTAGCCACACAACATCCTTTTTCGTTACGGCATTCCTTCTCAGCCACACAGCTTCCTTCGTCACGAAGGCATCCAGCCTCTTCCTTTGCCTATAAATATCTAAAGAAGTAGAGGAAAGCAAAGTAGAAGAGAGGAGAACGTGAGAATGAGAAAGTATGAGAATATGAGCGATTATTCAGAGCTTTTGATGCTTCAGTGGTATCCTTGACGAAGTCTCCCTTCTTGGAAGAAGGAATGAGGTATTTATAGGCAAAGGAAGAGGCGGGATGCCTTCGTGACGAAGGAAGCTGTGTGGCTGAGAAGGAATGTCGTAACGAAGAAGGAAGCTGTGTGGCTAAGAAGGGATAAGGATGTCTTCGAATCACAGAGTGGGGTCACGAAGAAGGACGCGTGGATGGCTAAGGATGTGGCCATGCATCGGTGATGGGGATGGCGAATCTTTCGTACGTCGGTGGCTGTCGTACGTGCGAGCGGCGAGTCCTAAGGAGAGAACACGTATGGAGAGGGAATATATACTGTGGCCTTGATGTGACTCCAAATTAGTCATATCAGCAAAAAACAGGGAAAGGGGAATCTTCACTGTGGAGTTGTCTTATCAAGGTAGGGAAAAGGGGAATCTTTACCGTAGAGGTGTCTTGTCGTTGTATTGCGGTCCTATCAACTTTATGAGATCGACTTTATGAGATCGAGCCAAGCTACGCATCGGGGTTTTGGCTGAATTCTTCGAAAAGCGGGTTGCCTGACTGTACCGTTTCTTCTGATGTAAATGGTCTTGAATTTGGTGCAGCAAAGATATGAAGAAGGTGTTCTTCGAGTTCTTCTAATGTGGCATTGGGGTGTGAAAGACGCATTTTTTTGAAATATGCAGAAAAAGTAGGAAGACTGACAGTATTATTTTCTTGAAGATGAAGTGTTTCATATGGAGGGGGTATGCGTTTGAGTGTGAATGTGGAGGGATCGGTACTGTAGATATCCCACCATTTTATTTTAATGTTTTTACCAAGTCGAGGGACATATTCAAAATTGTTTGTATTATTTTCAGGAAGGGTATAATCCCATTTAAGGAACCATGGAATTTGGTAAATGGCCATAAAATATAGGTGATAATCATCCTGGGCAGTGCAAGTATTATGGGTAGCAAATTTGTCTCGGAAGGCTTGAAATGCGTCTGGTAAAATCTGAGTATGTGATCCCCATATATGAAACCAATGTCGAAACCAACTAGGGAACCGTTCCAGGATAGGGAATTTGAACTGGACATACCATGAATGAGTATTATTAGGATTTTGATATGCAAAGACCTTGTGTCAGGCCTTAATGTACTCAGCATACTTATAGTATTTATATTGGAATTCAGGATTGGATAAATTTTTGCCTTGCAAGGGGTTACATCCCCAATCTTCATATGTTAATAACTTTTTAATTTGTAATTTAGAATATGCATATAATTTAGTAGTACCTTGGTTAAAATGAACAATGGAAACTGAACCGGTTTCCATTAATACTGCTTCATACCATTCACGTGTTTTGGTTCCGTTTAACGTGTTCAAGTGGTTAGCAAGATACAAGGGAGCTAATTTATTTGGGTCGATGTTAATATGCTTGTCGCATATTGGTATATCGGCTAGAAATGCAGTCTCGATATAAACTAATTTTGGAGCAGAGGAGGTTTGTCTATTTGGGTAAGCAGCTAGAGTGAATGCAAGACTAGGAGTTTGTATTGGACTTTGCGGAGGAGCCTGGATAAAGTATTCTGGCACATTTGTCGACCTCATAGGTGACATAGGTGTAAGTGGTAAGGAAGAACTGGGCATAAGAGGCCCAGGTGTAGAACAGGGTACTAAGTCCATTCTTTGTTTACCATGAGATTTACTTTGAGATGTATTCATATTCATATAAGTATTTTGCAAAAACAATTGTAAACCGTAAGGAGTATTGTCTGGCTCAGGTAGTGGTAGTAATGTACGGCCCGCCTGCAAAAATTCACGAGTAAGGAAATCAGGTAAGGAAATAGCAGAACCGTGAAGATGTTCAATAGAAAAATCAAAAGAGGATAAAATAGCTTACCAGCGGGCAAAGTTTTGTTTAGACACAAGATTTTGAATATCCTTTTGCAGAATATCCTTAGCAGCTTTGCAGTCAGTTCTTATGAGAAAATGTTGATTCAGATCATCATTCTGAAATTTAGTGACACAATGTATTATGGCAAGTAATTCGTTTTTCACAGTGGAATAATTTTTTTGTGTAGGATTTCATACTTTTGAAGTAAAACGAATTAATTGTTTAGTTGAATCAACTTGTTGTTTGAGTATATCACTTAGGTCTAATTCTGAGGCATAGCATTCAATGATTTTAAATGCAATAGGATTAGATAGTGTTAAGCAAGGTAATTCTTTGGCTTTTAGTTTAAGACGTTGAACAACCAAAGTATGGATCTCCGTCCAAGGTGGAGGATTCTTTTTTAACCTATCATATAAAGGTTTGGCATATATGGCAAGATTTTGATAGAAATTACTAATATAATTAAGACATCCTAGAAATCTTTGCAATTCGGTTTTGTCTAGAATTTTATCAGGGAACTTATCAGCAAATAAAATTGATCTATCAATTGGAATAATTATTCCTTGATTAATATTATGTCCGAGAAATCGGATTTTGGTCTGGAATAGATTGAGTTTCTTTGCAGAAACTACTAACCTAGCATGTTTGAGAGTATTGATAAAAGCATAAAGATGTTTGAAATGTTGATCTAAGGAATCAAAAAAGACTAAAACATCATTAATGTAGACAATCATAAATTTGTAGTAAGGATTAAATACGTCATTCATGATTTTTTGGAATTCAGATGGAGCATTTTTTAGGCCAAGAGGCATGACATTCCATTCATATAATCTGAATGAAACATTAAAAACTATTTTATATTTATATTCTTCTTTTATCTGTATCTGTCAGAATTCTGATTTTAAATCAAATTTTGAAAAGATAACAGCATGTACTAATCGATCTAATAAATCTTTTTTATTGGGAATAGGATATCTAATCTATTGTAAGACTTTATTAAGGGGCTTATAATTTATGACCAACCGGGGAACACCACGTTCTTGTTCGGCATTTTTATTAACATAAAAAGTAGAGCAGCTCCATGGGGATAAGCTTGGACGAATAAGCATTTTTTGAAGTAGGTCTTTAATTTCATTATGACATGTTTGGAGTAATTCAGTATTCATTTGGATAGGTCTAGCTTTTGTTGGGATTTTTGTTTCATTAAAATCGGGTTCATATGGTAATCCCACAATATGTTGTTTTCTATTCCAAAAAGCAGTTGGCAATTCTTGACATATTTCTTGTTCAATAAGACTTTTGAGTTGTTGTATTTTTTGCATCATATCTTCAGCTTGGAGTGTTTTAGTAACAATCTTATGTTTAATTTCAAGTTGTAATGATCCTAAAAAGTGTTCGTTTTGTTTGATATGATTTTTAACCGTATTGATCTCTTTGATTTTTGGTTTATCAAGAAATTCGAATTTAATAAGAGTGTCATGAATCCTTGTTTCAATTTTTGTCTGAGTAATAGTCATGGGATATAAAAGAGTAAGAAAAGGTACTCCAAGGATTACAACTTGGCTGAGTCTTTTGACCATTATGAAAGTAGTTGGGACGCAATGTCCTTCATTACAGATTTTAGCTTTTGAGAGTTTGTATTTAATAGACAATCTGCTTCCATCAGCAGTATTCAAGATTTGGGTTGTTTTATCAAAATATTTTGTAGGAATTAGTCCTTCATTTAGGCAGTTGAGATCTGCTCTTGAGTCTACTAATGCTAAAGATTGAAATTCATATTCATCATTTATGATTATTGTTACTAAGACGTACTATTTTTGTGTAATAACCTTATTTAAAACATTTACAGATTTACTAGTTGATGTCTCTCTGTGTTTCAGATGATATGTTTTGATCAAGTGATCAAATTCAAAAGAGTCTGTATCAGTATCTATTCCCGGAGTTTCATTTTGGAGTTCAAGAATTTGTATTCGAGTTTTTAATTGAGCAACTTCGAATTTAACGGTGTTTACTTCTTTTTTGAGGTCAGTAATAGTTGGTTCTTTTTTATAAGCTTCATGCTGACTTATGCGTTTCACTATGTCAGAAAAGTTATACTCAGGAGGTTTGATTAAAGGGATGGGTTTTGATTTTGTTTAGATTGATGAATTGAGTAATTATTTCTCGTTTTTTATCAGGATTAGAAATTTTCTCTATTAAATCTAAAATGAGATTGTCTTCTTTTGTTAAAGTATGAATATTCGAAGTAGTAATAGGGCATTTACGTAATTCTTTATCATTTTCGGAACTACTAGTTGTAGTTGACCATTACAGTTCTTCATCATGGATGTTACCAAGAAAGGATGTATGACTACTGGATGAAGTAGTACCTGAATCTGAATCTGAACTAGATGGAGAATCGTATATTTGGATGATATCATAGATTTTATTTCTGATTTGTTCATCTAGTATCCACCGCTGCTATTTTCTTTTTTACTTTACATTGTCTTTTATAATGGCCAACTTTTCCACACTTATAGCAGACTGGTAATTTTTTGTCCTTTCGTTGAGAGTTTGTAGAGACAAATCGTTTTGTAAATTTATTTTCCTTTTTAGAAGAGTTGTTGGTTTTATTCTGCATTTGCTTGGATTTATATTTATGTTTTCGTTTATGGAATTTATGTAAGTCATGAGGTTTGTTTTTGTCAATATGAAAACCAAACTGTTCGCAAAAATCACCTAATTCGTTTTTGCCACTTATATTTTGTTTATCGATTTGTTTCTTTAATTTTATATCTGTGTATGAGGCTAATCCTTCAGCACAAATTTCTTCAGATAATTCTTCTAAAGTATATCGAGAATAGTTGATTGTACCACCCTATTTGCTTTTTAAGCGTTCGTTTACCTTTTCAGCAAATAAGTAAAGTAAGCCGGCTACGAATTTCTCTTTCCAATGATCTAAATGGCTATCTTCTCGTATAAGTAAACGACAAAAGAAGACGTCTTTATACCATTTATAATGGGATAATGTAGAGCATCTAAGGTTAGATAAAAGATCTGCAGATCGTGCTGTCAAGATAACAGTATTTCCAATAAAATGTAAGGCGATAGTATATATCAAAGTGTTGACGGCATCACTTTCAGTGTATAAAATATCTTGGTTATGTTCATTTTTTGCTGTCCAATTACGGGTATTTGTTAAAATTTGTTGTTTCGTTTGATCATTGAGGTGGAAGTCTCACCATCCTCGGAGCCAGCCAGTAAATCTGGATACTATGGCTTTTGCTATTTTCTGATCATGGCTTCCAGCCATTTTATAGGCCGATGCATGCATTGTCATATGTCGTACAGTGTTTAATATTTGATGGTCTGAAATTCCATTGATACTCCAATTACTGAT
The DNA here is from genome assembly GCF_000471905.2 of Amborella trichopoda. The sequence goes on from NW_006500347.1 coordinate 727,166, forward strand.
GGTTCGACCAGTATAGGTTGATGTATGACTAACTAAATCTTCTTCTAGTTGTATGTCAACAGGGGTTGGTCTCTTATAATATGGTTTAGCATTTATAAGTTGCCAATTTTTTATCTAATTAATTCGATGGATACTATTTGGTGAAATACTATGTTCTGTAAAAGCCTTTTGCATGTTTGTCAAAGTATTTCTAATTTGAGGTTCAGGGTCTTCTTCTTGAAGAGTCATAGTATCATGGACTGGAATTTTCCCTTCACCTTTTTCTTTAGAAATAACTTCAGGGGTTTTTCAATAATTGTTCTCTTTGGCTCTTTGAGTTCTAATTTTGATAATTTAGCTATTAGCTTATCCATAAGAGTTTTATTATCGTCTCCTATATGGAATTTGTCTTTATTTATTTCAGGAGGAGGTTTAAAGAGTATTTTCTTAGGTTCACTTTGTCGTATGGGAGTTAATAAATTCTCGATTCTAATTGTTTGTTTTCCAAGGGTTTGAAGATAAAGATTTCCATAATTGTTTTGTTCAATTATATGATGAATTAATTCCATTCGGGACATGTTTGCATTGTTTAATTTATACGGAGTAGCTATAGTTTCATAAAGGACTATTTATTTTTGAGAAGTTGATTCTTCTTCCTCATTGTCAGTATCTGTAGGAGTTTTAGATGATGCTCCTTTGATTTTTAGACTTTTCTCTGGAGGATGGATAGAAGTAATCGGTTTTCCCTCTGTTGTATTGAAGACAGTATATTGGGATCCAAGTGTTTGAAGATTAAATTCTGGTATAGGAATAGAGTGTTGGTTTAAGATGTCTTTTAACCATGTTAAGAAACATGTACTGTTGTTTCCTTGTTTACGGAATTTGTTATATTTTTTATGAAATAAAGATATTAATTTTGGTTCAAAAGTATCAAGATACCATTCTCTTATACATGTATTTTCAACAGATAAATAATCATTAGTTATAAAGTGGTTATCAAATTCTTCTTCGATCTGTAAGACTTGGAGGAATTCCGATTCTTTCGGTTCTTGTTGAGCCTGTTTATATTGAGGAATAATAATATTATCTGATGTTCTTATCAATCCATCAATTTGTGGTCTACTAGGGGTAGTAGACTTGGATGGAAGAGTCATTAGATGTGGACTAGGATGATATGTGGTAACCGATTGTCTTGGTGATTCAATTTTGGGAGAAAATTGGGAAAGCGATATAGGGTCTACTGTGTTTGTTCTAGCAGTAGTATCTCTATTATTTGTAAATTAGATTTCAATATTTCCATCTGTATGTTATATTATTTTATCTGGAATATTTTGTATAGATGTTTGGGATGGTTGGTTTCATTATGTATAGACCATGATTCTTGTAAGATAATATCTGACCAAGATATTGTTTTTGGTATGATGGTATTGGATCTTTCTATATTGGTTTGGAAAAATATCGTTTGTCCTCGTGTGTCTACTTGGAGTACATTGGGACATAGTGTAGTCATAACTTTATAATAAATGCGATAGACAATGGCTATATTTTGGGAACCTAACATCATATCAAATCCTTGGGTTTTTAAGTTTAAAGAAAAAACATTTAAAATATTCGGGTCTGTAAGTGATACAGAATAATTAGGAAAACAATTAAAATAAATAGGTCCACTACATAAACTAGATTCAACTATTCCAAGTAATGAGTCAGAAAATCTATTATGCCTGGTGTCACGTAGGCATACTAGGATAGAATTATTAAGTCCTAAATGAGTTAAAGGTTTAACTGCAATTTGAATTAAACATATATGAAGATATTTATAATTTTTTGTTTTATAGACTTGTACTATCTTATTAGATAATAATTGGAAATCCTCTTGGTTACTTGTAACAGATAGAGTTTGTTCTACTGTTTTGATGGCATATCCTATTTTCAAATCAAAAGTACTTGTTTTGTACACATCATATATTAGAACTTTTGGTATGTTCCAATTTTGAATTTGCGCTTCTATATCATTTATAATAATTTCTTCTTTATTTTTAATTCTTAAAGTACTACTAGTTGAGCTAGTTGCTTTATCTGATAGATTCTTTATTAATTTTTTCATTATTAGGTTGCAGATGAGTGTTATCTAGACTGTCCTCTGTGACTACCTCTTATGTCTCTTTGACCTCAACGGCTCTCCTGGCTTTAACGGTCTTTAGACAGGGTATCTGAGCGTCTCTAACCTCAATGCTCGGACCAACTTTCTCTAATGGACTAATTTATTAAGTTTCGTTGGATATAATAACTAGTGTCAACTATTAATGCTCTAAACAGGGTGTGGCTCTGATACCAATTTCGATGCAAGATCTACCCTAATGAGGCTACCTTAAATATGTAAAGATGACTGAGTTATAAGCTATTAATTGTTACAGAATTGTAACATAATAGAGAAAAGCACATATGATAACAAAAGCAGAAAGCCAAGATATATTAAATACAATCCAAGAAGTATGTGTATATTCACGAATTTTATCTGTAAACACAAGTTTGAACTGCATTATAAAAAAATATAATAACAGTATGACTTACTGATTGCATGTACAAAGAATTGCAAATTGTTTCCATTCAGAGGGATAGTAGGAGGGTAAGGAAGATTTATTACAATCACACATTATGAAATCATAAGGAAATACAGAAATTACCGACTTTAGATGATGTACAGACGGTTGGATAGCAACTGTATAAACTAACCTACTATCTACAGAAGTAGAGGAAAGCAAAGTAGAAGAGAGGAGAAGGTGAGAATGAGAAAGTATGAGAATATGAGCGACTATTCAGAGCTTCTGATGCTTCAGTGGTATCCTTGACGAAATCTCCCTTCTTGGGAGAAGGAAGGAGGTATTTATAGGCAAAGGAAGAGCCTGGATGCCTTCGTGACGAAGGAAGCTGTGTGGCTGAGAAGGAATGTCGTAACGAAGAAGGAAGCTGTGTGGCTGAGAAGGGATAAGGATGTCTTCGAATCACAGAGTGGGGTCACGACGAAGGACGCATGGATGGCTAAGGATGTGGTCGTGCATCGATGATGGGGAAGATGAATCTTTCGTACGTCGGTGGAGGTCGTACGTGTGAGCGGCGGGTCCTAAGGAGAGGACACGTATGCAGCGGGAATATATACTGTGGCCTTGATGTGACTCCAAATTAGTCATATCAGCAAAAAGCAGGGAAAGGGGAATCTTCACTGTGGAGGTGTCTTGTCACGGTAGGGAAAAGGGGAATCTTTACTGTGGAGGTGTCTTGTCGTTGTATTGCGATCCTAACAACTTTATGAGATCGACTTTATGAGATCGGGCAGGGCTACGTATGGGGGTTTTGGCTGAATTCTTCGAGAAGCGGGTTGCCTGACTGTATCGTTTCTTCTGATGTAGTTGGTCATGTATTTGGTGTTGCAAAGATATGAAGAAGGTGTTCTTCTAGTTCTTCTAATGTGGCATTGGGGTGTGAAAGATGCATTTTTTTGAGATATGCAGAAAAAGTAGGAAGATTGACAGTATTATTTTCTTGAGGATGAAGTGTTTCATATGGAGGGGGTATGCGTTTGAGTGTGAATGTGGAGGGATTAGTACTGTAGATATCCCACCATTTTATTTTAATGGTTTTACCAAGTCGAGGGACATATTCAAAATTGTTTGTATTATTTTCAGAAAGGGTATAATCCCATTTAAGGATCCATAGAATTTGGTAAATGGTCATAAAATATAGGTGATAATCATCCTGGGCAGTGCAAGTATTATGGGTAGCAAATTTGTCTTGGAAGGCTTGAAATGCATCTGGTAAAATCTTAGTATGTGATCCCCATATTAGAAACCAATGTTGAAACCAACTAGGGAACCGTTCCAGGATAGGGAATTTGAACTGGACATACCATGAATGAGTATTATTAGGATTTTGATATGCAAAGACCTTGTGCCAGACCTCAATGTACTCAACATACTTATAATATTTATATTGGAATTCAGGAGTGGATAATTTTCTGCCTTGCATGGGGTTACAAATAGTCCTTTATGAAACTATAGCTACTCCGTATAAATTAAACAATGCAAACATGTCTCGAATGGAAATAATTCTTCATATAATTGAACAAAACAATTATACAAATATTTATCTTCAAACCCTTGAAAAACAAACTATTAGAATCAAGAATTTATTAACTCCCATACGACAGAGTGAACCTAAGAAAATACTCTTTAAACCTCCTCCTGAAATGAATAAAGACAAATTCCATATAGGAGACGATAATAAATTTTTTATGAATCAGTTAATAGCTAAATTATCAAAATTAGAACTCAAAGAGCTAAAGAGAACAATTATTGAAAAAAACCCCTGAAGTTATTTTCGAAGAAAAAAGTAAAGAGTAAATTCCAGTTCATGATACTATAACTCTTCAAGAAAAAGACCCTGAACCTCAAATTAGAAATACTTTGACAAACATGCAAAAGGCCTTTACAGAACATAGTATTTCCCCAAATAGTATCCATCAAATTTATTATAGCAAAAATTGGCAGCCTATAAATGCTAAACCATATTATAAGAGACCAACCCCTGTTGACATACAACTAGAAGAAGATTTAGTCAGTCATACATCAACCTGAAAAAAGAATTACTTACCATAATACATTGTGTCACTAAATTTCATAGTGATGTTCTGAATAACATTTTCTTATAAGAACTTACTGCAAAGCTGCTAAGGATATTCTGCAAAAGGATATTAAAAACATTGTGTCTAAACAAATCTTCGCCTGCTGGCAAGCTATTTTATCTGCAAAAATAAAATCTAATTCAGATGGAGCATTTTTTTTGCCAAAAGGCATGACATTCCATTCATATTGTTCGAATGGAACATTAAAAGTTGTTTTATATTTATCTTCTTTTTTTATCTGTATTTTCCAGAATCTTCATTTTAAATCAAATTTTGAAAAGATAACAGCATGTACTAATCGATCTAATAATTCTTTTTTATTGAGAATAGGATATCTAATCCATTGTAAGACTTTATTAAGAGGCTTATAATTTATGACCAACCGGGGAACACCACGTTCTTGGTCGGCATTTTTATTAACATAAAAAGCAGAGCAGCTCCATGGGGATAAGCTTGGACGAATAAGCTTTTTTTGAAGTAGGTCTTTAATTTCATTATGACATGTTTGGAGTAATTCAGTATTCATTTGGATAGGTCTAGCTTTTGTTGGATTTTTGTTTCATTAATGGTAATCCCACAATGTGTTGTTTTCTATTCCAGAAAGCAGTTGGCAATTCATGGCATATTTCTTGTTCAATAAGACTTTTGAGTTGTTGTATTTTTTGCATCATATCTTCGGCTTGGAGTTTTTCAGTAACAATCTTATGTTTAATTTCAAGTTGTACAATTGTTTTGTTCAATTATGTGAGGAATTAATTCCATTCGGGACATATTTGCATTGTTTAATTTATACGCAGTAGCTATAGTTTCATAAAGGACTATTTGTTTTTGAGAAGTTGATTCTTCTTCCTCATTGTCAGTATCTGTAGGAGTTTTAGATGATGCTCCTTTGATATTTAGACTTTTATCTGGAGGATGGATAGAAGTAATCGGTTTTCCCTCTGTTGTATTGAAGACAATATATTGGGATTCAAGTGTTTGAAGATTAAATTCTGGTATAGGAATAGAGTGTTGGTTTAAGATGTCTTTTTCTGATTTGTTCATCTAGTATCACCGCTGCTATTTTCTTTTTGACTTTACATTGGCTTTTATGATGGCCAACTTTTCCACACTTATAGCAAACTGGTAATTTTTTATCCTTTCGTTGAGATTTTATAGAGACAAATCATATTGTAAATTTATTTTTCTTTTTAGAAGAGTTCTGGGTTTTATCCTGCCTTTGCTTGGATTTATATTTATGTTTTCGTTTATGGAATTTATGTAAGTCATGAGGTTTGTTTTTGTCAAAGAGACATAAGAGGTAGTCCCAGAGGACAGACTAGATAACACTCATCTGCAACCTAATAATGGAAAAATTTATAAAGAATCTATCAGATAAAGCAACTAGCTCAACTAGTAGTACTTTAAGAATTAAAAATAAAGAAGAAATTATTATAAATGATATAGAAGCGCAAATTCAAAATTGGAATATACCAAAAGTTCTAATATATGATGTGTACAAAACAGGTACTTTTGATCTGAAAATAGGATATGTCATCAAAACAGTAGAACAAACTCTATTTGTTACAAGTAACCAAGAGGATTTCCAATTATTATCTAATAAGATAGTACAAGTCCATAAAACAAAAAATTATAAATATCTTCATATATGTTTAATTCAAATTGCAGTTAAACCTTTAACTCGTTTAGGACTTAATAATTCTATCCTAGTATGCCTACGTGACACCAGGCATAATAGATTTTCTGACTCATTACTTGGAATAGTTGAATCTAGTTTATGTAGTGGACCTATTTATTTTAATTGTTTTCCTAATTATTCTGTATCACTTACAGACCGAATATTTTAAATGTTTTTTCTTTAAACTTAAAAACCCAAAGATTTGATATGATGTTAGGTTCCCAAAATATAGCCATTGTCTATCGCATTTATTATAAAGTTATGACTACACTATGTCCCAATGTACTCCAAGTAGACACACGAGGACAAACGATATTTTTCCAAACCAATATAGAAAGATCCAATACCATCATACCAAGAACAATATCTTGGTCAGATATTATCTTACCAGAATCATGGTCTATACATAATGAAAACCAGTCATCCCAAACATCTATACAAAATATTCCAAATAAAATAATAGAACATACAGATGGAAATATTGAAATCCAATTTACAAATAATAGAGATACTATTGCTAGAACAAACACAGTAGACCCTATATCGCTTTCCCAATTTTCTCCCAAAATTGAATCACCAAGACAATCGGTTACCACATATCATCCTAGCCACATCTAATGACTCTTCCATCCAAGTCTACTACCCCTAGTAGACCACAAATTGATGGATTGATAAGAATATCAGACAATATTATTATTCCTCAATATAAACAGGCTCAACAAGAACCGGAAGAATCAGAATTCCTTCAAGTCTTACATATCGAAGAAGAATTTGATAACCACTTTATAACTAATGATTATTTATCCGTTGAAAATACATGTATAAGATAATGGTATATTGATACTTTTGAACCAAAATTAATATCTTTATTTCATAAAAAATATAACAAATTACGTAAACAAGGAAACAAAAGTACATGTTTCTTCACATGGTTAAAAGACATCTTAAACCAACACTCTATTCCTATACCAGAATTTAATCTTCAAACACTTGAATCCCAATATACTGTCTTCAATACAACAGAAGGAAAACCGATTACTTCTATCCATCCTCCAGAGAAAAGTCTAAAAATCAAAGGAGCATCATCTAAAACTCCTACAGACACTGGCAATAAGGAAGAAGAATCAACTTCTCAAAAATAAATAGTCCTTTATGAAACTATAGCTACTCCGTATAATATTCACCTATTTTTTATGATCACATTCCTAAAATTTTAAGTGATTTGGATCTGTAAAAAAAATAAATAAAATTCAAACACTATCAGACATCCGTGATCGTCAGATTGTCCTAGATCAATATATATATATATATGTGTGTGTGTGTATGTTTCTGCGAACAATTGTAGAGCAAGGGATAAGGGTGATTCTTCGTCGTTTGTGTCAGTGTTGCCCCCCCTGCAAAAATTCACGAGTTAAAAATTCAGGTAATGAATTGGAAGACCCGGGAAGGTGTTCGATAGAAAAATCAAAGGCGGATAATATAGCCTGCCATCGAGCAAATATTTGTTTAAAAACTAAATTTTGGACATCTTTTTGCAAAATATCCTTGGCTGCTTTGCAGTCAGTTCGCATGAGAAAATGTTGGTTTAAAATATCACTTTGGAATTTTGAAACACAATGAACAATTGCTAAGAGTTCTTTCTTAACCATGGAATAATTTAATTGAGTAGTATTCCAAGCTTTGGAAGTATAACGCAGTAATTATTCTTGAGAATCTATTCTTTGTTTGAGAATACCACCGAGGCCTTTATCAGAAACATCACATTCTATGATTTTAAAAGCAGTTGGATGAGGTAGGGAGAGACAGTCTAGTGTCTTTACCTTGCTTTTAATACCTGTACTGCCTTGGTAAGGATATTGGTCAATGGTGGAGGATTCTTTTTGAGTCTATTATATAAAGGTTTAGAATCTAAAGCAAGGTTAGGATAGAAATCACTAACATAATTTAAACAACCTAGGAACCTTTGAAGTTCCTTTTTATCAAGTATTTGATCAGGGAACTTATCAGCTAATTGTATGGATCTGTCTATGGGAATGATAGTTCCATGATGAATCATATGTCCTAGAAATCTTATATTGGTTTTGAAGAGTGTTATCTTTTTGGCTGAAATAACTAATCCAGCATTCCTGACTGCATGTATAAATGTGTTTATGTGTTTGATATGTTGATCTATCGATTCCGAGAATATTAGCACATCATCAGTATATACTATCATAAAATGATGGTAAGCATTAAAAACTTCATTCATTATTTTTTGGAATTCTGATGGAGCATTTTTCAAACCAAATGGCATAACATTCCATTCGTATTGTCCAAATGGAACATTAAATGCAGTTTTATATTTATCTTTTTCTTGGATTTGTATTTGCCAATAACCAGATTTCATATCAAATTTGGAAAAGATACATGCTTGAGCAACTCTATCTAATAAATCTTTTTTATTGGGAATTGGATATCTTATCCATTTTAGGACTTTATTTAAAGGTTTATAATTAATAACAAGTCTAGGAACTCCTCGTTCTTTTTCAGCATTTTTATTAATATAAAAGGCTGCACAGCTCCAAGGTGAAGAGCTTGGTCTTATTAGTTTTTTCTTTTGGAGATCATCAATCTCTTTTCTGCACATATCTAATAAGATAGTATTCAATTGTATTGGTCTAGCTTTCGTAGGTATTTGTTTTTCATCAAATCCTTGTTCATATGGTAAACTTATACTATGCTTTTTCCTTTCCCAAAAAGCATTGGGATGCTCACTACATATTGAAGTTTCTATATGTTGTTGTAATGCTTGAATCTTTTGTTGTATTGAAGAAGTTTGTAATTGTTCTTCAATAGCTTTATATTTAATTTCCTGTTTAAGGGTACAAAGAAATTTTTCTTTATTATTCAATTGACTTTTGACACTATCGAGTTCTTTCAATTTTGGTTTATGTATAAAGTTAAAATGTATTGGAGTATTTTGAATAACTGAAGATATTCGTGTTTCATTTATGGTCAAAGGATATAACAGAGTAAGGAATGGAACTCCAAGTATTACTGCTTGGCTTAATCCTTTTACCATTATGAATGATGTATCTATACATTGGTGAGTATTACAAACAGAAGCATTAGATCATTTATATTTGATAAATAATCTACTTCCATCTGCTGTATTCAATATTTGAGTAGTTTTATCAAAATATTTTGAAGGTACAAGTCCTTCATTGATACAATTTAAATCAGCTCCAGAATCTATTAAAGCTGGTGTTTCAAAACTATAATCTTGAGCAACAATTATCTTAACGTAGACAAACCATTTTTGAATTACTATTTTGTCTATTAGATTCACAGAAGGAAGATGTATTATTTTGGCTTCTAATGATTCAGGGATATCTAATGATAGATTAATTTTCATTAATTCATCAAAGTCTATTTCATCTGTATCTGAATCTTGTTGAGACATTTGTTGTAATTCTAATGATTTAATTCTATTTTTTAATTGAACTATTTCAGTCTTTATTTCTTTGATTTCTTGTTTGAGATCTGAAATGGTAGGTTCTTTTTGTTGAGAAGTGTGTTGATCACTTACTCTTTTCATTATTGAAGCAAAGTTATATTCATCAAGGATTTTATTCATAGGAATTGATTTTGCTTTATTTTTTGTAATATTAATAAATTGAGTAATGACAGCTCTTTTTTCACCTGGATCAACAATTTTATCAATAATATCTAGAATGAAATTATCTTCTTGTGTAAGTGTGTGAACATTATGTGATGATATAGGACAACTACAATTATCATCCTTTGAGCTGGATGAATTTGTATATGAATCATTAGTAGAGTCAGAGGAGTCTGTCTACATGAGATCATCATCTTGAATTTGATCTATATGAGAATCAGAAGAAGTAGAAGATGAAGAATCATAATTGAATATGTTATATATTTTAGTTTTTATTGATTCATCTAGATTTAATGATTCTATTTTCTTTTTTAATTTACACTGGTGTTTATAGTGTCTTACTTTACCACATTTATAGCATACTGGCAACTTTCTCTTTTTCTTTGTATTGGGAGAAAATTTATTGATTAATTTCCTTTTAGATTTTTTATAATATTTCTTATCTTTATCCTTATTTTTGGATTTATATTTTTCTTTTTTGTATTTCTTCTTTTTCTTGTATAGATTGTCAGGCATATTTTTCTTATCAAGGTAATAACCAATTTGTTCACAGAAGTCACCAAGCTCTTTTCGCTTAGTGATTTTTTGTTTATCTAATTGTCTTTTTAATTTCATATCTGTGCATAAGGCTAAACCTTCAGCACGTATTTCTGCGGAGAGTTCTCCGAGTGTATATGATTAATAGACAATAATTCCATTATGTTTTTTCCTTAGTCTTTCCTTGACCTTTTCAGCAAATAAATATGGTAGACCGGCTATAAACTTCTCTTTTCAGTGGTCTAGCTGACAATCTTCCCTTATTAATAATCTTGAGAAAAATACATCTTTATACCACTTATAATGAGATAGGGTAGGACAGCGTAGATTAGATAGCAGATCTTCCGATCTTGCTGCTAGTAAAGCTGTACTGCCTACAAAATGAAGTGTAATGGTATATATTAGAGTGTTGACAGCATCACTCTCTGTGTATATTATTTTTTGGTTTTGTTCATTTCTGGCGGTCCATTGTCTAGTATTATTGAGGATTCTTTGTTTGGTTTCATCGTCTACATAGAAATCCCACCATCCTCGTAACCAGCCAGTAAATCCGTTGACTATTGCTTTTGCAACCTCTTGATCAGGGTTGCCTGCCATTTTATTTGCAGAAGTATACATAGTCATATGCCTCATAACATCCAATATTTTTAATTTTCATAATCCATCTATTTGCCAATTTACTATTGATCGTCCTGAGTATGATACTGCCTGTTGTATAGCATCTTCTTCCATTTGTATATCAACAGGTGTGGGTCTCTTGTGATATGGTAAAGCTGTTATTGGTTTCCAGTATTTTCCATAGGCTATTCTATTTATGGTTTCAGAAATAGGGGTAGTATCCATAAATGCTTTTTCTTGATTTTGGATTGTGTCTTCTATGATTGGTTCTTCTTCTTGAAGCATCATTGTCTCATGCTCAGGTAATATTGCTTTGCCTTTATCAGACGACTCAGGTGGTATATTAACAATAGGTGGAATGGTTATTTGTGGAGAGGGTATTCCTTTAATATCTAGTTGAGATAATTGATCCATTAAGGATTTGTTATTGTCTCCAATATGAAATTTATTCTTATTTAATTCTGGAGGTGGTTTGAACAACACTGACCTAGGTATGCTTGTAGCAGAAGGTTGTTCTTTGGTGACAAGTCTTTCTATTCTTTCTGCTTGTCTTCCTAAAGATTGCATAAAAAGATTGATATAATTATTTTGTTCCACAATATGAGGAATCAATTCTTGTTTCTTACCAAGTTCTTTGGGTAAGATTTTATATGGAGTAGCAATTATATCATATACTGATGGAGATTTGGCAGGTTCATCTTTCATTAGGATAGATGTTTTGAGTATTACACCTTTTTCAGGAGGGTGAGTACTAGCAGTTGTAGTACCATCCGTACTCATATAGGTTTTCTCTTTTATTGTTTGAATTTCATCAAATGAAGGATATGAAGTTTATGTTGCTAATTACTTATTAACCATAGAAAATATCCTTCTGATTCTTTTTTCTTCTTAAGAAATTTGTTATATTTTTCCTGTAATATTTCTCTTAATTGTAATGGTACTTTTGTAAGATACCATTGTCTAATATGTTTATTTTCTTCTGACATAAAATCTTGCTTGATATAATTATGATCAATTTTTTTCTTTTTTCTCTCTAGTTTAGCAGCTAGATATGATGCTATATATTCATCTGAATATTTATCATGTGAATGGTCATATTCTTCTACTTGTAAAGTTAATATTTGAAAATCTTGTAATTCTTCTATACTAGGTTCAGTAGTATTTGTAGTACTAGATTCAGGAGTATATGTGGGAATAACAACATGATCTGTTGTTCTCCGTGTTCCTTGAAATTGTAGGTCTGAACTAGGTATTGCAGAAGATTGAGTAGGAGGTGGTAGTATTATGACATTCGGATTAGTAGAATAAGATTTTCTACTTGGTATTTTATTCTTGATATTCCTTTTTCTATTAATATTAATATCATCTTGAACTTGTAATTGTTGAAATTTTATTTCAATATTACCATCAGGATGTTCTATTATTTGATTAGGAATATGATGTTGGGGAACTTCTTGAGCTTGATTGGCATGTTGAAATGCCCATGACTGTGGTAGTCTAATATCTGACCATTTTATTGTTTTGGGAACAATCATATTTGATTTTTCCATATTTGTTTGGAATAATATAGTTTGATCTTTTTGATCAATTTGCATAATATTTGGACATAAGGTATTCATGACTTTGTAATAAATTCTATAAACTATTGCTAAGTTTTGAGAACCTTGGATCATAATAAAACCATGTGTTTTTAAATTAATTGTTAATATATCTAAAATATTTCGGTCAGTCAAAGAAACAGAAAAATTTGGAAAACAATTAAAATATATGGGACCACTACAGAGGCTGGATTCAACCATGCCAAGTAGCGAGTCTGTGAATATATTGTGTCTTGTATCTCTTAGGCATACAAGCACAGAAGTGTTCAACCTTAATCGGATCAAAGGTTTCACGGCTATTTGAATTAATCCAATATGTAAATATTTGTAATTATGTTTCTTATGTTTTTCAATGATTTTCTTTGATAGTAGGTGAAAGTCTTCTTGGTTTTGAGTAACTGATAAACTTTCTTCTACAGTCTTGATGGCATAACCCATCTTGAATTTGAATGATCCTTTATTGTAAACGTCATGGATTGGTACCTTAGGTATGTTCCAATTTTGAATATTATGTTCGATGTCATTTATGACTATTTGTTCTTTATTTTTTACTCTAAGTGTTTGAGATGAAGTTGCATTTTTACTAGTTAGATTCCTTATTAAATTTGCCATCCGTAGGTTGCGGATAATGACAATCTGGACATTCAGTGGCCCAGCGTTTTCCCTAAGCGGCTCTTCCTGGCCTTGGCGGTACTTTGCAATAGGCGTTCACTTGTCTCTTGCCTTAAGTATCGGACCAACTTTCTAGGATGTAAATTTAACTTAGTTTTGCTAGTAAAGATGTAACTTTTATCTTATACAACTCATTGATGTAAAAAGAACAAGTTCACTGTTTTGACAGTTTAACAGTTTACACAGTTTCACTGTTGAACAGTTCTACTGTTGTAACTGTGACAGTTTTACTGTATGGCTCTAATACCAAACTCGGCCCGGGATCTACAGTACTGTCAAATGACTTATAGGTTGAATCTAATTGGTTTGGTTATGCAAAGATATAATCTTATTTCATGCAAGGATTATATGCAGGGATTGTTTATAGTAAATAGGTAAACAATAGGCTATTGTATTTAACTAGTTCTTGTAATATCTTATAATAATTAATGATAAACAGGATTATGCACAATAAAGGAATAATAGAAATATCAATTACAAACCATTGGGCATAATTGAAATCACCAATTTTTGTACTAAATAAAATCTTAAACTGCATTTTATTCACATCATAAGGTAACTGTATAACAACTGTATATTTTACAGATAATCAGATAACAACTTATTACAGATACGAGGCACACTGAAATTGAGAAATTACAGATAAAAGGCACACTGAAATTAAGAAATTACAGATAAGAGGCACACTTGAAAAAACGTACTACTTGGAAATACAATAACTGGAAAACAGTTTCCAGTGTTGTGGACAGTAGGAAGGGAGAGAATTTAGATTGCAGTCACACATAATGGACATAAAATTAAAAGGTGAAAGTATAAGATAAAACCTGGTGAGATGTTTGAACTACGAGAGCTATGAAGGTCAGGATAGCTCTGGTTGGTATAACACTTCGAACTCAGAGGAACAGAGAAAAGAGTTTAGAAGGAACTGGGATCTTAACTGAAGAAGGCCTGAGAGAGAAATAGTAGGATAGAGGTTGAAGATCAGAGTAGTTTTGAGAGAAAGAAGGAGAAGTGAAGGAGCTTCTGAGCAGAGAGGAGAAAGTGGGAGACAGAGAGCAGAAGAGTTATGAGCTGAGAGGGGAAGCGGAAGACCTTGCCTCAAATGAGAGGCCCTTGGCCCTTTTATAGATGAAGGATGTTGCTTCCCTTCGAAGAAAAGGATAAAGTAGAAAGGACGTAAAAGAGACTGAGGTGACCCAAAGGAGTAGGACAAAAGAAGAAGAAAACAAAAAAATTAAAAAAGAGGCATCTGGGAACAGTATTCCTCTTTGTCGTATCTGATTATTGCTACAGTAACACTTTTGGTTTTTATGCTGGTGGCTACAGTGAGGCATCTGCAATAGTACTTCTTGTCGGTGATGTGGCTATGTCTTTTGTCTTATATGTCGGTGGGTACAGTGCTTGGAATCTGGAACAGTCTTTCTTATCTTTTTCTGTCGGTGGGCTTTTGTCTTTTATGGAGCCTTGTCGGTGGAGACTATTATCTTCTGGATTATTGGTGGTGTTGTCGATAGTGATGATGATAGAGGCTTTTATGGTCTTTGACTGAACTCTTCTGGATCATCTTCTTCTGGATCCGTTTCTTCTGGATCATCTTCACTCAATTGAAGGTATCTATTGGTGTGAAGTGGGGAAGATTGTACTGTTTCTTCGGAGGAGACTGGTTTTCTTCCAGCTTCAGCGAAGATTTCCTTCATTTGTTTTTCTAATTCTTCTTTGGATGCATTGGGATTGGTTTGCAACATGTTACGAAGGTAGGTTGGAAAGTCAAAAGAGGTGTTTGTTGTATTTGGGTTTTGCTGGTATTTAGGTATTGGTGGGGGTATTCTTTTTGGTGTGGTAGCAGTGAGATCCATTTGGAAAATGTCCCACCACTTAACAGAAATGGTTTTCCCCAATCGAGGAATATATGTATAGTCATTGGCATTATTAACAGAGATGGTGTATTCCCATTTCGTTATCCATGGGAGCTGATATAAGGCCATAAAGTATAGGTGAGTGTCAATTGTATTGTCACTATTATTATATTGCACAAATTGTTCCTGCAGGTTTTTAAAAGCAGGAGGTAGTATCAAAGAAGTTGAACCCCACACTAAGAACCAATTTTGAAACCATGTGGGGAATCTTTCGAAAATAGGTAACTGGAATTGGAGATACCAGCTATGTGTGTTGTTCGGATTTTGATAATAAAAGAATTTGTGCCAGGCTTCTATATACTCGGCATATTTATAATATTTGTATGAGAAATCTGGGTTGTGCAATTTCTTTCCTTGTGCGGGATTGCAACCCCACTCATCATAAGAAAGAAGCTTTTTTATTTGAACCTTGGAATAGGCAATTATTCTGGTATTTTGCTGATAGTAATGGACAACAGAGATGTGCCCTGTTTCCATGAGTATGGCTTCGTAATATTCTCTGGTCTTTACCCCATTGATAGGGTTGAGATGGTTTATCAGATACAAAGGTGCAAGTTTAAGGGGATCTGTATGAATATGTTGTTCATCTATGGTGATGTCCATAAGATAGGCTCTTTCAATATATGCAGATCTAGATGTATTAGGTATGGAAGTGGTCTTAGATTGAGCTGGTGCATATATAGGAGTAGAAGCATGTGCTTTTGGATAGGTAATTTGGTGAATGGGTGACTGTGAGGGTGACCGTATTGCCAAAGGCGATGGTTCCCTTTTATATGGAACAATATTTTGCATGGGTTGTTTATCTCGACGGGAAGTGCCTCGAGAACCCATTGGATAATGAGGTGTAGATATAATATTAGTATTATGCTGATTTTCTGCGAACAATTGTAGAGCAAGGGATAAGGGTGATTCTTCGTCGTTGTAGCGAGTCTATGAATATATTGTGTCTTGTATCTCTTAGGCATACAAGCACAGAAGTGTTCAACCCTAATCGGGTCAAAGGTTTCACGGCTATTTAAATTAATCCAATATGTAAATATTTGTAATTATGTTCCTTATGTTTTTCAATAATTTTCTTTAACAGTAGGTGAAAGTCTTCTTGGTTTTGAGTAACTGATAAACTTTCTTCTACAGTCTTGATGGCATAACCCATCTTGAATTTGAATGATCCTTTATTGTAAACGTCATGGATTGGTACCTTAGGTATGTTCCAATTTTGAATATTATGTTCGATGTCATTTAATGACTATTTGTTCTTTATTTTTTACTCTAAGTGTTTGAGATGAAGTTGCATTTTTACTAGTTAGATTCCTTATTAAATTTGCCATCCGTAGGTTGCGGATAATGACAATCTTGACATTCAGTGGCCCAGCGTTTTCCCTAAGCGGCTCTTCCTGGCCTTGGCGGTACTTTGCAATAGGCGTTCACTTGTCTCTTGCCTTAACTCTCGGACCAACTTTCTAGGATGTAAATTTAACTTAGTTTCGCTAGTCAAGATGTAACTTTTATCTCATACAACTCATTGATGTAAAAAGAACAGGTTCACTGTTTTGACAGTTTAACTGTTTACACAGTTTCACTTCTGAACAGTTCTACTGTTGTAACTATGACAGTTTTACTGTATGGCTCTACCAAACTCGGCCCGGGATCTACAATACTGTCAAATGACTAATAGGTTGAATCTAATTGGTTTGGTTATGCAAAGATATTTTAATTTTATAATCTTATTTCATGCAAGGATTATATGCAGGGATTGTTTATAGTAAATAGGTAAACAATAGGCTATTGTATTTAACTAGTTCTTGTAATATCTTATAATAATTAAGGATAAACAGGATTATGCACAATAAAGGAATAATAGAAATATCAATTACAAACCATTGGGCATAATTGAAATCACCAATTTTTATACTAAATAAAATCTTGAACTGCATTTTATTCACATCATAAGGTAACTGTATAACAACTGTATATTTTACAGAATATCAGATAACAACTTATTACAGATACGAGGCACACTGAAATTGAGAAATTACAGATAAAAGGCACACTGAAATTAAGAAATTACAGATAAGAGGCACACTTGAAAAAACTTACTGTTTGCAAATACAATAACTGGAAAACAGTTTCCAGTGTTGTGGATAGTAGGAAGGGAGAGAATTTAGATTGCAGTCACACATAATGGATATAAAATTAAAAGGTGAAAGTATAAGATAAAACCTGGTGAGATGTTTGAACTACGAGAGCTATGAAGGTCAGGATAGCTCTGGTTGGTATAACACTTCGAACTCAGAGGAACAGAGAAAAGAGTTTAGAAGGAACTGGGATCTTAACTGAAGAAGGCTTGAGAGAGAAATAGTAGGATAGAGGTTGAAGATCAGAGTTGTTTCTTACCAAGTTCTTTGGGTAAGATTTTATATGGAGTAGCAATTATATCATATACTGATGGAGATTTGGCAGGTTCATCTTTCATTGGGATAGATGTTTTGAGTATTACACTTTTTTTAGGAGGGTGAGTACTAGCAGTTGTAGTACCATCCGTACTCATATAGGTTTTCTCTTCTATTGTTTGAATTTCATCAAATGAAGGGATATGAAGTTTATGTTGATAATTACTTATTCACCATAGAAAATATCCTTCTGATTCTTTTTTCTTCTTAAGAAATTTGTTATATTTTTCCTATAATATTTCTCTTAATTGTAATGGTACTTTTGTAAGATATCATTGTCTAATATGTTTATTTTCTTCTGACATAAAATCTTGCTTGATATAATTATGATCAATTTTTTTCTTTTTTCTCTCTAGTTTAGCAGCTAGATATGATGTTATATATTCATCTGAATATTTATCATGTGAATGGTCATATTCTTCTAATTGTAAAGTTAACATTTGAAAATCTTGTAATTCTTCTATACTAGGTTCAGTAGTATTTGTAGTACTAGATTCAGGAGTATGTGTAGGAATAACAACATGATCTGTTGTTCTCCGTGTTCCTTGAAATTGTAGGTCTAAGCTAGGTATTGAAGAAGATTGAGTAAGAGGTGGTAGTATTATGACATTCGGATTAGTAGAATAAGATTTTCTACTTGGTATTTTATTCTTGATATTCCTTTTTCTATTAATATTAATATCATCTTGAACTTGTAATTGTTGAAATTTTATTTCAATATTACCATCAGGATGTTCTATTATTTGATTAGGAATATGATGTTGGGGAACTTCTTGAGGTTGATTGGCATGTTGTAATGCCCATGACTGTGGTAGTCTAATATCTGACCATTTTATTGTTTTGGGAACAATCATATTTGATTTTTCCATATTTGTTTGGAATAATATAGTTTGATCTTTTTGATCAATTTGTATAATATTTGGACATAAGGTATTCATGACTTTGTAATAAATTCTATAGACTATTGCTAAGTTTTGAGAACCTTGGATCATATTAAAACCATATGTTTTTAAATTAATTGTTAATATATCTAAAATATTTGGGTCAGTCAAAGAAACAGAAAAATTTGGAAAACAATTAAAATATATGGGACCACTACAGAGGCTGGATTCAACCATGCCAAGTCTTTTTTATTGAGAATTGGATATCTTATCCATTTTAGGACTTTATTTAAAGGTTTATAATTAATAACAAGTCTAGGAACTCCTCGTTCCTTTTCTGCATTTTTATTAACATAAAAGGCTGCACAGCTCCAAGGTGAGGAGCTTGGTCTTATTAGTTTTTTCTTTTGGAGATCATCAATCTCTTTTCTGCACATATCTAATAAGATAGTATTCATTTGTATTGGTCTAGCTTTTGTAGGTATTTGTTTTTCATCAAATCCTTGTTCATATGGTAAACTTATACTATGCTTTTTCCTTTCCCAAAAAACATTGGGATGCTCACGACATATTGAAGTTTCTATATGTTGTTGTAATGCTTGAATCTTTTGTTGTATTGAAGAAGTACTGTCAAATATAGGTTGAATCTAATTGGTTTGGTTATGCAAAGATATTTTAATTTTATAATCTTATTTCATGCAAGGATTATATGCAGGGATTGTTTATAGTAAATAGGTAAACAATAGGCTATTATATTTAACTAGTTCTTGTAATATCTTATAATAATTAAGGATAAACAGGATTATGCACAATAAAGGAATAATAGAAATATCAATTACAAACCATTGGGTAAATTGAAATCACCAATTTTTATACTAAATAAAATCTTAAACTGCATTTTATTCACATCATAAGGTAACTGTATAACAACTGTATATTTTACAGATAATCAGATAACAACTTATTACAGATACGAGGCACACTGAAATTGAGAAATTACAGATAAGAGGCACACTTGAAAAAACTTATTGTTTGCAAATACAATAACTGGAAAACAGTTTCCAGTGTTGTGGACAGTAGGAAGGGAGAGAATTTAGATTACAGTCACACATAATGGATATAAAATTAAAAGGTGAAAGTATAAGATAAAACCTGGTGAGATGTTTGAACTACGAGAGCTATGAAGGTCAGGATAGCTCTGGTTGGTATAACACTTCGAACTCAGAGGAACAGAGAAAAGAGTTTAAAAGGAACTGGGATCTTAACTGAAGAAGGCCTGAGAGAGAAATAGTAGGATAGAGGTTGAAGATTAGAGTAGTTTTGAGAGAAAGAAGGAGAAGTGAAGGAGCTTCTGAGCAGAGAGGAGAAAGTGGGAGAAAGAGAGCAGAAGAGTTATGAGCTGAGAGGGGAAGCGGAAGACCCTGCCTCAAATGAGAAGCCCTTGGCCCTTTTATAGATGAAGGAGGTTGCTTCCCTTCGAAGCAAAGGATAAAGTAGAAAGGACGTACAGGAGACTGAGGTGACCCAAAGGAGTAGGACAAAAGAAGAAGAAAACAAAAAATTAAAAAAGAGGCATCTGAGAACAGTATTCCTCTTTGTCGTATCTGATTATTGCTACAGTAACACTTTTGGTTTTTATGCTGGTGGCTACAGTGAGGCATCTGCAATAGTACTTCTTGTCGGTGATGTGGCCATGTCTTTTGTCTTATATGTCGGTGGGTACAGTGCTTGGAATCTGGAACAGTCTTTCTTATCTTTTTCTGTCGGTGGGCTTTTGTCTTTTATGGAGCCTTGTCGGTGGAGACTATTATCTTCTGGATTATTGGTGGTATTGTCGATAGTGATGATGATAGAGGCTTTTATGGTCTTTGACTGAACTCTTCTGGATCATCTTCTTCTGGATCCGTTTCTTCTGGATCATCTTCACTCAATTGAAGGTATCTATTGGTGTGAAGTGGGGAAGATTGTACTGTTTCTTCGGAGGAGACTGGTTTTCTTCCAGCTTCAGCGAAGATTTCCTTCATTTGTTTTTCTAATTCTTCTTTGGATGCATTGGGATTGGTTTGCAACATGTTACGAAGGTAGGTTGGAAAGTCAAAAGAGGTGTTTGTTGTATTTGGGTTTTGCTGGTATTTAGGTATTTGTGGGGGTATTCTTTTTGGTGTGGTAGAAGTGAGATCCATTTGGAAAATGTCCCACCACTTAACAGAAATGGTTTTCCCCAATCGAGGAATATAGGAATAGTCATTGGCATTATTAACAGAGATGGTGTAATCCCATTTCATTATCCATGGGAGCTGATATAAGGCCATGAAGTATAGGTGAGTGTCAATTGTATTGTCACTATTATTATATTGCACAAATTGTTCCTGCAGGTTTTTGAAAGTTGGAGGTAGTATCAAAGAAGTTGAACCCCACACTAAGAACCAATTTTGAAACCATGTGGGGAATCTTTCGAAAATAGGTAGCCGGAATTGGAGATACCAGCTATGTGTGTTGTTCGGATTTTGATAATAAAAGAATTTGTTCCAGGCTTCTATATACTCGGCATATTTATAATATTTGTATGAGAAATCTGGGTTGTGCAATTTCTTTCCGTGTGCGGGATTGCAACCCCACTTATCATAAGAAAGAAGCTTTTTTATTTGAACCTTGGAATAGGCAATTATTCTGGTATTTTACTGATAGTAATGAACAACAGAGATGGACCCTGTTTCCATGAGTATGGCTTCGTAATATTATCTGGTCTTTACCCCATTGGTAGGGTTGAGATGGTTTATCAGATACAAAGGTGCAAGTTTAATGGGATCTGTATGAATATGTTGTTCATCTATGGTGATGTCCATAAGATAGGCTCTTTAAATGTATGAAGATCTAGATGTATTAGGTATGGAAGTGGTCTTAGAATGAGCTGGTGCATATATAGGAGTAGAAGCATGTGCTTCTGGATAGGTAATTTGGTGAATGGGTGACTGTGAAGGTGACCGTATTGCCAAAGGCGATGGTTCCCTTTCATATGGAACAATATTTTGCATGGGTTGTTTATCTCGGCGGGAAGTGCCTCGAGAACCCATTGGATAATAAGGTGTAGATATAATATTAGTATTATGCTGATTTTCTGCGAACAATTGTAGAGCAAGGGATAAGGGTGATTCTTCGTCGTTTGTGTCAGTGTTGCCCCCTGCAAAAATTCACGGGTTAAAAATCAGGTAATGAATTGGAAGACCCGGGAAGGTGTTCGATAGAAAAATCAAAGGCGGATAATATAGCCTGCCATCGAGCAAAAATTTGTTTAGAAACTAAATTTTGAACATCTTTTTGCAGAATATCCTTAGCTGCTTTGTAGTCAGTTCGTATGAGAAAATGTTGGTTTAAAATATCACTTTGGAATTTTGAAACACAATGAACAATTGCTAAGAGTTCTTTCTTAACCATGGAATAATTTATTTGAGTAGTATTCCAAGCTTTGGAAGTATAACGCAATAATTGTTCTTGAGAATCTATTCTTTGTTTGAGAATACCACCGCGGCCTTTATCAGAAGCATCACATTCTATTATTTTAAAAGCAGTTGGATGAGGTAGGGAGAGACAGTATAGTGTCTTTACCTTGCTTTTAATTACCTGTACTGCCTTGGTATGGATATTGGTCAATGGTGGAGGATTCTTTTTGAGTCTATTATATAAAGGTTTAGAATATAAAGCAAGGTTAGGATAGAAATCACTAACATAATTTAAACAACCTAGGAACCTTTGAAGTTCCTTTTTATCAAGTATTTGATCAGGGAACTTATCAGCGAATTGTATGGATCTGTCTATGGGAATGATAGTTCCATGATGAATCATATGTCCTAGAAATCTTATATTGGTTTTGAAGAGTGTTATCTTTTTGGCTGAAATAACTAATCCAACATTCCTGACTGCATGTATAAATGTGTTTATGTATTTGATATGTTGATCTATCGATTCCGAGAATATTAGCACATCATCAATATATACTATCATAAAATGATGGTAAGCATTAAAAACTTCATTCATTATTTTTTGGAATTCTGATGGAGCATTTTTCAAACCAAATGGCATAACATTCCATTCGTATTGTCTAAATGGAACATTAAATGCAGTTTTATATTTATCTTGTTCTTGGATTTGTATTTGCCAATAACCAGATTTCATATCAAATTTGGAAAAGATACATGCTTGAGCAACTCTATCTAATAAATATTTTTTATTGGGAATTGGATATCTTATCCATTTTAGGACTTTATTTAAAGGTTTATAATTAATAACAAGTCTAGGAACTCCTCGTTCCTTTTCAGCATTTTTATTAACATAAAAGGCTGCACAGCTCCAAGGTGAGGAGCTTGGTCTTATTAGTTTTTTCTTTTGGAGATCATCAATATCTTTTCTGCACATATCTAATAAGATAGTATTCATTTGTATTGGTCTAGCTTTTGTAGGTATTTGTTTTTCATCAAATTCTTGTTCATATGGTAAACTTATACTATGCTTTTTCTTTTCCCAAAAAGCATTGGGATGCTCACTACATATTGAAGTTTCTATATGTTGTTGTAATGCTTGAATCTTTTGTTGAAAATTTGCTTGATGGCAGGCTATATTATCCGCCTTTGATTTTTCTATCGAACACCTTCCCGGGTCTTCCAATTCATTACCTGATTTTTTAACCCGTGAATTTTTGCAGGGGGGCAACACTAACACAAACGACGAAGAATCACCCTTATCCCTTGCTCTACAATTGTTCGCAGAAAATCAGCATAATACTAATATTATTTCTACACCTTATTATCCAATGGGTTCTCGAGGCACTTTCCGCGGAGATAAACAACCCATGCAAAATATTGTTCCATATGAAAGGGAACCATCGCCTTTGGCAATACGGTCACCCTCACAGTCACCCATTCACCAAATTATCTATCCAGAAGCACATGCTTCTACTCCTATATATGCACCAGCTCAATCTAAGACCACTTCTATACCTAATACATCTAGATCTGCATACATTGAAAGAGCCTATCTTATGGACATCACCATAGATGAACAACATATTCATACAGATCCCATTAAACTTGCACCTTTGTATCTGATAAACCATCTCAACCCTACCAATGGGGTAAAGACCAGAGAATATTACGAAGCCATACTCATGGAAACAGGGTCCATCTCTGTTGTCCATTACTATCAGCAAAATACCAGAATAATTGCTTATTCCAAGGTTCAAATAAAAAAGCTTATTTTTTATGATGAGTGGGGTTGCAATCCCGCACAAGGAAAGAAATTGCACAACCCAGATTTCTCATACAAATATTATAAATATGCCGAGTATATAGAAGCCTGGCACAAATTCTTTTATTATCAAAATCCGAACAACACACATAGCTGGTATCTCCAATTCCGGCTACCTATTTTCAAAAGATTCCCCACATGGTTTCAAAATTGGTTCTTAGTGTGGGGTTCAACTTCTTTGATATTACCTCCTGCTTTCAAAAACCTGCAGGAACAATTTGTGCAATATAATAATAGTGACAATACAATTGACACTCATCTATACTTCATGGCGTTATATCAGCTCCCATGGATAATGAAATGGGATTACACCATCTCTGTTAATAATACCAATGACTATACCTATATTCCTCGATTAGGGAAAACCATTTCTGTTAAGTGGTGGGACATTTTCCAAATGGATCTCACTGCTACCACACCAAAAAGAATACCCCCACCAATACCTAAATACCAGCAAAACCCAAATACAACAAACACCTCTTTTGACTTTCCAACCTACCTTCGTAACATGTTGCAAACCAATCCCAATGCATCCAAAGAAGAGTTAAAAAAACAAATGAAGGAAATCTCCGCTGAAGCTGGAAGAAAACCAGTCTCCTCCGAAGAAACAGTACAATTTTCCCCACTTCACACAAATAGATACCTCCAATTGAGTGAAGATGATCCAGAAGAAACGGATCCAGAAGAAGATGATCCAGAATAGTTCAGTCAAAGACCATAAAAGCCTCTATCATCATCACTATCAACAATACCACCAATAATCCAGAAGATAATAGTCTCCACCAACAAGGCTCCATAAAAGACAAAAGCCCACCGACAGAAAAAGATAAGAAAGACTGTTCCAGATTCCAAGCACTGTACCCACCGACATATAAGACAAAAGATATGGCCACATCACCGACAAGAAGTACTATTGCAGATGCCTCACTGTAGCCACCAGCATAAAAACCAAAAGTGTTACTGTAGCAATAATCAGATACGACAAAGAGGAATACTGTTCCCAGATGCCTTTTTTTTAATTTTTTGTTTTCTTCTTCTTTTGTCCTACTCCTTTGGGTCACCTCAGTCTCCTTTACGTC
>NW_006500347.1:778999-790469 GCF_000471905.2 Amborella trichopoda
ATAT
Source organism: Amborella trichopoda (assembly GCF_000471905.2). The sequence continues at coordinate 779,004 of NW_006500347.1, forward strand.
ACATGTGATATTTAATATTAAACACTGAAATATATCTATCATTGAAAAATATTTTGAATAAAATATGGTCTTAGATATTATGGAATTTATTCTCATAATTGAATAATTTTATTAAATAATTATGATTTCTTATAAATTATGAAAGAAATAAATAATTCAGATATACTATTTGTGATAAAATAAGATTGCAGACTACCAAAAAAAATTTAAATGAAGGAATTTATCTTTAAAATTGAATATTATATCAAAGAATTATAAATTAGATACAGTATTTTGAAAATATTTAATTAATTCATATCCATTTGGCATAAATTAAAAAAGATTTACATAATTCAAATTGCATCAGTGTTTAAAAATGCAGACCGCCCAGCGCCTAGGCGGTCCAGGGGGCCTGGGCACATCGCCCAACCCTAGGCGCCAAAAATACATGAAAAACTCTGGGCGCCCGCTTAGGCGCCCACGAATCACCTGGGCAGCCGCCCAGCACCCACGGACTCCGTCCCGCCCTGAGGCAAAAAACAGTTTCAGTAGGGGCATTTTTTGTCTTTTTTTAAAAAAACTAAAGGATAAAATTTCTTGTTTTTAGGTTTATTTGTAACCTAAAACATATAAGAAACCATTTTAGAGAGATAAAAACCTAAAAAATCAAAATTTAGTGATTTCTTTAGGATTGAAGGGTTTATATTTAATTTGTGATGTTTTATAAAACTATTGGAGGGTTGTTTAGAAGATTTTGAGTCTTTAGAAGCATTTTTTATGTGGAAGTTTGGAGATTAAGTGATTTTTTCTTATCACTTGATTTTTACATTGCTTCTTTTATTTTAAGATATCTTCTTCAGGATCTAGTCGAAGTGGAGATCTGGGTTGGAAATATGGTTATAACTTGAATTCGAATGGCAAAAATGGCATAAGATGCAATTATTGTGTAAAAGATACCAGAGGGGCATAAACCGGTTTAAAAAACATCTTGCCAGTATTAAGGAGGATGCTACCCCTTGTAAAAATGTTATTGAAGCTATCAAAGAGGAGATTAAGCAATCTATGAGTTCTGAAAACAAAAACAGGAACAAAATCCTTGTCATTTGAATACGGTTATTTCTGGTTCTACTGGAAGAAGTGATCCGAGTTGGAAGTATGGTCATAACCCGAAACCAAATAATAAAAATTGTATAAGGTGTAATTTTTCTAAAAAAGATACTAATGGAGGTATTAACCGATCCAAGAAACACATTGCCAGTATTAAAGGGAATGTTGCTTATTGTAAAAAGTTTCATGAAGCTATCCGAAATGAGATTAGACAATTTCTGAATTTTGATGAACCAGAAAATGATGAAAATGGGGCCTTGTTCTATGGAAATATTATCTGCAGGCTCTTCTAGAAGTGGTGATCAGGGTTAAAATTATGGTTATAACCCAAATCCGAATGACAAAAATCGTATTAAATGTAATTAACGTGGAAAAGATACTAATTGAGGTATTTACCGATTCAAAAAATACCTTGCCAGTTGCCCCATGAAAAAAATGTTCCTTAGGCTACCAGAGAGGAGATTATACAATATTTGAGTTCAAAGAAGCATAAAAAGATAGAAAATGATAGAGCAACCAAGACTCCTAGGGCCTCATCTGCACATAGTAAGTGGGAGGTAGAAGAAGATGATGAGCAAGAGGCAGATTCAGAAGAAACAAATGAGGATAAACATTATGTTGAAGAGGAAGATGACTCTGATGTTAAATCTGATGCATATGATGAGGCTTACCCTACTCCTTCTGATGATGATGATAATGACTGAAGAATGAATACTTGAAGACGCTTGAGTGCTTAACTCTTGGTGTTGATTCTTGAGTGTTGAGTATTGACTATTGCGTCCTAAACTGTATATTTTATGAATTTCTATATATTTTCTTTTTCTTATTTTTAGTTTCTACTTTCTAGTTTCTACTATCCAACTTTTGTATGTAGTATACTATCAGTGTATGCTTGTATGGTTATATTGTTTTAACATTGTATGAAAATATGGATTATGGCCTTATGGATTATCAAAATTCTCTTCTCGACTTTCTCAATTCTACATTCATGGAAATATTAAATATGGATCATGGATAGATTATAGAATATCAAAATTCTCAAAAGTTCTATCTTTTTTCTTTCAATTGGGCCGCCCAAGTTTTGGACGCCCGCCTAGGTGGCCACCTAGATGCTGGGCGGCCTGGGCCACCTAAGTGCCGCCCAACGTTTTTTGAAAAATTGTCTCTCCCACATACACTCCGCAATTCTTAAACCTTATTCCAAAAATAATGTGTATCATGAATTAAACCGTAGGTGCATGAACTTGTGCATGAAGAATGTTCAAACATGAGTTCACACGAGAAAAAATATATATAAACAAAAGGCCATGGCTATGTTTAAAGGCCATGGGTAATATAAACAAATGGCCAAGGCGAATGCTGGTTTTAGATCCTAGGTTGGGACAATAAAGGTTTTTATTGGTGCACCTGAGGCATACCTTTTCTTCCTCATGTATGTCTTGTTGGCCAGCCTCGTTGAAGTATTTCAGCATATTATTTGCTGGTATCTGAAAGAGTTATAAGGTAATTTCCATATTTTGCTTAAAACCAATGTTTTTTTCCTAAACTAATTTTTTTTCTTGAACTAATTTGATTGTAACCAAGTTAGTGCTATAACAGAAGTGGTGCTAATTTAGTGTGTCTGTGTGGTTATAACATGGTATTTGAACATTGTGGTTGCTTAATTTTTTTTATTTGGATTAATTTTTAGAAGTTTATTGGAGTTTGCAATTTGACTTCATAGTTTATTTTTATCTGGAAAACAAAAGTAGCCGACGGTATTTTTTTTTCAATTCAAATTGATTACTAATAACTCAATGCATAACTCGGTATAATCCTTGTGTTTTCATTTTTTTTTTTTTTTTGTGATTGTTCATTAGAATGAAAAGAGTGTATATTTCAAATTTTGGATCAAACAAATAGCCATAAGATGGTTTTTTAAGGTTGTTGCATCATATTAGTATACAACGGTTGCATGAAATCATTGCACTATGTGTGTGTGTGTATGCTCCAGTTCTGAAGATGCTCCTTCATCTTGGGTCTTGGTTCCTTATATGGAGGAGGGTAGGCCGGATTTCAAAATATTCATTTCAAATCTGCATCGACATACCGACCTTCAGATGCTTTACTAAAGAAGATGCTTTTAAGAAAAGTAAAAGCTCTGACAAGAGTAAGATACTTTGAAAAAGTAAAGAAAGATTCTTCAATAATGCGTTCTTTTAACTGTAGATTTGGGGACACGTGTCTTGAATAATTGAGGAGTCGTACCACCACTATCTTTTTAGCTACAGTTGTTTTAGGAAAAGATAATTCATGCACAGTCGTCACCATTTGGTGGACTATAGTCTTCGGTATCTGCGTCTTTATCTGATATAGACATTTTGTCTTCTTCATCTTCTAATGCTAAAAGTAACTTTTGTCTGAGCTCAATTTTAGAGAGAGTTGGGTTCTTTTGTTTCATTTGTGAGATATACTCGGGAATATTTAGATAAGAACTTGATGAAGAAAATGGTATATTTTTTATATAAATTTTTTCTGGATTCAGGGAATTGTTTTATAAATATCCCACCATTTAACTGAAATTTATCGACGTAATTCTGAGACATAATCTCATCTATCTATATCATCTTCAGAGAGTTGATATGTCCATTTGAGTATCCAGGGGACCTGATATAAGGCCATAAAATATAAATGATAGTTTTTTTTTAAAACTATTTTTATTATATTGAGAGAATTTTCTCTGTGAAACCTGTATTTTCTTTGGGAGAATCTAGCTGCATGATCCCCCATAATAGAAACCAACTTTTTAACCAGTTTGGAAATTCTACAAGATCAGTTATTTTAAACTGAACATACCAACTATGAGTGCTTTGGGAATTTTGGTAGGCAAAAACCTCATCTCATGCTTTGATATAATAATGATAGGATTTTATTTTTAATCCTTTGGTATTCAGAATCCTTGTTTTTAAAGGATTTAATCCCTAATCTGTATTGGAGATGACTTTATGAATTTGAAATTTAGAATATGCGATCTCAGAATCATTGTTTCTATAATGGTGTACTATGAAAACTGATCATGTTTCCATAAGTATAATTTCGTACCATTCTCTGTATCTTTCTCCCATATTAGGATGCAGGTGGTTTTGTAGGTATATTGCAGCTATTTCATAGAGATATTTTTCCTTGTGATCATTTTCAATGGTAATGAGAGGTATATATGCTATTTCAATAAACGACGTTCTATCAGCACTAGGGTTATTTGTGCTTAGAGGGGATTGCTGGGGAGATATATTAACCTCAAGGGTTTGGTTTCGCATTAAAGCATTCAGAGTAGATGGTGAAGCCATGCCTTTTCATGTGCTGTGATTATAAGATGCCATGCTTTTTCTCGATTTATTATATGTAGTCAGGTTTTTCTCTTGGCTGAGAACTATCTCTTTTTGCTGATTCTGGCTATTCCTTCCCTCCCTGTAAAAATTCTCGAGTCAAAAAGTCAGGGAGATGGTTATGTTATCATTAATATGTTCAATATCAAATTCAAACGAAGAAAGGATCCCTTGCCCTCGAGCAAAAATCTGTTTTGCATCGAGGTGTTTTACATCTTTTTCAATAATATCTTTAGTTGCCTTACAATCAGTGCAAATAAGGAATTTTTGGTTCAGTAAATCACTCTGGAATTTGGTGACACTGTAAACTATTCATAACATTTCCTCTTTAACGGTATAATAGTTTTGTTGCGCAGGGTTCCAAGTTTTAGAGGTAAAGCAAACTAACTGTTCATGGTTATTAATTTTTTGTTTAAGAATGCCACCTAGTCCTTGTTCCGAGGCATTAGTTTCAACTATTTTAAAAGCCGTAGGATTAGATAAAGCTAAACAAGGCAATTCTTAAGCTTTTAATTTTAACTTTTTGATGGCCAAGGTATGAGTTTTAGTCCAATATGGCAGGTCCTTTTTAACCTTTGAAACAGAGGCTTAGCATCCAACGCAAGGTCTTTATAAAAATCAACAATATAATTTAAACAACCAAGAAACCTTTGAAGTTCAATTTTATCTTTGATAATGTCAAGGAATTTTGAAGCAAATTCTATCGCCCTATCAATAGAGATTATTCTTCCCTGGTAAATATTATGTCTTAAAAATCTTATTTTAGTTTTCAAACGACTTATCTTTTTTGCTGAAACAACTAATCCAGCATTTTTAACTGCTTTAAAGAAAATATTCAGATGGTTCCAATGTTAGTCAATAGTATCGGAATAAACCAAGACGTCATCAATATAAACAATCATAAATTTGGTAAAAGGATTTAAAATATCATTCATTATATTCTGGAATTCAGATGGAGCGTTTTTCAAACCAAAGGGCATAACGTTCCATTCATAATGTCCGAAGGGAACATTGAAAGCAATTTTATATCTATCTTTTTCTATTAGTTGAATTCGCCAATAACCAAATTTTAGATCAAACTTTGAGAATATACAGATATTTACTAGTCTATCCAAGAGGTCTCTTTTATTTGGGATAGGATAGCGAATCCATCTTAGTATTTTATTCAGAGGTTTATAGTTTATAACAAACTGAGGGCCTCCTCTTTCAATCTCAGAAGCCTTTTCAACATAAAAAGCTAAGCAGCTCTATGGTGAAGAGCTTTTTCTGATAAGTCTTTTATTAAGAAAATCTTGTATCTCAATTTTACTGATTTCGAGAAGTCTGTTATTCATCTGGATGGGCCTAGCTTTCGAGGGGATTTTTTGTTTATTAAAATCTGACTCGTAAGGATGCTCGACAATATGTTGTTTTCTATTCCAAAAAGTATTGGGAATGTCAGCACATATTTCTTTTTCAAGAACATTTTGGAAATTAGTGATTTTGCTTTGTATTTGTGGAGAAAGCAATTTTTTGTCGATGGTTCTGTATTTGATTTCATCTTTTAAATGGAAAAGGAATTTTTCTTTAGTAGAGATTTCATTTTTAATGTTATTTATTTCATGTATTCTAAGCTTATCATGGAAATCAAACTTTACCTCGTGTCCTTCAATACTGGCTTCGATTATTGTATTATCAATTTTTATATAGCATATTTAAAAAAGGAGAACCAAGTATGACAGGTTGGCTTAAGCCTTTGACCATGATAAAAGGGAATTTAAAACAGGCACTATTGTTACAGACTGCCGTATCAGATAGTTTGTAGTTTATTAGCATTTTACTACCATCAGCAGTATTGAGAACTTGTGTCGTTTTGCTAAAGTATTTTGTTGGAACTAAACCTTCATTTATGCAGTTCAAATCTGCACTTGAATCAATAAGGGCAGTTGTCTAGAAATAATATTCATTTTGGACAACAATTTTGACCATAGTAAACCACCTTTGAGTTATGACTTTATCTAAACGATTAACATATTTGTAATTGTTTACTCTCTTCAACATATTACATTCTGTTGAAGTTTCAGGTTTATCATTTTCAAAGATTTTGGGTAAGGTATCTTCAATTTCAAGGGGCAGAAGGTTATGATTGTAGTCACTGATCAAGTTACTGAATTCTTCTTCCACATTTTTTGTGTAATTTTCTCCTTTAAAAGTAAAAGCTGCTAATTCAAGAATTTGAACCGTAGTTTTAAGTTTATAAGTTCATTGCGAACTTTATTAATTTCACTTTTAAGTTCAGCAATCGAAGGTTCCCTTTGGATTTGAGTTTTCTTTTGAACTCTTTGTAAGATATCATGAAAGCTATAATCTTCTCTAGTAGGTATAAGAGAAGGTTTGGGAGCAGTAAGCCCAGAGGGCTCTTTAGTTATATTGATATATTGCAACAAGGCTTCCTTTTTAGCCTTTGGATCACTAATTTTGTCAATTAAGTCAATAATTAGATTTTTTTCTTTTGTTAGGGTATTTAAATTTAAACCCTTCATATTTTTCAAAAGACTGCATTCGCAGTTGTCATTATTATCAAGATCAGACTCCGAATCTGAACTAGCAAAGATTAAGTCTTCGTCATTGATTTCACCAATTAGAAATTCATCATCAGAAGTAGACAAATCATCAGAGTCTTCTTTTTTAATTAAGAAGATATCAAGTAAGTGTTTTTTAATTTCAGAGTCTATTTCAAGAGCACTAATTTTCTTTTGAACTCTACATTTATTTTTATAATGTCCTATCTTACCACAGTTGTAGCAGACAAGTGTTTTCCTCTTTCCCCTTTGTTTAAAAAAGTGATCTTGTAAGAATTTTTTAGGAAAAGTTCTATTCTTTTCTCTAAACTTTTTACACTTGGTTTTAAGCAAGTCTTTATGTTTCTTATGATTTGGTTTGGAAGTAGGCAAAGTATTGAATTCAAACTGCTCACAAAAATCTCCTAACTCTTTTTCCCTGTCATCCTTTGTTTCTCCAATTGTCTTCTAAGTTTCAGGTCTGTACACAAAGCAAGACCTTCAGCATATATTTTTGCTGATAATTCACCAATGGTATACAGAGAATAGGGAATGATTCCACCATGTTTATTTTTTAAACGAATCTTAACCTTTTCAGCAAAAAGAGGGGGGAGGCCAGCTATGAATTTATCTTTCCAATGATCGGCCTTACTATCTTCTCTAGATAATAATCTAGAGTAGAAGACATCCTTATACCACTTAAAGTGAGATAGAGTTGGACATCGTAAGTTAGAAAGTAAATCCTCAGATCTAGTAGATAAGAGGGCCGTACTTCCTACGAAATGAAGCGTAATGATATATATTAAAGTATTGACAATGTCTCCTTCATCGATTATGTTTTCTTGGACTTGTTTAGGTCCAATTTCAATTTTAGCATTTAGAATTTGATCTTTTGTTGATTCATTCATAAGAAAATCCCACCATCCTCGCAGCCATCCTGTGAATCCGTAGATAATGACTTTCGTATTTTCATGGTCTTTATTTCCACTTGCCTTACACGTGGTGGCATACATGGTCATATGTCTCATAAGATCAAGTATCTGATTTTCTGACATGCCATCTATATTCCAATTGACAATTGACCTTCCTGAATAAGATATTGAACTTGTAATAAGTTCTTCTTCTATTTAATGGTCTACCGGAGTTGGCTTAGGATAATACATTCTGGATGGGGCCACTGGTCTACTTTTTCTCCCATAGTTTATTTGATTAATATCTAGGTTTTCAGTTTTAAAAGCCGTTTCTGTTTCAGCTATTTCATGGTTTGAAAAGCTTTGATCTTCCTGCAGAACTTGTACTTCACTAACCATTTTTTTTTTATCATCTATGTTTAAATTAGCAAGTCTTTTTACTAGTGTGTCTACTAATTCTTTGTTATCTTCTTTCTTTTTTATCCCTTGTAGACTAAATTTTCTTCTTTTTATACTAGGTGGTGGCTTGAATAGGACTGCTCCTTTATCTTTCTCTTCCTTTTTTTCAAGTCATGGATGTTTTAGGTTTTGTAACACGTTTTCAATCCTGGTTGTTTGTTTTCCTATTGTCTGTCGGAAAAAATTTGTATAGTTATTTTGTTCTATAATATATGGTATTCCTTCTATTTTGTTAGACTCTTTTGGTCCAATTTTAAAAGGTGGGGTTTTATCTCCTATTTTTCTCCTTTTATTTGTAAACTGGACTCGGGAGGATGAATAGATTTTACAGGTTCACCTTTGACAGTATGTAAAGTTTGGAAGGAATCTTGAGCCATTTTTAATTCTGGAAGTCTTAATCCTTTTTTAAGGATGTATTTAAGCCATTTAAAGAATTTAACATTCGTCTTGTATTGTACCATAAATCTGTTAAATTTCATTCCTTAATTCTTCCTTAAATTCTCAAAAAAACCTTTGTCTTATTTGTTTGTTTTCATCAGAGATGAAATCTTTTTTAATCCATTCTTTATCAATAATAAATTTATCAAATTTTTGGATTGTGAGAATTTCAAAGTCGAATTCAGAAAGGGTTGGTTCTTCTGATTTAACTTGAGAAGAACTTGGAGTATCAATCTCATAAATAGAATGTTGGACTTGATTTGCATCCTTTTTAAGTCCTTCAATAATTATCCTTTCATTATGAGCTCTCTTGTAATCAGCTTGAAGAACAGAAGAGGTTGATGTCCTATGTGGAATTTTAGGAAGAGTATCTCTAGGAAGTGTATTCGAAATACTCAATCTAGTTTTTCTAGAGGATGGAAATTGAATTTTTATTTCTCCATTAGGATATTCAATGATTTGGTCTGGTTCCTTGTTTTCAGGAACCTTAACCTGGGTTTTCGACTGAAGTCACCATTTTTCAGGTAATTTAACATGTTTACAAGATACAGACTTAAGTATGGCTAAGTTAGATTTGTCCATATTAGTTTGAAATAAGATTGTCTGTTCCTTTGTATCCATCTGCCTAGTATTAGGACACAAAGTATTCATGACCTTATAACATTTCCTATAAACAAAGGCTAAGTTTTGGGTTCCAGGATTCATATCAAATCATTGAGTTTTAAGGTTAACAGTCAAAACTTTTAACAAGCTTGGATCGGATACGGCCACAGAGAAATTTGAGACACAATTGAAGTATATAGGTCCATTACAAAGAGTAGACTCAACAATTCCTAACAGAGAATCATTGAATCTTGTGTGTCTATTATCCCTTAGAAAATGTAACACATAATTGTTTAATCTCGTTCTAGTAAATGGTTTAACAGTTATTTGAACAAGACCTATATGTAAATAATTGACGTCCTTCTTTTTATGTTCATCTATCATTCTAGTAGATAAGAGTTGAAAACTATCTTGGGTTTTCATAACCGAAATGGTTTTTTCTATAGTTTTTATAGAAAAACTACTTCTAAAATAGAAAGTTCATTTTTTATAAACATCAGTTGTAGGAACTTTAGGGATATTCTAATTTTGGATTTGTTTTTCTATGTTATCAATAATAACTTCTTCTCTATTATTAACGCATAGAGTATTACTACTAGAAGCGGTTCTATTCGATAATGTTCTGAATAGATTTGTCATTTTAATCTTGATATCGCCCTGAGTCAACTGGAAACAGTCCCTACACCTTACTGCCCTTCTGGCTAACAGTGGTCTTTGAGTCACAACAACTTTTAGGGTATTTTGACAAGATTTAAATGAGCAAAAATGTTCAGTTAACCACTAAATATAACTTGGCTCTGATATATATATATATATATATATATGGATTTCATAGAGCAGTTGTATATTAATACAATACAACAATATCAGAAAACGAAATGTTAGGGCCATTTGTTTGATTCAAATTTTAAAGGAAAAAGTTTATATAAGGTTGCAACCTTAAAATGTAGAATTAAGGTTGCACCTCAAAAATCCATTGGGAAATATTGTTTCAATATTGAGAAACCCTCAAATTGATTATATCGACATCGAGATGTATGAATATGAAAACGAAAAAGATTTTGAATCTAATAAATAGTGCACTTGCAAGATATTATCTAAACCGTCCATTTTCAAAGGTTTACATATGTATATAGATCAACTTGATTTGAACTACTTTTTGAGTTTTAAAATTTATAATTAGAGTTCAAAATAGATTTTCAGGCATCCTTAGAAACATTGACATCAAAATTACACCTCATGATAAAATTTGGAGGTGCACCTTAATTGGATTGTTTAAGGTTGCAACCTCGTGCAAACCACACCCAATTTTAAAATATACACTCTTTTCATTCTAATGAACAATCACAGAAAAGAAAATTTAAAAAACGAAACCTAGAAAATACTTTTTTATCCCAATTAACATGGGTAGTACATTTTGGTGAGATACTTAGATCTAGGCATTAGAATGATCTTTTTCATTTTCAAAATTTTTAGATAATTTTATCATCATTAGATTAACAATATTAAACAAGGAAAAACTAATTTCAGAAAGGCCTAGATCTTGAAATTCATCAAATGGATGGTCTAATAAACAATCACAAAAAACTAAAATTTGATGAATTTTCAAATTTGATGAATTTCAAACAATCACAGAATCATTATTGGGTGGTCTAATAAACAATCACAAAAACTAAAATTTTGAAAATGCAACCTAGAAAATACTATTTTTATCCCAATTAACATATGCCATCAATTTTGGTGAGATGCTTAGATCTAAGTCTTAGACTTATCTTTTTTCTTTCCAAAGTTTTTAGATAATTTTATTATCATTTGTTAATGATATTAAAAAGGAAAAAATGATTTTGAATTCATAAAGACCTAGATCTTGAAATTCATCAAACGGGCGATCTAGATTTATTGTTGGGGGGAATTCATTTTGACCACATACAGGGTGCAAATTAGTTTTTTTTAAAAAAAACTTGATTATTGAGATGAAGAGTGTGTGTGTTCAAAATTTTGAGTCATACAAATACCACAAACATAGTTTTCTAGAAGTGGGGTCGCATTATACTATAATACGAC
>NW_006500347.1:791399-814536 GCF_000471905.2 Amborella trichopoda
TATATTTATATTTATATAGGAAAAAGCTAACAAGCACCGACAACTATAATGAATAGTAATATAGGTAGAATCTCAGCAGTTAGATCTTCATCATATGTTTCAAAATGCATATAACTATATAAATTTTAATTTTTTTCTAAAAATCAGATCATAACGAAATTTTAGACGTGTGTACTAAAAATTGGACACACAATTAAAATATATTTTCCAAAACATAACACGATCGAAATACCCTTGAAATTTGACGGGGTAATTTGGTCATTTTAAATTATTGAAAATAATTTTTTTATATTTTTATATGGTGCGCAATAGTATACACCCAAATTTTCATCTTAATAAGATTATAAAAAATTTAAAATTAAAATAGTGATATGTATTTCGAACCACTCGATGAAGATCTGAAGGCTGTGATTCCACCTATATTACTATTCATTATAGTTGCCAAGTGTTCGGAAGGTTTACTCCGTATAGGAAAAGTCTTAAAAACACTTATAGGCGAAGTGCTATAGTGTTTCACCCTCGTCACGAGCATACTATGTCTGCGACAGTTTTGCTTAAAAACCGCCACGCACCTACTGGAGCCATGACAATCCCCCTATATTTTTTTGCTTCAAATTTGTGTGAAAAAAATCTCGTCACGTACATGCTAAGTCTGTAATGGTCTTTAATCCATGCCATCCGAAAAAATGGGACGGCGCCAAGCCTATGGGTGAAAATAATGTTCATTTTCACCCATATGCGTTGTATAGATGCTTATATATAAAGAGGCTTTTTGTATTTATCATTACACCAAAAAGAGTCCACCTAAAGAAATCGCCCAACATGCACACCCAAAAATGGCCATGAGAGATGCACACCCAAAATTGGATAATAACCAAAAGCTGCAAGCTCTCACATGATTCCATTTTGTTTATATGCGAAAGGAAAATAACCATGTTTACAAGTGTATCCCATATCCTCCTAAAAGGGATGTCTATCTCTATCTCCTTGTAGAAATAAAATATAAGGAATATCTTCTCATATCATATGAGGAATATCCTGTCATAGCAAAATCGAATATTTTTATATCTCATAGAGTTCAGCTCCCGCTCTCAACCCATTACCAATATGGGCCCGAAGCTTCCTTCGTAACTCCCAGAACTTCTTCGTAGTGGCTCCGTTCATGCCTCATTTCATAGGGAACCTCAAAGTGCCTTTATTTCAGATCGTATTTGTGTGGGATGGTGATTTGTTCAAGAAGTCTACCCTCTTCCACTTTCCCAAACTGCCCTCTATCAAAAAAAATAATTCCATTTGTATCCCACCCTCATGGGATGGGACGCCTAACAAGTATCTCTTTTATACATGACATATCGGCCCCATATCACTAAATAAATGAACAAATTGGGTTATGGACTGCTATCCAGTTCAAAAGTTGTAAGATGAATCAAACACATATACATGAATATCCTCTCATACCAAAATCGTACGTGAGATTGTATTTGTGTAAGATAGTGATTTGTTCAACAAGTCACCCTCTTCCACTTTCCCAAATTGCCATCTATCAAAAGGAATAATTTCATTTGTGTCCCACCCTCATAGGATGGGACGCCCAACAACTATCTCTTTTATACATGACATATCGGCCCCATATCACTAAATAAATGAACAAATGATCAAATTGGGTTATGGACTCCTATCCAGTTTAGAAGTTCTAATGTGAATCAAACACATATACTTAAAACTTCCTCAACATTCCAACAGTTAACCAAACACAGGTACTCAGAACCTCCTAGATATTATAGCAAGTTATCATACACAGGTATCTAGAACTTCTTTAAACATTGCAGAATATGACATTCCTCTGCTCTAAAAAAAAGAATTTCCCTTTTTCGAAAAAAGCTATCTTCCAACAAACAAAGACACCTCAAAACTTCTCTACACTCTCTCGTCTTGTCTCGCTCTACAATGCACTTTTATGAGCCTCCATAAAAATGCCATTTTATATAACAAAAATACCCCTAATAAGAACTGGGATTGCGAAATGGGAGTGATTTGTGCAACACGTCCAACAAAGTTCAATGGAAATTGTTGGATCTTTGAAGTAAGACATCTTTCCATAAGGAATAGATGTTGAAGACTCTTTTGTGGTCAATACTTTATCCTCTCGTGAGATTATTAGACTATTTTGTCCTCATTCCTTCCTAAAGGGAAGAAAAAGGCCCTATACAAGAGAGAAAAAGGGCACTAGTCTCATGCCAAAAATCTCTACCTCATAAATCTTTTTTTTGATAGACATTCAGTGTTATTATTAATCAAGAGTTAAAAGAGATTACAGAGTTTGAGACCACAGTCTCCGATAAAGCAGAGCCACCTTTTGCAAGATAATCTGCCACAACATTTGCCTCACAATACCTCATATATCTTGCGTTGGATTTTAGAGAGAGAGCACAATAAAAAGATGATTCCACTTCTTGGCCATGGTGCTATCTTTGGCTGCTTCATTTAGCACACCACCCACCAAAATTTTCATCTAATGGATTGCTCCTGTATCCCCTCTACTGAGCCCCTATTCACTGCGGTGTCTTTTTTTTTTGCCTTGTCTTTAACCTAAGGTTTGTGTTGCCCGATTATCTATCTTGAAATTTAGGCACCTTGTGTTATTCCTTGAGGGTCCGTTTGGTTCATTGGATTCAAATTTCTAAAAGTTACTTTTCTTGAAAAAGCTGGGCCAATCATGTTTCATTCGCTTAGAATTTATATTTTCATTGGATTGAGATTTCCGTGGGATTCTCGAATACTCATTTTAAGCCTAAGCTTTAGAAATCTCAATTTCATCAAAATAGGTGGAATTGACATTTAATGGAAATGACCATTTTGCTACTAAAGAACAAAAAATATCAAAATTTAAGAGAGGGAAACTCTATCAAATTTTAGAGAAAGAAAAACATATTGAAATTTTAGATAGGGAAACTATATCAAATTGTAGATAGAGAAAATATACAAAAAAATTAGAGAGATAAACTATGTAAAATCTTAAATTTTAGAGAGAGAAAATATCTGAAAATTTTAGAGTGAGAAACTGCATTAAAATTTAGAAAGAGGAACTACTTAAAAGTTTTTAGAGAGAAATATCTCAAAACATTTAGAGAGAAAGATTATCTCAAATTTTAAGTTCGAGAGAAAGAGAGAGAGCATATTAAATTTTTAGAGATTAGAAACTATATCAAAATTTAGCTAGAGACTACCTAAAATTTTTTAGAGAGAGAAACTATATCAAAATTTAAGTTTTAGAGAGAGCAAATATCTTAAAACTTTAGAGAGAGAAACTATCTTAAATTTTAGAGAGAGAAGTATCTGAAAATTTTAGAGAGAGTTTAAAAAAATTTAGATAGAGAAACTATATCAAATTTTAAGTTTTAAAGATAGAAAGTACATTCAAATTTTAGAGAAAGAAACTACATGAAATTTTTAAAGAGAGAAATTATCTCAAAATTTAAGTTTTAGAGACTGAAAGAATCTTAAAATTTTAGAGAGTGTAACTATATCAAATTTTAGAGTGAGAAAGTACCTAAAATTTCTTAGAGAGAGAAACTATCTTAAAATTGTTAGAAAGAAACTATCTTAAATTTTAAGTTTTAGATGGAAAAAGTAACTTAAAATTTTAGAGAGAAAAACTATATCATATTTTAGAGGGAGAAACTACCTGAAATGTTTAGAGTGAGAAACTATCTCAAAATTTTTATAGAGAGAAACTATCTCAAATTTTAAGTTTTAGATAAAGAAAGTTTCTCAAAATTATAGAGAGAAACTATATCAAATTTTAGAGAGAGAAAGTATATAAACTTTTTAAAGAGAAAAACTATATCAAAATTTAAAGAGAGAGAGAGAGACTATTTTAAATTTTATGTTTTTGAAAGAGATTGTATGAAAATTTTAGAGAGAAACTATCTCAAAAATTTTAGAAAGAGAGAGAAAAAAGATTTGCATTTCCAAAACAACGATATTCCAAGCAATCCAAACAAGGAATTTGCATTTTTTTTATTTCTACCGGATACGATCCAAACAACATACATCATATTCCAGTAAATGTTAATTCCATTAAATCTCAATTCCAGGATTGACTTTGGGATTGAAAAATCCAGGGTTCCAAACGGGCCCTTATATTGATGTCCTGGATCTAAGATCAAGTAGCATAACATGTGCGAGCCCGAACACATGAAAACAAGGTCCTTGATTGACTTAGTTTAAATGGAAAATATCTCTATAGACTTTGTTTTTAACTTTCATTCTCCATAGACCTAAGGTTGCAAAACTTATCTTATTGCATAGAAATTCACTCTATTATATCTTCTAACCCCCTAGACATATTTTATACATTTTTATCATTTTTTTTACCCCAAACAAATTTAAAAAGACATTATTTTTCTAAACCCTCTCTTTATTAAACATGTTCCCCTTTCTCTCTCCCCCCATCAACCTCTCAAACCCTTATCTCTCTATCTCCCCCAACTCTTTATCTATCTCTCTTCCATTTTTCTTGCCATCTCTCTCTCCACTCAGGAACGCGGCCCTGAACAGCTAAAAAAGCCACCACTTACAAGGCTCTCTCTCTCTCTCTCTCTCTGTGACAATAAGCTCTTTGTCTCTATTTAGTCAGGCTCCCCCATCTCTCTAGCTCTCTCTAGCCGGGCTCTCCCGCCATCTCTCTCCACCCTATTCTCGAACCACCATCCCTTGCTCTGAAATTCTAACCATTTAAGCTGGTTTTCAAGAGGAGAACTTGTTTAATGGAGCTTCTTCACAAGCTTTGAATTCTGGGATTTCCACTGGTTTTTTGGGACAAATTCAAATCGGTAAAAAACAATATATCACATTTCAGAGCACCATTAAAGAGCTTCAACGGTTAGGGTTTCAGAATCAGAGAAACAACTGTGTGAGGTTAGATTTCAGAGGGCTTCAGGAGTTGGAGTGGCTGAGTGTATCAGATTCTGGTGGTTTTTGGAAGGGAAACCAATGCCACAATTCCATCGATTTCTTTATGACTGCATCATCAATGGAGGAACGATCAACCACTTATACAATAATAGCAGCCAATAAGAGAATCAACATCAAACTTGAGAGCCTTTTTGGAACAAAGGAGCTAGAGAGAGAAAGAATTGGAACTAAGGATGTAGAGCGAGAAAGTTGGAACACATGCTCCTTTCTGAGCATCTTTTTGCCAGAAAAAGGTTATAGAGAGACTGTTCTCATTGGGCTTATTGGTGGTTGATTCACGGCATTAGTTTTACTGTGTCTTCTATTTGCTCTTGAAATTCCCAATAACATTGTATCATTGGAATCTTCACTTTGTCAAAATGGATTGAGTTCCTTGAGATGAGTTTGTTACAACTTATTAATAGGCAAGTGAGAATTTGGAAAAGGAAAATCATCAATGGACCTGATCACACAGAGTCAAAGCCTTGGCCATTTGATATGGGCAATTAAAAGCTTTAGTTGCTGTGATTTGGGGTGAGAGAGAGACTATGATTTAGAGAGAGAGATGATGGAAAAAAATGGAGAGAGACAGATTTTGTGGAACATAGGAAAGAGAGATTCGGAGAAGCATGGGGAGAGAGAGGGATTTAGTGAATCATAGGAGTGAGAAAAATTTGAGGAAGCACAAGGAGGGAGAAAATGGATGGGAAAAATGAAGAGAAAGAGAGAGAAGGATCTAGGAAAGCACGAGAGAGATAAGAGGTTGGAGAAAAACAGAGAAAGAGAGAGGGGTTTGAGAGATTTACATGAAGAGAGTGAAACACGTGAGGAGAGAAAGGATTAGAAAATATGTATTTTTAAATTTGTTTGGACTAAAAGTTGAAATAAAAGTTGTTTGAACTAAAATTTGAAATAAAATAGATAAAGTTATCTAGGGAGTTAGAAGATAAGTTTTAAAATCTTGGATTTAGAAAGAAATGAAAGTTAAAAATAGGGTCTATATGAAAGAAAGACCTATGTGATCTTTTACCGAAAAATACATTTGTTTTTTTTTCACCCATTTTTTTTGGCAAAAAATCACTTACATGTGGTCTTTATTATAATAAGATAAAATTCAAAATAAAATCAACATAGCAATAAAACCAAGATCTTAACAACTTGATGCCATTGAAACAACTATGCACTATACTTGAGAATAAAAGATAAGATTGTAAGAAACAAAAGGAAGAGTGCCCGAGATTACCTCAATCGGGCTTATTACACCTCACACCGAGTCACCACTATCCAATGGCGTGGGATCAATAGTCTAGCTTCAATCTCGAACCGGGAAAGCAAATTTCAGCCAAGCCACACCAATGGAACATGAATCCCTTTGATTACAAACTCAAACCCTTAGTGAATTCTCTTAGCAATCTAGTTTGAGAGAGATGGATTTTCTTTTTGTTAAACCCTAAAACCCTTAGCCATAAATCTATATTTGATAGATATGAGAGAGAAGAACTCCATAACCTAAACCATTAAGTTCTTTCACAATGTGGGAGAGAGATCAAACATGAGAAAGAGAAACTTTTTTAAGAGAGAGAGATAGAAAGATAAGGTGTAGAGATTTTGGGTAGAGACAATATCTTTTTCATAGGCTTGATCAAGATTAGGGTTTCTTAGGGTTTTCATTGGCTTGCCTCTTCTTGTGAGATTTAACATAGACTGTCAATCAAAAGTGCCTTGTGGGGTGAGAGATCTGAGCCATCCATTCCATAAATGGGCCATCAACATTATGAAAAGTGCATGGACCATTATCCCCATTTCCTTAACTATTTTCCCATCAATAGAAATTAGATAAATTAAATCTAATTAAAATATTATGCATTCCATAATCTTTCACAAAATATTCCAAAGATATATCAAGTCAATATACAATATATGATCAAAATATTTCATATCTTATTTGACCACATGCTATACCATAATATTACCAAAACATGAAATAACTTAAACTCCAAGAAAGAATCCAATGGGTGGGATGTGCCACCATGTGTGGCACATGTGAGCCCCACCCACTTGACATATGGCCGGCCCATGTGCACTATGGGCCCCTCCATGATATTTTATATAATTTTAAATTATAAAAAAAATTCTAAAATATTATTTGAATTTTATAATTTTATAAAATCAATATTTTCATTTTTATAAATCTAAAAAAATTATAAATAAAATATCAAATGACTCATAAAAATTCAAATAACAATTTTAAAATAATTTCTATCATAAAACAAATATAATTAAATTAACTTGATGGGAAATGGATCCATATGGTTAAGGAATTTAATCTGCAATCATGGGGCACTCCACTTTCAACTGTGGACTACAGACCACACTTGCCTTATCTAATCAACACAATATATGTCAGGGAAGCCCAGAATAATGGCATTCCTACAATATTCTATATGGTTTAAAGTCTTAGGTAATCGAGGATTCTAAATAACTAGAAACATGGGTCAAGGTATCTAGGTATTTAAAAAAAAAACAGTGCATGATAGTTTTTCTCCTACTTTTATAAATACATTCAAGACATAATGTTTTTCTTTTTAATAAAAAAAAAAATTGACTTGGTATATATATATGCATTTACAAGTAATAGTTATATAATAGTATGACAGTTTAAAATGATTTTCATAAAGACTTAATGGACCTTGCAAGACTACGTGGTTTTCTCAAAACCATATTCATAGACTTAAGCTTTTCTCAAATTATCCAATTTAATTATAAAATACATGTTTAGCCTTCATATATCATTTTACCGTATTCACCTTTAATTTCCTATCAAGTCAAGTTCATGGTCACAAAAACAAATCATATATACCATCTTATGATTTTATCTAAAATAAAGCAGGACTAAATAATGTCTATTAAAGCCTTGACAAAAATACTTCATTTTTGGCAATTATGGAGAATTTATCAAGAGATCATCATCACATGCAACACATCATATTATAGACATTATTGAGAGGATGGTCACCAAGACCAAGTTCCATTAGAACACTCCTTTTACGCTTACATATTTGAATGAGTCACACTCATCTCTCGTGTTTCATCCTTAGGGCTCAAAGCCCTTGATCAAATCACATCTTCATGTGTATCACTACCTTAAGTAGTTCATACTCAAGCACAAGAAGACACAAAACACACAAGGTATTCAAAACCGATACGTTCAAATTTGTTAGCACTTATCACTTAATGTCTATACACTCCATACATATTCATAAAACAATTAGCAAAAATATAACCAAAGAAAATTAAACAAAGTTATTGAATCTTCTTTCCTTATACGACATTTCCCTATATGACCTTACCATATAATTTGGGAAAGATTTCATACATCAAAACCATGTAGTGTGGTACCTAGGCTTTCTTGATTCATCGCTTTTACTTGTTTAGCAAGCTTTTGTGATCTTGAAAGTGCACGCAACTGATGGAGAATATATTGGTCATTTGTTTCACATGTCATGAAGTATCCATCTCTTCGGTACTTGGATTCTCTTGTCTTACACCGTAAAGAAAATATCTTCTTCATCCCATTATTTCAAATATCACAATTTTTATTCTCCCACTGATCTTTAGCATTTCTATGCTACCGCCAAGTCTCTCTATATATCCCTTCATTTCAAATAAACCAAGATGTTTTTATAAGTATTATATTCCTTCTTCTTTCTGCTATTCCCAGATCGAATACTCTTCACATAGAGTGGCATATCTTGTTAACTCTGTATTACCTCTCTCTAAAGTTTTATTATAATAAACCATACTCATAGCGCACTATAAAACCTTTTTAAATGAGCCAAAAAAAAAAAAACCTTTTTAAATGAGCCCAAAAAAATAGGTCTTCATAATTAGGAATCTAAAGATGTGTCTTAACATGCCACACCTTTTTAATTTACTACAAAATAGAACTTGAACATCCTATGATAAAAATATGATATCTCTCAACTCATAATGAGTTAATATTTGAATCCTTTTGAGTCTTGAAATAGACTCAAAAGAATATAAAATAGGGCTTAATTCCATCCCTAAATCATACCATTTAGTGAATATTCATTTTATGACATTTACTTCACAATACAATCTTTTCAATTGAAAATCAGGTTGAACACCTCTCAATAAAAATTTGTTTCTCTCAATCTTCAAAGAATTTCTTCTTGAAATCTTTTGTGTTGAAAACTAGATTCAAAACCAAACCATAACATCATAGTTTGAATACCTAATAATATTTTTCTTTAGAGAAATAAATAAGTGACATTCACATCACAAAATAAATCATACTGCAGAATTTCATGATGAACACTATCCAGTAAAATTGTCTTTTCTCTCTACCATTATAGAGTTTCCCTTTTAAACCAATTTTGTTTGAAATTAGACACATAGTAGTAACACATATATTTTTACAAGCCTTATATCACTTTGTTAAGTACCCTTGATAAATATAGTTATTCATGTTTTCAATGAAGGACATACCAAATTACAGAAAATTCAAGATGACCTCTTTTCAATCTAAAATTTTTATTCTTCTCTTCCCATAGATATTTTTCTTTTAAATAAATTTTTTTACAAATTAGACTCGGAATGGAAGTCTAAAAACTTAGTGTGAACCATAAAACATTCTGTTAAATTGATCATATCTTTCAAACCACAAGGACTTTCTTGATGAAACCTTTTTTGTTTGAAAGTAGACTTAATTTTATGAGTGACAATCCAATTTCAGCTAGAAATAAAGTCATATGATTGGTGAGAAAAATCACGGAACTCAATGGATAGTTCTTGAATTTTGCATGGTCAGAATTAACACCCTTCATTGTTGAGTCCATAACTCTCAATTCCTATTGGATCTCCCACTGAAATTTTGTAGGTAAATCCTACTCTTAAAGACACAAAATATCACTGAAGTATGTAATAGAAAAATACCTCATTATATTCTTCATATCACTACTCCAAAATAGCCTAGAATGTTCATTATGCAGAGTGCCTTTTCGCTGTTGAAATATTTCAATAATTCTTAACCGTGGGTGTATTTCTTTACCATAAAGGTCATTAGCTTTCTTATATCTCATTTTCCAAGCTTGATCTAAACTCAATATCAAGTATCAATATCTCTGATACCAATGAAAGCAAGATCTACGAGATCTTTTATAGGGGAATACACTTTTTTTTTTTTTTCTTCTCACCCCTTTCTTTTGGTAAAAGATCACTTACATGTGGTCTTATAAGATAAATTTCAAAATAAAATCAACATAACAATAAAACCAAGATCTTAACAACTTGATGCCATTTAAACAACTATGCACTATGCTTGAGAATAAAAGATAAGATTGTAAGAAACAAAAGGAAGCGCACCGAAGATTACCTCAATCGGGCTTATTACACCCCACACGGAGTCACAACCATCCGATGGTGCAGGTTAGCGTCAATCTCGAACCGGGAAAGCAAATTTCGACCATGCCACACCAATGGAATATGAACCCCTTTGATCACAAACTCAAATCCTAAGTGAATTCTCTTAGCAACCTAGTTTGAGAGAGATAGATTCTCTTTTTGCTAAACCCTAAAACCCTTAACCATATATTCATATTTGAGAGATATGAGAGAGAAGAACTCCATAACCTAAACCCTTAGGCCATAACCTAAACTTAGGTTCTTTCACAATGTGGGAGAGAGAGATCAAACATGAGAAAGAGAAACTTTTTTAAGACAGAAAGAGATAAAAAGATAAGGTGTAGATATTTTGTATAGAGACAAATTTTTTTTTTCTAGGCTTGAATAAGACTAAGGTTTTTCAGGGTTTTCCTTGGCTTGCCTCTTCTTGTGAGATTGAACATAGACCGTCGATCAAGGGTGACTTGTAGGATGAGAGATCTAAGTCATCCATTCCATAGAGATCTGAGTCATCCATTCCATAGATGGGCCATCAACATTATGTAAGGTGCATGGACCATTATCCCCCTTTCCTTAACCATTTTCCCATCAATAGAAATTATATAAATTAAATCTAATTAAAATATTATGTATTGTATAAGCTTTCACAAAATATTCCAAAGATATATCAAGTCAATATACACTTTCAATATTTTTGTCAATATATGGTCAAACTATTCCATATCTTATTTGACCACATGCCATAACATAATATTACCAAAACATGAAATAACTTAAACTCCAAGAAAGAATCTAATGGGTGGGGCGTGCCACCCATGTGTGGCACATGTGAGCCCCACCCACTTGACACATGGTGGGCCCATGTGCACTATGGGCTCCTCCATGATATTTTATATAATTTTAGATTATAAAAAAAAATTCTAAAATATTATTTGAATTTTATAATTTTGTAAAATCAATATTTTAATTTTTATAAATCTAAAAAAATTATAAATAAAATATCAAATGACTCATAAAAATTCAAATAATAATTTTAAAAATAATTTCTATCATAAAACAAACATAATTAAATTAACTTGATGGGAAATGGATCCATATGGTTAAGGAATTTAATCTGCAATCATGAGACACTCTACAGTCCAAGCAGGGGCTCATTAGCGGGTCTCAAAAGTCTGGCGGATGAGCCAAGGGGTCGCAATCCCAGTCTGTGGATTACAGGTCCTCCCTAAGAAACAAGTAAAGGTCACCAAGACCTTAAGAACCACAGCTCTATGACGCATAGGGTTATCTCTTGTACATGCATACGTTTCACCCTAAAAGGTTGATTTCTGGCTTTTCCGAACGATCTATCGATACGCATGCCGTGTGATGGTACATGGATGAGGTTTTGGCCCCTGTTTCTGTAGGCCACCATAACAAACAAGGGTCACACAGTCCTTCGGCTCACTCATCCGGGCATGTTCTCAGACCTCATCAAGGGCTAACCCATAAACCCTCATTGGTTTGTTCTTCATGTCCATGTAACATGGGTTTTTTCCAACTGACTGGCCTAGATCGTTAAGCATAGATCGGTATCAGTAAACCATCGTTTGCTTAGTATGGTCTACGATGGACCACACTTCCACTGAGTTCATGTTCCACTATATCATTTCATTTTCCAAGTACTCATAAGGCCTTTAACGGCCACATAAACCCAACACTATAGAGATATTTTTCCTAGTTTAAAAGTGCCAACTAATATCTTCTTATTTCTTAATAATAATACTCATATTTAGAGAAATTTACTAGAAGTTGGAAATAGACATAAGAAACTTGATCCAATTTGACACAATCCATGGACAAAAGTACAAAGCTGCCCAGCAAATTTCATCCCTTTTTAAGTCTTTACTCTTTAGACTTTACTAGTAGAAGTTCTACATCATTACCAATTCTTGAAGGATGTTTTTAACGGGAAAGCTTTTTATGTTCCCCCCTACAACATAGAAGTTCTATCATCCCCCTACCATCCAGCCGTCCATTTTTTATCAAGAGAGCCACTTACCGTTTGATCTTAGATCCGATGTCTTAAAGTATTTTATTTTTAGTTTTTTTAAAACACTTTTTCTGAATATGAAATTTGAAACGTGCCATCTTCTCATTGGGGTGCATCTATAAAAAATATTAACAATAATTTTTCGATAAAATAGAATAACCAAAGTACCTCTTGAATATTTCAAAGGTATTTTTATTATTTATTTTATTGAAAATATTTTTTTTTATATTTTTCGTTAGTGAGAGTTTCATAGAGGAATGTACATCCAAAATCTGGTGTCAAAACAGTTTATAGAAAAATAAAATAAAAATAAAACAATATAGAGATGTGACATTGTGATTGGGGCAATCTTACCCTCCATTAAAAAATATACGGTTGGATAAAGAGGAGGAGAGAACTTCTATGTTGTCGGCGGGAACATAAAAAGCTTTCCCATTTCTAACAGCCCTCATCATCATTCAAAGTATTTTTCTAATTAATTAATTTAGTTACATGAATCATCCTTTGTCATTCAGTTCCAACGGCCAGTATGCTTAAAACTCGATCGTAAATAATACTCGAAACTCTTTGTTAATATTCAGTCGCTCTTGGTTAAGTTTACAATTTTGAATGCCCACCTTATTGCCCGAACCCAACCGAAGACGAAAGAAAAATTCAAAAATTGACTTGGTTTCATGTGTGGTCGGTAGAAGGGCTATCTAATAGAAATGTAAAAGTTTTGGTGGTCTGCTATATCACTCTCAAGACAAGGTCCAGCATCAATAAAAGAAAAAAGGGCACTTATAAAGCCTTAAAAATTTCAATTGGACACAATTTCTATTATGCCAGCTTGCATATTGTAGAAATGCGGGCTTGGCAATAAATATGCTTTTTAAATATAATTTGACCCTAATTTTTAGAAAACATATCATCTTTAACATGAAGATCATGAATAGGAAAAACTTGTTTTTTTTTAAAACTAAACATAATAATTATATCAAAAAATTATTTGGACAGTAAGTTATACTTTTTTTTAGATGGAACATTTATTTGCATCCATTTTTAATATGGATGCTTTATACCTCTGTACAGCATATTGTAGAACTGCAGTCCAATCCACATAAAACAATTTTCCTTTTCAATTTGTCACTCGCACGAAACAAATTTTTCTTTTAAGTTGTTCAGTTGTAGGAATCGAATTTGTAATGTAAAGGGCCATTCATCAACACCTAACGACCAACTAGACTCCTACAAAAGGTTGATTTGAAGCTCAAAACCCTATATCATGTACTTGTCAAGTGATGATTACATATAGGGCTCTAATAGATAAATTATTATTTTTTAGTTTTTGTTGATATAAATTTTTTTTGTTAAAAAAGTAAAAAAGCCCAAATGTTGTGTTTTTAAGTGGCTGACCATGGTCTCGGGGGACCAGCTGATGCAATCACTTCATAAATAAAACAATTTGTTTTGAAAAAATATATGAAGATATCATTTTTTTTTATACATAAAAGTGATAATCACTTTGATCGTTTTGAAAATAATTAAAATTAAAAGAAAAATTACTTCAGATTTTTTAACTAACTCAAGCTATCCAATTCTTTATAATAAAATAAATAATCTTATTGTATACCATCCCAAACCATAAACCTTCTTAAAAGCAATCAAAGGCCGGTAAGGACTAATACTTTTACTGAAATGACAAAATGTACACTTCTTAATGGTACATAGCGGAGAAAAAATTTGACATTCTTGTCCAGTAACAAAATAACGATCCAAGGCCCTGGTGCTCTAACTTCTAACTTTAAAAAAAGAAAATCCAAGGGTCCGAGTATTTTGGGAAAAGTTTATGTAAGGCTGCGAACTTATATTAAATGCCTCGGTATTGGAGACCTCCAATAGATTATCCCAATGTCCTAAAAAAAAAATTTTAACTCTAAAAAATAATATCTCTTATAATAAGGTTTTTTAGATTGTTTATTTTCAAAATTTGTAAATATTTCTTGCTCGTTCTCTACTAATTTTAAAGATTGTCTATTTCCAAATTTTATAATTAAATATACAAATAAATTTTCAAACCATCGCAAATTTTTTTAACCCCAGACTAAACAAATTTTCGATGTGCGCCATGGTTCTACAGTTTAAGGAGGTGACCTTATATAGATAGTCTCACCCTAAGAAGAGGCCATCTTATAGGGTGGGGAGGTTGTCATTCACCTTTCTCCAATTTCGTTGATTAAATTATGTTTCATGCGCATGGTTTTTCTTTTGTTTTTATTGCCAAAGGGCACGCACAAAGTCATATATGAACAAATTAAAGCATCCAAAAACCCAAATTTCTCTCAAAAATAAGTTTTATTTTTTGATTGACAACAAACGCTTCAAAGGACGCGAGTTCTGTCTCCAAAGTTCTGATTTTGATTGACGGCCGGGGCCCATCAATTTGCAGAGATCTCCGTTAAATCCCCACATCAAAATTCAAACCAAAAACTGGCTTTGATTCTCTCTCTCTCTCTGTGCAATTAACCCAACAAGAAGAAACCAAGATAAACCATGTCATGGGGGCTTGGGTGGAAGAGGCCCTCTGAGACATTCCACCTAACACTTGGTTATGGGCATTCCCCTGATGATGAAGAAGAGGAAGAAGAAGGCCCAGAATTCTCAACAAAGATTGATCTTGAATGGAATGCAGGTGATGAAGAGGATCAGGTGGCTTTAAGGCTCCAATCTAAGTTAATGGTGGCCTTGCCTCTACCTCAAGACTCTGTTTCTCTTCAATTACTACATCAGAGTGGAGATGGAGAGGAAGAGAGAGTGAGTGTGGAGATGAAGGTTTTGCAGAGGAGAGAGCCTCTGAGAGTGGTTCAGATGTCTAAGACACTAGGTTCAGGGCAACAGAGTGATGGGGTTGGAGTTTTAACGAGACTGGTCCGGTCTAATTTGCCTCAGGCCGAAGGATCGCTTTTGTTGGATCAGCATTGGTTGACTGTTACTGAGCTTAATCTCCGTGCATGTGGATTAACGGTACTATTTTTTTTTTTTTCTTTTTATTTTTTCCGATCTGCTTTTAATTGTTGCTATATTTTCCATTATCATAATTCTTAGAGTTTTTGTTTATTATTGTTATGGGAAATTTGATCTTAATGGATTTTTTTTCTTCTTCTGGTTTTTGGTAAACTGAACTGATTTGAGTTGTTTGGTTTTCTTGAAATTTGGCCCCCATTATTGGATTGGTTCCTTTTCAGTGTAGGCTATTTAAAATTTTTTGTCTTTCTTACTCTCATATGTGGGTTTTGCTGGTTATCTTTGAATTCACTTTGTTGCATTGTGCAAAATGCGAATGTTGTTTTGATTTATTTAGCGTTCTTATCATAAACTCAATCTTGTGCGTCATGAATGGGTAGTTTAGCTCGCCTGGAGGCATGAAATGAGCCTCTGTGATCCCTTCCCTGTCTGTTTTCATTCCGCAATCCTGAATTTCTGATTCTGTGAGATCGTCCTGAGTTATTTGATTCTTTTGATCTTGATTGGGTTTATGAATATGTCTTATTCGGTGGAGCTATACTGCATTTTATCACCGAATTGGAAATTTAATTTATCTCTTTATGCATTTCCCTTACATTTGACATTTTTAGGTTCCTTGTCGGGGAGGCTCTTTTATCTCTTCTGCCATTGAGTATTTAATGTTCAAATTTGATTGTCTAGGAAATCACTTAGCTCTATAAGCCTTTTTTTAAGAATTTTTACTTTGATTTTGTCTTTAAATAACTTTGAGATAGGTGGTACAAATTTATGTTTGCTTTTGTTTGGATTTCTTGGGTCTCATGAATCCTTGAGTGTGTTATACCCTTGTATATATTTTCGGTTTTTGGCCTGTGATCCTGCAATGTAGCCACTGTCTTTGAATATTATTGCAAACTCTTTGGAATGGTTGGGAAGTTTGAACCCATGCTTGAATGGATGGATAGTAATGTATGGTGGAACTAATTCTTATGGGAACTCCAACTCATACTTGTGGATTTGTTTTATGAGAATCTTGAAATTCATCCACACTAACTTCTTTTTCACTATATAACTAATGTCTGCAACCATGGTATTGCATTTTACCATTGTTGACATGTATTCTCTTCAAAATATTGTTAGGTTCTACCTGTTGAACTAACCCGATTGTCACTCCTGAAGAGGCTTTATCTTGACAACAACAAATTGTCACTCTTGCCACCAGAACTAGGTGTATTGAAACGTTTGAAAGTTCTCACAGTTGATCACAACATGCTGGTTTCCATGCCAGGTAAATTTTAAATTTCTCCAGGAGCATGTGATCTGAATGATTATTTTGATTTTGTCAAGTCATTTCATTTCGTAATCATTCAATACTTCTATTTTTTTTGGATTTAAGAACATATGATTTTTTTTTTTTTCTGTTTTCTGGCAATGAATCCAATTGTGTTTTTACTGTTATCATGTTGATCAATTTTCAGATACTGTGCTTACTGTGCCAAATATAAAATGCTTTGTTATTGAAATACATTGATATGAATCGTGATTATTCACCTCGCCATGTTTGAATTGGATAAGCAGTTGAGCTCAGGCAGTGTGTGGCCCTTGTGGAATTATCTCTGGAGTACAACAGGCTGGTTCGCCCTCTTCTGGATTTCAGGTCATAAAATCGGCCATTTTATTCTGTTGTACTGTCTAAGCTAATTAATATTATATTCATCAGAATTTCTAGATTAGTGCCCGCTCAATCTGAAGTTCCTCTTCAGTATATTGGCAGGGCTATGGCTGAACTAAGAGTTCTTCGACTGTTTGGAAATCCTCTTGAATTTCTCCCTGAAATTTTACCTTTGCACAATCTCCGCCATCTCTCACTAGCAAATATCAGAATTGAAGCTGACCAGGACTTGAAATCAGTCGATGTTCGGATAGAGGTAACATATTGTCACTATATCATTACTTATGTGACATTTATTCATTCACTTGCTTAATTCTTCCCATAGCAATTTTCTAACCTTTTGATAAGTGTTCATAATTATTTGTTTAAATTTTTTTCATTCTTGAACAGATGGAGAACAGCTCATACTTTGTTGCATCTAGACACAAATTAAGCGCTTTCTTCTCCCTTATATTTCGGTTCTCGTCATGCCAGCACCCTTTGCTGGCATCTGCACTCGCCAAAATGATGCAAGATGAGGCAAACCGTGCTACTGTTGGTAAAGATGAAAATGCTGTGCGGCAGCTTATAAGTATGATAAGCAGTGATGACCGTCATGTGGTATGTAAATCCCCCCTTTTTGCAGTAATTGGATTCAGGTGTTTTGTTCGTTTTGGTGCTTATTATTGTAATGGCAATAATCATAGTCTGGCAGTAAGTCAAACCATGAGGAGTATGGTTATGTCCTCCGGTTTTTTCCATATATTCACCTAGAAACTAGAAAGAAAATATTTTGTAAACAACTCAGCTAAACAATGTTTCATTTTAGCTAGCTTTCAATAAGTTAAGTTCATCCAAATGGGACTTCATTTCATGAAATTATCATCCAAAATTTGCAGTTGGTGTTTGTTTCATTTGAAAGAGAGGAGAGTTCTGATTTAGAACTGTGAAGTTCATCTTGAAATATTGGCAACTCTTTGGTCTCTGTACTTGAGTTACATCTTACACAGTGCAGGGATGTGCTTCCATTTCTGAGTTGGCTTGATGGTCCGATTACTGATTTTTTTAACCTAGAGACTTTCCAAAAAATTGCTGATCATGAGTACCAAATTCTTGAATCAATCTCTAGGTTTTCGTAAGTTCAGTTATATTATACTATTCTTATTATAGTGCGTTATTGTTCTTTTAATCGTTGCAGGTGAAACAGGCATGCTCTGCTCTTTCATCTCTGGCTGGGGATGTTTCTTTGGCTATGCAACTGATGAAATCTGACATCATGCAACCCATTGTTTCAGTTCTGAAATCCTTTGTTCCTGAAGAACTGATTTCTGTATTGCAAGTTGTTGCGACCTTAGCTTTCGCCTCGGATACAGTAGCTCAGAAAATGCTAAGCAAAGATGTATTAAAATCTCTCAAAGCCTTGTGTGCCCACAAAAGTGCTGAGGTATTTAATCTTGAGTTTTGTTACATAGATTAGTCGCTTGCTTCTGCTGGAAAGTTTATTGCATAGCTGAAGTATTGATGATTTGTTCCCTCATTAGGTACAAAGGCTTGCCCTTTTAGCAGTTGGTAATTTATCATTTTGTTTGGAGAATCGACGCACATTAGTCACTTCAGAGAGTTTACACGAACTCCTCCTTCGCCTAACTCATGCGACTGAGTCGCGTGTGAATAGAGCTGCTGCACGTGCTTTGGCTATTCTTGGTTGGTAGTTGTACTATCAGATTTAAATATCTTGGTCACATGAATAAAAAGGGGAGAGAATTTTTCACTCACATGGCTATTTGATGCCTCTCAACTGATTTAGAGTTTTTCATGCCTTCTTCAGGAGAAAATGAGAATCTCAGAAGGGCAATAAAGGGTAGACAAGTTGGAAAGCAAGGATTACGCATATTGGCAATGGATGGAGGTGGTATGAAGGGTTTGGCCACTGTGCAAATGCTCAAGCAAATTGAACAAGGCACGGGGAAGCGAATCCATGAAATGTTTGACCTCATATGTGGCACTTCGACCGGTGGCATGCTTGCTGTTGCTCTTGGAATCAAACAAATGACCTTGGATCAGTGTGAAGAAGTATACAAGAAGCTTGGTAAATACATGGTTCCACAACTATAGGAAGACATGGGGCATTTCTCCTTTTTTTCTGATGATTTTCATGTGCCCATTTTTTAACTTGTGGTTCCTTACGAAAGCTATGGGGTTCCATAACTCTAAGATACGGGGGAATTCTCTTTTTTTCTGATGATTTTCATTGGCCCATATTGTAACTTGTGGTTTCTTAGGGAAGCTGGTCTTTGCTGAGCCAACCCCAAAAGATAACGAAGCTGCTACTTGGAGAGAGAAGTTGGACCAATTATATAAAAGTTCTTCTCAAAGTTTTAGAGTAGTTGTACATGGATCAAAGGTACGGAAGCATTATGTGCACTTTTAGACTTGTTTTCCTTTAGTTTTTGGAATCAGGGTGGCTTACAGTGCATTTTATTGCAGCACAGTGCAGACCAGTTTGAGACGTTGCTGAAAGAATTGTGTGCTGATGAAGATGGAGACCTCTTAATAGAATCAGCAGTGAAAAAGGTACCCAAAGTCTTTGTGGTCTCAACACTGGTCAGCGTCATGCCTGCACAGCCTTTCTTGTTCCGTAATTATCAGGTTTGCCTTTTTGCTTATTTCTTCTGGAGAGAGTAGCTTTTGCTGACTACTTGTGATCCTTCTGTTTTTATCAGTATTATATCAATATTTATGTGTAGTCTGCAATTTTTGATGTTGGCTGGTAGGTGGTAAGAAATCTTGAGGACAAGAACTTTCTAATGCAGGAGGATGTGTATATTTGCTAGTGGTAGAGATCTATCCCTGAAAACCAATTTTAACAAGTAACTATAGATAATCATTTTTCCAATCAACCCCCCCCCCCCTTCCACCCGCCTTTTTTCTGGTGCATTGGATGATTACTTTAATCAATTTGGATGTGAACTCTTAATTGGCACAAGAAGCTTGTGCTAATTGACTGCAACTCTCAGAATTGATGTAGCTTAACTCAAAATGAAAAGAATGGTGAGTCAGTAACTGGCTAGCTTGCAGTCTTGTTGATTCCTTTCCTCATGGATATATTTGGTTGAACTCTCAAAAATTTGAATGAGTGTGCATAACATGATATTTATGTACCCAATGGGACATAATAGTGTTTTTCCCTGGAGATGGAAAATTCGTCCACTTGGTCTTATCAATTTGCAAATTCTTCCTCAGCTAGTTAAAAGAATGAAATTGGCTGCTATTGTGCAAATTCTTCCTCAGCTAGTTAAAAGAATGAAATTGGCCGATATCGTGATGATACTAGGTAGTATAGATATCATTATGGGAGAAGTTGATCGTTGAAATAATAATTGATACGACAGATCACGTAGGTGACATCTTCTCGGGCTAAGATGCTATGATGAGGGGTACCAACTTTGTGGAAGGCTTCTATCCAAAGTACTAAGCTATCCAATGTAAAATCTCGATATACTATGGCCTAGATCTTGGCAGGTACGAAAAACCTGAAGCTAGGTTAAAAATGATTTAGAATTAAAGCTTTAGAATCAGAGTAATATGTTGCAAAGGATGGTCTGTCTCACATATCTCTGGTACATGAATAAATGAACTCCTATGTGTACACGGTTATTGTCCCCGGATATGTGTGCTCTTCTTTGTCATTGTCATTCAAGGTTTGCTAATTTTGTTGGAAGTCAAAATTGCTGTTTTGTATGGAACTCCACAAAACAACATTTACAAAAATATAGAACAACTTTCCGAATAGTGAATGTATACACATGAAAGTTCCATACTAATTAAAAATTATCCCTAAATATAGAACCTCCACAGATTCCCTCGTGAGCTACCATTAGAGTGAGGTGCACTCAAATATCTGTCTCCCAGTATCCATGATTCCATCTATAGCACATTCTGTTTTTTATGCATTAATTTTGTTTTTCTGTGGTTAAATAGTGGTCTATATGCTTTTTTAATTAATTTTAATCTTTTCATGGTAAAATATTGGTCCATATGCCCTTTGAATTAATGTTAACCGGCATTGGTTTTTTCAAAGTTTATTTGGCAGCAGTTCTACGGGGGGCTCATTTATCTTTTGGAATTGCAGTATCCTGCTGGAACTCCAGAGGTGACCGTTGGGGCATCAGAAAGTCCAGCTATAGGTGGGATTGGCACGCCCATTATAAATGGTCAATCACAGGGTCAAACTGGGCCTAAACGCTGTGCTTTTATGGGAAGTTGTAAGCATCACATGTGGCAGGCTATACGAGCATCATCTGCTGCTCCGTACTATCTTGACGATTTCTCTGATGGTATTTGGAGATCTTCTTATTGTTTCCTTTGATGGGTTTATTCAACTTAGTCTAGATGGGGTATTTGGAAATGAATTGTGTAACGTCAACCAGTTGGGGTTAGTTGGAAGTGAATTTTGGTGTATCAGTATTACTGGATCCAATTTGGTAATGCCTGCTGTCTTGTTTTCTTCTAGATATATATCGTTGGCAGGATGGCGCAATTGTGGCAAATAACCCCACTATAATAGCTATAAGAGAAGCACAACTTTTATGGCCTGATACAAGAATTGACTGTCTTGTTTCCATTGGGTGTGGAAGTGTTCCTACCAAGGTATGTCAGGAACATGCTTTTTGATCAATTTATTTGGTTTTCTGAATTTCGGGTGATATTTTGCCCCTGTATCCATATTTCCACTCCTTTCCTCCCATTTAATTGTAAATTTTGCTTTAATGTTTCATCCCTAGGCTCGAGGAAAGGGTGGCTGGCGTTATTTAGATACAGGTCAGGTGTTGATTGAGAGTGCATGCTCTGTGGAGAGAGTGGAAGAAGCATTAGACACATTGCTGCCGGTGCTTCCTGATATACAGTATTTCCGGTTCAATCCAAGTAAGCCTTTTTCACCTTAAATGGGTCTTTCTTACTACGAATTGCACCTTCTCCCACTTATTTTTTTACTGGACATATGAAAGTGTAATGGCTTGCCTGGTTTGCAGTTGATGAGAGGTGCGACATGGAACTGGATGAGACTGATCCTGCAGAGTGGCTTAAATTGGAAGCTGCAACTGAGGAGTATATAATGAACAGTAGTCAGGCATTTAAGAATGTCTTTGATCGCCTTGTTCTTGATGAAGAAAAGTGGTCAGAGAAGTTCAGATCACTTAATTTTTCAAACTCAAAGCCTAGCAATACAGGTTATTGTTTTTATATGCTCTATTTTTCTCTGTTAAATTAAATAAATTTGAGTTCAGGAAGTTCAAGTCTTGTTTGCTGATGCAGGGGTGGTTATAAATTAGTAAGTTTGAAATTGTAACTTCAGAGAAAAAGAGAAACTACTAGATAAACTTCAAAACTTGGGGCCTTCTTCTAAGTTGTATTAAGTTAGACACCCTATGGGGTCTTCTTCAAAGTCATATAGAGTTAGAGAAACTAAGGCTCAGAAAACTTCAAATTCTTCGTGTGATGATCTAGGGAAAAGCCTGAAATGTCTGATGTATTTATTACAGGGCATGATGAAAGTGGCCCATGCTTAGGTTGGAGGCGCATGGTGCTCTTGGTAGAATGCAGTCATGGACCAGATACAGGGAAATCTATTTCTCATGTTCGATCGCTTGAGACATTCTGTTCTCGTAATGGAATAAGGCTGACTCAGATGAAGCGAATGTTGGATTTCTCGAAGCCTGGAACAGCAGTTCCGACACCCTTCACATCACCATTGTTTAATGGAAGTTTCCCATCAACCCCACTCATGTTCAGCCCTGAAAATAATCAGCAGAGAGCAAATCGTATTGATCTTGTGCCACCTCTGAGCCTGGATGGTTCTCTAGCAAAGACAACTGTTTCTCCACCTCAATCACCACATTCAGGACCTAGACAACTCTCCCTGCCCGTTCAATCATTGCATGAGAAACTACAAAATCTGCCTCAAGTTGGGGTTGTCCACTTGGCCCTTCAAAATGATTTAATGGGTTCTATTTTAAGGTCAGTTATCTCATTTTTTTTTCACATGCTCATGGAGTTATTTACTTGTCCCAAATAACTTCATCATTCATATA
>NW_006500347.1:830638-856271 GCF_000471905.2 Amborella trichopoda
AATTTGCACCTTAGATATGGTAAAAATTAGTACCCTCTAACAATAAATCTCAACTATCCACTCGATGAATTTCAAGATCTAAGTCTTGATAAATTCAAAATCACTTTTTTCTTTTTTAGCATTATTAATCTAATGATGATAATACTATTTAAAAATTTTGAGAATAAAAAATCCTTTTGATGCATATATCTAATCATCTCGATAAAATGGACGGCTCATATTAATTGGGTTAGAAAAACACTTTTTAGAGCGTTTTTTCCAAATTTTATTTTTTGTGATTATTATTTAGAATGAAAAGAATATACATCTAAAAAATTGAAACAAACAAATATATCTACTATGGTTTTTTTAATATGGTTGCATTATATATATATCTATATATATACATATATATATATATATATATATATATATATATATGGAAACGATTGTATACGCGACGTCGTGCAGGTGGCTTGTTTACGCCAACGGTTCTGATTGCGTCCCTCAAATGGATAGTCCACTTCAAAAAGCTTCTCTCTCCTCGAGAGCATCTTCTACAGCTTGCCCCAAGACAAGCTTCTTACTCAGGCCACCAACTACACTCAAAATGGTCTCTCTTTCTCTCTAGTTGAAGCACACGCCTCTCTCGGTAAGCAAGCATCACTTATCCATCAGCAAGCATCACTAAAATGGCATAACTCATTCGTAAGAAATCATAACTAAAATGACATCACTCATCCATAATAAAATAGCATTTATAAGAAGGCTTCACTAAAATGATATCACTCATTCATAAGCAACAAAATGGCATCCATAAGAAAGCATCACTAAAATGACATCACTCATCCATAAAAAGCATAAGTAAAATGGCATCCATAAGAATATTAGTAAAATGATATAAAATGGCATGTAACATGGCATCCATAAGAAGTATAAGTAAAATGACATCCATACTTGAAATAACGTGCTTCAGATTTCACAGAGAGGGGCAGGCTTCCGATGAGAGAGAGAGAGAGAGAGGGGCCGGGCGTGCTTCAGAATCACAGAGAGGCGCGCGATGAGAGAGAGAGAGAGGTGCGTGCTGCAACTAGAGAGAGAGAGACTGTTTTGAGTGTAGTTGGTGGTCCTGAGTAAGAAGTTTGTCTTGGGGGCAAGCTGCAGGGAAAGGGAAAGTTGCAGAAAGAGAGAGATAGGGCAGGGCAGAGAGGGGGCTAGCGTGCTTCAGGTTCACAGAGAGGGGCGTGATGAGAGAGAGAGAAAGGCGTGTGCTTCAACTAGGGGGAGAGAGACCGTTTTGAGTGTAGTTGGTGGCCCTGAGTAAGAAGCTTGTCTTGGGGGCAAGCTGCAGAAGATGCTCCCGAGGAGAGAGAAGCTTTTTGAAGTGGACCATCCATTTGAGGGGCGCGATCAGAACTGTTGGCGTCAACAAGCCACCTACGCGACATCGCGTATACAATCGTTTCCTATATATATATATTATGCCCACACATTAAAAAATGAAAAAACATTATGCCAATGTAAAGCCTCTTGACGTGCCCAAACCATTTGGCCTGTCTAAATCACCGCTAATATTTTGAATAAGCAACTGTTCTTGATTCTAGTTCATCTTTGCACAGTTACAGTAGCCAAATCATATAAAAAAAAGCAGTAAACTCTTCTCTAACATAAGAGGAAGAATAGGAAGAAGATTAGGATAAACAAAACTTCATGTGGTTCTTCAAAAACACCTTGAATTTTGCAGAATCCATCCATTAAGAAGCCACCACACAGTCATCAAAGACACCAAAAGAAACAGACCATACAAAAGCATATGATTCTATTATCACAAAAAGAAACCTGAGATACAATTTTATTGTGGAAATCACTGTTATTACAACATCTTAACTGAGAAACCTTGAATGAGTTGTCGAATTTCATCGGAAGCTGCTCTATCAAGAGCAGTCCTTCCATCCATGTCTTTCACATTGTAATTTGCACCTGCTTTCAGAAGCTCCTCTATTTTGGGTTTATCCCCCTCAGAGGAAGCCAACATTAACAATATATCAACAGGGTGTATGTCTAGGCTCAATAGAGCCTCCATTTTGTCATATGAGCCCTCCACCGCAAGCATCCCCATATAGTTGAAATACTGCAAATACAAAGAAAACCACCCAATTTTCTTTCCAACAAGTGAGTATTAACCCTAAACTTCATGAAAAGGCATTGTCTGCTTCTTATAGAAAGAAGAAAATAACTTGATTGATCTATGGAACTCCTATGGATGTAATGATTGTTTCCATTGAGTTTTTCTTGCTGAGAGGTTTTAATCAAAGACTAAATAAAGTAAAAACCTACAACATATGGTTCATTCCCACAACATATCATTAATTAAGTACCATACATTCATACAACCAAAAAACAAACTTATGGCACGTTTGGTTAGCGTGCAAAAATTTGACAAGAAAAAATTCTCTCATGCGTTCAAGTGGGAAATATTTTCATACCTTTTGGCACCAATCCCACACTTTGACCAGAGATTTTTTTTGATGTGAAAACATTTTCACGCGAACCAAACATGCTTTTTTTATAGTCTGAAAAATTCACATGTAAATGAAAAATTCCCAAGTAATGAAAAGAAGAAAAGATTGTTACGGTATACTGGAAAGCTGTGTTTCTTTTTTCATTCTTTACGAGAAAGAGACAGAGAGAGAGAGAGACAGAGATAGGGAGGCTCGTCCCATAATCTCATGAATTTTATGAATAGAATTTACAAAAAATAGTGAAGATTTGGAGCTAGAATCTCCTTAAAACCATTTTTAGAAGCATTAACCCACTAAAAGATAACAAAAAATATTTCAAGAACATTTGGAAATCGCAAGAAAAAGGAGATTTTCGGAGGTTGCACTGCTTAAATATGCAGAGAAAACAAAAATAATAATGGTGGAGAGTGTATGAATAGATGAAGGGGCAAAATGTGAGAAATACCAAAAGAAAAAGAAAAAGAAAAAGAAAAATATAGAGAGAGGAAGAAGGGGCTAAATGTGAGAATTAACTATACCTGTTCCACATCGTCTCTGTCGAAATCGTCGCGCTTCTGGCTACCGTAGATTCCGGCTCCCTCAGCATCTACACCGTTCTTTCCAAACTTGAACCAGCAAGTGGCTCTGGAGCCATTACTTCTTGCACCCAAATTAACAGTGATCTTGTTGGCTTGGAAGTAACCCAATTTCTTAAACCCTAAAAATGGGGAGCTCAATCTTATTGCGCGAAAGGTAGTTGTGGGCGGAGGAAATGCAGGGGACTGTGTTAGTGCCATCACCTCTCTCTCCTCTGAGCTCGTCTTTTGAGCTAGCGAGATTTGGGGAGAAACTGAGCTCATTTTATCCATTATCTCATAAATGACCAGAAAGCCCCTGAATATTTCTTTGTTTCTTTGTTTCTGACAAGAGTAACGGGTATTATCAGAAGTAAAAGAAATTACAACAAAAAAAATTACACTAACGATAAATATAAGGAAAAGTATATAATGAGACCTTTTACTTTATATACAAGGTCGTCGCAATTAATTTTTACTATTGGATGTGTAATTTTTACTATTGGATGTGAAATTGGATGGCTGTATTTATTTCATTGATTAAACTCATAGTTTAAAAAAAATTTTATTGAATTTTATGAAACACTCAAGGTATCAGATTTCACATCATATAGTTGTAAGTAATTGTGACATTCATGTACTAAAGGCAAATGATCGCATTATATACAATCCCTACAGATAAAGATGTCATTGGTATTTCTTTTTTGGCTAAATCATCAACAATAGAATTTGTTTCTCTATAAACGTGATGAAAGACAACAGTAATACCAGAAAATAACTCAATCACTTTGTATAATAAGGTTAAAAGCTACAAAGAGGTCTTGACAAACCTTTATACCAATTAATGACATTGTGAGACTCTCCTTCAATGATTAGATTTTGCTCCATGCCTCTCTCCCTATAGATCCGCAATCCTTGTAGCAAATATTCAAATTCCGCATGATTAGCAGTAACCATCGCATGACCTCCGTGATTGCACAATGATTAGATTTTGCTCCATACCTCTCTTCCTATAGATCCACAATCCTTGTAGCAAATATTTATATTCCACATGATTAGCAGTAACCATTGCATTAAAGCACAACATAACAAAAAATTATCTGACCTTCGTATTTGTGACATACACCCTTAACTCCTGAAGGCCCCGGATTTCCAAAAGAAGAGGCATCAAAATTTATTTTTATGCATCCCATTGCTGGTGGGTTCCAATTACACCGTCGTCTCATCTGAAGAGTGCTTTGCATGACCAAATTAGTGAAGTTTAATTCAACATCGTTCCTTGAAATTTCTCAACTCTCCTTTGTAATACTAAACAAACTGCACGCAGAAAAATTAAATTTTCTTTGTAATTTAGCCAACCCGATAGCCATACCATCAAAGGGACACATGTTCCTTTCCAACCAAAGTTCCCATATAATAGTACCCCTCAAAATATACCATAACATAATGCCTATCTTTGGTATCCCTAGAATCTTCAGTTGACTCATTAAGTGACTAACCAAGGATGGGATAGGTAAAGCCACATCTATTTTTTGCATTGCCCAATACCATAAGTGAGAGGTAAAAGGGCAATGCAAAAATAGATGATCAACAATTTCGACTTCTTGTTTGCAGAAATGTCAAACATTAATGATAATCTTCCCTCTTTTCCTTAAGTTGTCAATCATTAGTATTTTCTTTTGAGGCATAATCCATATAAAAACTTTTACCTTGGGGTATGTGCCATTTCCAGATGTCCTTTAGAGTAGTTTGAGTCCACCTTACCCTGTCATGGAATAATAAATTGAATAGTGATTCTACGTGACCCTCCCACACCTATGTATGTAGGATCTTAGGATCACCATTAAATTTGGTACAGATCTCTAAAAAAGTTATCACAAGAGTGTGAGACTTGACTTTTCTAGAGATTTGTGCCAAATTTAATAGTGATCCTTTGGAGTACTACACATATGAGTATGGGAGGGTCTTACAAGGTCATTTCCCTAATATATTATATACTGATTTCACTGCAATGTGTTTCTAACTCCCAGAGAGCCATATCCTTTGCTGAATCAGATATATGAAACCGATCCAACGACTTGAGAATGTCAACATATTGATTCACCAAAATATTGAGGATACGGTTATAGAGGTAGTTCATATTCCATACTACAAATCAGTCTTCTTTAATACCCATCTCATTAACCTTAGCCACAGGAGGACATCTTAGAAAAATATTTGGATATAACCATCTAAAAGATATATCTGAAGCCCATTTAGAATCCAAAATCAGTACTGAATCTCCCTTTCCAACTACCCATCTCGAATTTGAAAGAACAAAACGCCTCATAGAATATATAGCCCTCGACATATATGATTGTTATCCCCTTTGTCCATGAGCAATAATCAGATTGCAAGGATCCCAACCATATTTAGCCTGAAGTACATCCTTTCATAAGCAGTTATCATTTTGTATTACATGCCACTACCATTTCGCTAGCAAAGCTTAATTCATAAATTTTAAATTTCTAATGCCCAAACCCCTTGCCAATTTTGGAGTACAAATTCTATCCCAACTGACCAGATGATATTTCTTTACATCCTTATCAGAGCCCCACAAAAAACTCATTAATTTATTCAATTGTTTAATAATATCACTTGGAATACACAATAAAGACATCCGATAAATATGCAAATTAGATAAGCATAACTTTATCAAAGTAACTCTACCCCCAAGAAATAAGTGTTTCGATTTCCATATGTCTAGTTTCTAGTTTGCCCTTTTAACAACATGGTCCGATATGGCCTTTGGCAACCTGCAATCAGATAAAGGTATTCCCAGGTAAGTAATTGGAACTTCTTATAATTCAAAATTTGAGCAAGATAGTTGACCACGACATATTCAAAATTTGAGCAAGATAGTTGACCACGACATCATGGCAACCCACACCAATTATTGAGGTTTTTTCAAAATTTACTTTGAGCTCAAAAGAAAATTCGCAACATCTAAGAAACATTCGTATAGTCATGATCTTATATATATCTGCCCCACAAAATAAAATTATATCATAAGCATATTGTAAGCGAGAGATAGTAGGCCCCTCACTTTTTATTTGAAAACCAAAAAAACCTTGATGATGAACTAAATTGTTAATCATCGACTCAAGGCCTCACCAACAAGGCTAAATAAGAGGCCTCGCCAACAAAGGTAAATAAGAAAGGGGAGAGATGATCCCCTTGTCTAAGACCTCTTGTGGTTTTAAAGAAATCCTTGGGGCTACCATTCACCAGAATGGAAAAATGAGCAGTTGAAAAACACCCAAAAATCCATTTCCTCCAATTAATACCAAAACTCATTATGTGCAAGATTTTATCAAGGATTCCCCGTTCTACTATGTCATAAGCCTTCTCCATATTCGGTTTGATAAGAAATCCGGGCATACCACTTACTACTCTTGCATGAATACATTTATGTGTTATCAATACACCATCCATTATCGTTTTCCCCTTAATAAATGCATATTGATTCTCATAAATATTTCAATCTAAGGTTTAAAAAAAAGAAAATTGTTTCACGCTGGCTGGACTGCATTGCTACAAAATGTGGTCCAAAAGTATAACTAACGGTCCAAATGTTTTCTTAATATCAATATTATTCCTAGTTTTCAAAATTTTTTCCCCATATTCATGATCTCCATGTTAAGGATTATATATCCTCTAAAAATTAGGATCAAATTACATTTAAAAAATATATTATTTGCCAAGCCCACATTTCTATAATATACAGTTTGGTCGCATAGAAATCGTATCCTTAAAAAAAATGGGTCGGTGAACTGGATCAGGCACCAAAAACTGTGTCGGATAAGTAGATCAGCTATCCTGATTGGAGAATTGGCTAGATCGGTCAGTTTTTGGCCTAAAAAATTCAAAAAATCACTAATTTTTTAAAATAGTCTTTTAAGTTTTTTTTTTTTTAAAAGGGTGTTGCACTATGTAGTTTCATTATTTATAAAAATACGTGAATATTGAGACCTTTTTTTTCTTTTTAGATGTCTGTATAATTATTAATTATAATATAATAATATAATATAGCTTCAAATTTATTCAAAAAAATACTAAAAAATAGTTTCATATAAGATTAAAAAATAATACCCTTTATAAAGTGAAATTATTATCACTTCAAACATTTATTAGTTCTCTTTACTCAATCAAAATTATCACAACCTACCTAATGCATTGGAATTAGCATTATTGGCTTATATTTTATAATTATTTTACTATATAAATAAAAATAAATTTAAACTTTGACTTAAATATCATCTAATTTAAAAAATCTTATTTACAACTATAGAAAAAAACAATACATTATAAAACTTATACTACAAATAAATTAATAAATAAAATGTTGGATTTGGTTGTATATGTATAATTATTAATTATAAAATTGTAATAAACATGCTTAAAAAAAAAGGGAAATTATCGCTAATATACCCGTATTTTCAAAAAATTGGAAAAAAACCCCCAACTTCCTAAAACCTCACCTACACCCTTTTGCCCCATTTTCGTGAAATTTTGGATGAAAATGCCTTTTACGATAGCTGTTGTGCCGTAAAAACAATTACGCTCATTTTATGACGGTACTAAGAGTATCGTAATGCTCATTACGGTACTCTTAGTACCGTAAT
Source organism: Amborella trichopoda (assembly GCF_000471905.2). Next base: position 838,358 of record NW_006500347.1, read on the forward strand.
GGTTTTTTTTTTCTTAATTATCGATTCATCCTAATCTTGGGCTATTACGGTACTATTAGTACCATAATGTGTTTTAAGACCATTACGGTCACAAAAAGACCGTAATGGTCCATAGTCCATTGGAATTCCAATGGACTTTGGACCATTATGGTCTTTTTGTGACCATAATGGCCTTAAAAGACATTACGGTACTAAGAGTACCGTAATGCTCATTTCGGTTACGGTACTCTTAGTACCGTAATGTTGTTTAAGACCATTATGGTACTAAAAGTACTGTAATGGTTTTTTTTTTTTTTTTATCTTGAAGCATTACGGTACTCTTAGTACCATAATGTTATTTCAAATCATTACGATACTAAAAGTACCGTCATGGTTTTTTTTTTCTCTTAATTATATCGATTGACTAATCTTGGAGCATTACGGTACTCTTAGTACCGTAATATTATTTAAAACCATTACGGTACTAAAAATATCGTAATGGTTTTTTTTTTTTTCTTAATTATATTGATTGACTAATCTTGGAGCATTACAACACTCTTAGTACCGTAATATTATTTAAAACCATTATGGTACTAAAAGTACCGTAATGGTTTTTTTTTTTTCTTATCTTGGAGATACTACCGTAATGTTATTTAAAACCATTACGGTACTAAAAGTACCGTAATGGTTTTTTTTCTTCTTAATTATATCGATTGACCAATCTAGATTACGGTATTAAAAATATCGTAATTGTTTTTACGGTACAACGACTAGCTTAAAGGGTATTTTCGTCCGAAATTTTACGAAAATGGGGCAAAACAGGTGTGGGTGAGGTTTTGCAAAGTTGGAGGGGTTTTTTCAATTTCTTGAAAATATGGGTATATTAGCGATAATTTCCCAAAAAAATATTAGAAAACACTTGCTTATCATATGATTAAAAATGAAAATAAAACCCCTTATAAATTTCAATGTTACGGCATTAAAAAAAGGGAAATTACATAAAAATCTATTATACTTTGTGTTATTACGGATATACCAAATAGTTTCTATTATTACATAAATGTCCGTTTTTTACCTTTTATAACGTAATTTTTTTAAAAAGACCAATTTACCCTTTTACAGATGTTGAACATTCGAAAATAGGCCGAAAGTTAAACGTTAAATTTCCTATTTTCGGATGTTGAACATCTGAAATTAAGGGATTTTTGAATGTTTAACATCCGAAAATACCACGATTGTTGAACGTTAAGTATAACATTTTTGGATGTTGAACATTCGAATTTAAGAGATTTTCGGATATTCAACATCCGAAAATACCCTGATAGTTAAATAAATCTTCGTCTTCTCTGTTTTCGGATGTTGAACATCCGAAAATCTCTTAAATTCGGATGTTCAACATCCGAAATGTTATACTTAATGTTACACTAATGGGGTATTTTCGGATGTTGAACATCCGAAAATTCCTTAATTTCAGATGTTCAGCATCCGAAGATAGGAAATTTAACATTTAACTTTAGGCCTATATTTGGATGATGAACATCCAAAAATCCCACCAATTCGGATGTTCAAGATCCAAAAAAGGGTAAAGTGGTTTTTTAAAAAAAAAATTCGTTATAAAAGATTAAAAACAGATATTTATGTAATACGCAAAACTATTTAGTATATTGGTAATAACACAAAGTATAACGGATTTTGTGAAATTTTCTCTTAAAAAAGATTGTCAAGAAAATATTTTCTCCTAAAAAATGGAAAATAATAATATCAAAAGTTCGACAATTTAAAAACTGAAAAACATATTGAATCACACACCATATGCATCAATGAACTATATATATCAAAAGCTCCAATTTTATTAAAAAATTATTAATTTTCAAAATACGATTTCTCAAAATCCCCAAAATCGGTTTGCATTATGGCCCAAAATCCATGTTGTTTTCAATTCTATCCGTTGTATTGGATCTGAATACAGGTTCACTATGATCATTTTCAATCAAATTTCAAGAAATTTGATTCAAATTTAAGAATAGATTGGTATGGCGGAACCCTAAAATATGTGGTACATTCATGCAAATCAAAATTTGTAGAAAAATAAATACGAAGTGAAAGTTAAATATCCTTAATTTATATGATAATTAAATCTCTGTAGATCATAAATGCCATTCAAATTGGATAAAAATTGCCCCAAATCCGTATCTATCGTTTTCAATTTTACTTGACAAATTTCAGGAACTTTTCGATTTCTAGCCTTTAGCCAAATCGATGAGGAATCCTAGTTTAATCGAACAAATTTTAACAACAATACTGTATAGGATTCAATTATCTTAGCCCCCATGTCAGACTCGGGCAAGTTCTAGTCAGACAGGATTATATTTAACAAAAAATAGAATTAAAAAGTGGAAAACGGGGAGATCTAGGTGATTCAGCCCAGAATCGCCAAACCATCTGATTCTTTAGCACTCCTTGCTACACTGTCCTTTTATTGATTATTATACTGCTACATGTTGTCATATAATCAATATTTTCCATCTCAATATAGAGCACATTGCAGTAAGAAACACATGATGAATACATCAAACTATATAGGATCCATCTTTTATTTCATTGATATGAACATCCATCTTTTGCTACAAACCATATTTCATTGAAGCATAAAGCAAGCTCTTTGTTGCGAAGCACTCTATTACATGATATTTAGATATCTCATATAACTTTAGCATAGGGAATTAGGGATTATTTCATAAACACTTAAAAGTGTACATATTTCACATATTGATTATCATAGAGATTAATTTGGAACCGAGACTTCCTTCACAATCTTGGCTCCCCTTAACTTGGCAAAGTAGAGACCCATATGGTGCATGGTTTCCTACAAAACAATCACATATTCATCGGTAAGACTTCAAGATGATCAAATTCACATATCCAAAATATTTCTGCTTCATTCAAGCTTACAAACCTTTTCCAGACAAGTGAATTCAAAATATCCCAGCCTTAGTACTTCACACAATATTAGATTTTGAAAAGCAAACTTCTGAACTGGCCTCAGTTTGTCTCTGTTTTAGAACCTATGATTATTACTATTCTAGATAAGCATGAGTTAAATGTCAATGTACATGCTGACACTCATATAGAGTGCTCACTTGAAGCTTGTTGCATGTTTATATGGACCCAGTATCGCCTCATATTAGCAAAGCAATGATAACATGCAATTGCCTACTGCAAGTTACTCACATAACATGGAATTGCCTACTGCAAGTCACTCACAAACTTTTACAAGAGAAAAATATATGATTCGATGGAACATAATAACTAGTTAACGAGAATTTGTTGCCTTCTATATCAACTAAGTGATAATTTAGGAAGTAATAGCTAATTTCCAAGCATGAATTTGCTTTCATACTAAATCACTTTCAATAGTGTTATTTCATCAGTAAATCAAGCTAGTCTACGCTCTTTCATCAGCTTAATATCTTTTATTACCATTTAAGGCTTAATTTCTTGAAAGTACCTAAGTAATTTTTTGAGATATCATTTACTAACTATAATATTACCGAAGCCTATAGAGAAAGAAAAGAGTGAAATAGTAATATTCTTATGAAGAGCAACCCTATGATTGCTCTATTGATCTTTGTAGCATGAGGCACTCAAGGCCTTTACTGAGAAGGCCAATCCATTGTAGAAGGCATTAGTTTGAAAAAAAAACCATACTTCCATAACTGATTGAAATCTCTCTCTCTCTCTCACGCTCTTGCGGGCACGCCTGCACACACATACACAACAAGTACATATGCAATGCCTCCCAGATAAGCACGTCTATACAAGAATATTAATATTAGGGATTGTATACAATGAGATCATTTCTCTTTGTTACAGGGAGGTCACAATTGCTCCGAGCCATTAGATATCAAATTGGATGGCTTGAGGCATGCACCACGTTTGAGATTCTTTTTTGAACTTTGAGTCTAGTCAATGACACACTCATAACCACTTGATTTGAAATCTGATGGATAAGATTGACTGTGACTTCTTTGTATTAAATATAACTAGTCTCTTTGCATACTTTTCCTTAAAATTATCAAAGAGTTTGCAAGCTTACTATACATTACTGCATAATATCAGAATGGCAGATGCTAAAAGGAAGTATTTGATGAACCATTTCTTCTTTTTTGGCCAATTGGCCCATTTAACTAAGAAATGGCCCCAATTCACTATTGGCTGAGTCAGATATTGCAAGTTTTTTTTCTGGAATTTGTATACAATGTTCGAAATTGGTTTGCTACAGTTCGCTAGCACCTCTCCAATGGTCCAATGTCAACAAAGGATGGTTGGGATATGTCCTTCCTTGCTTAAAGTCCATCAAAAATTTTTGATGGAGTTTGAGCAAAAGAACTACTTACCCCAGCCATGTGTTGTTGACATCTGACGGCCGAGGAGGTGCTACCAGCTGTAGCAAACCCAAATGCCAGCACAGACTACTTTCCCTTATCCAATTACACAGCATAATGATTTCAAAAGAAAATACAAGTCCAAAAGTATAAACTCACCCCCGTCATGTGTTGTTCACATCTGACAGCGGAGGAGGTGCTACCAACTGTAGCAAACCATTGCTAGAACTGAGCAAAGGAGGCTACATAGCCACATCCTGCTAAAACTCTAGAAAGAGGCTATAAAAAGTCCTTTTGGGTAGTTTTGACATGGTACAAGGAGGACATTCCTTATTCCCTCTCATCTCATGTATTTGTTTCTCTTTAAGGAAATACTTCAACGAGGAGAACACTGAAAAAGTACAATGGGAACCAATTTAATATGTGCATAGCAGAGTGGGGAACAGAGGCTTTTCTAAGGGCTTTGGTGTTTATCACATCTCTGTCAAAGTGGTCGTCTCTAATAGACAACTATATGGGGGCTTTAGCTCATTGAAGGATGGATATTATCTGGACATTTTATGCGATCCCTAAGCCCATCGATTACTGAGAGAGACTCCCTTAGCATTGTTAGTTGGGAATATGTGGGGTGGATGCATCATGAATCTGACTAATAGGTTATTCAATCCAACTTGTTTCACCATGTTGAAAATTTACGCAGTTATCTTATGAATCATTACAAATTTTAATTAGTTTTTAAGGTCAATTTGTCCAATTACCACAGCCAAAGTGACATCTAAACTACAAGCACTAAAATCAAAGTCTCACAAGCCATGCATTCATCAGTAATAGAATCTATAAAAATAAATTTGGAAGTAGCATTTCTGTGAGAACCATACCAAAGTTAAGTCCCATCTTTACTTTTATTTCCTTCATTGAAGTTATCAAGTTCATTAACTTCTTTAGGAGAAACCTAGTATTTTTATTCTGATACACATCTCTGATAACATTCAAATTGAGCAAAATCAACCATGTAAAAATAGAATCCAAAATTCTTTAGGAGAATCTAGTTAAGCTCACATCAAGCAAAATGTATAAGAGAATAAATTAGACATTTCAAGCTAAGACAATCTACAAAGAGCTTAGGCTTATGATTAGTACCTGTGGATGGGGGTTAGATCCTTTAATAGATTGAGCAATGCTCGAGGGGAAATCAAAAGTTGCACATCCATTAGAATACACAGCAACATCTTTCAAAGGGGGCAGCAAGCCACAGTTTCTAGCAGATAAAGTAGCCGCAACAAAGTCGAAAACACATATATCTGTACATATCCCTACCACCAATATCTGAAAGGAAAAAAAAGAAAAATGAAAAGTACGTTTAAAGAACCAGTATTGGCATCTCCAATGCTTTATCAGATGGTCAAACATGTACTATTTAAGCAGGATAACTGTTCTTTGGAACATTAAAAAACCCAAACTTACATTCATTTAACTACTTTCTGCAATGTGCAATACACCAATGACCAATAACAAAACTGAAAATGTAAAAGGAGAATGCATCTAAAAGATGAAAACCATGCTTGATTACAAAAACAAGTGGAAGATGAAAAAATGATCAAATATGAAAGGATCAATGAAATCCAAGACAATAATGGATATCTTAAGTAAATTCTTATTGATAATTCTCAAGATTTCTGGGTGTTTCAAATAAATTTTGGATGTCTCAATCAAGTTTATCAAACCTCAGTAAAATTTGTGCGTTTTTTAACTTGCGTCATCAATTCTTGGAAATATATGAAATTAGGCAGTATTGATTTCTCATGACTGATGAAATTATGTGCGAATGAGGATAACTTCTCAGCTAATAACTTCTGGAAGATAACAGACAATTTCTATTGACTCATATAAAACAATTTCAATAGAACTTTCAAGTTTTTGTATAATATAAACAGCTCTTAATAAAAGATGACTGAGCAACAAAAGATCTCAGCTAGACCATGTTGGTCATCACCCAATCTGCAACGCTATTAGATCCATCATTTTGAATGCAACCAATGAAACCATTAATGAGAAAAGAAAACAATTTCAACGGAACCTTCAAACTTTTTGTATAACATAAACAGCTCTGAATAAATGATGACTGAGCAACAAAAACTCACAGCCTGGACCATGTTGGCCTTCACCCAATCCACAAAGGTATTAGTACCATCATTTTGAATGCAACCAATGAATCCATTAATACAATCCTTTCTCTGAATTGTGACATTTGGGTCCTTCTCCAACCATTGCAAGGCTGCAAAACAAGCGATATGATTACTTAGTACTTAAGTAAAAATCCACAGCAAGTATTATTTCTTTACAAGTTCTTTCTCTGTAGAATAGAACAGTGCCATGGCTTCATCAGTTGTATTCAAGTGCAGTCACTGGCAACTGGCTAATATGAAATCATTGAGCATGCATAAATATGAGCAGTGTTTCATGATTCAGTCAAGTTCACTCAGACTCAGCCGAGCGACTGGCTTTGGCCAGTCCCAGGGGCCAAGTAGCCTCCATTTAAAATGACTGAAATGCTAATTTTTGTTAAAAAAAATAAAATGATTTAGAAATAAATTTTTAGATAATTCATAACGTTTTTTTTGGGATTTAGGAAGTTTTCTCTCAACATACTGCAATTTTTTGATTTTCCTGAATATTTCAAGGTACAAACCAAAATTTTGAATGATCCATCTTTTATGTAATTCTTTGGATTTCTAAAGAATTCTATTACTTTTTTACATTTTCCTGATTTCTAACTTTTTTTATTTTCTTTTTTTTTTTTTAACCTTTTTTTACTTGTGCGGTACTTGGCAGAGTTCGAGTGTACTCACTGAGTTGCTCGGATCGGGCCAGGGTGAGTACTGGACCCAAATGGAGTTAAAAAACATTGAATAAGAGTTTGCGCAATTTGGCTAGTTCATAAGATTAGTATCGGGTGTTTCCCAATAGTAAATCATCATAAATTATAATGCAAAAAGAACTGTAAATTTCTGATGAAAACAAAAATATATGGTACCTGGAACCAGATTTTCTTCTCCTGATCCAGCTATACAGTGAGGGGGATATGGAAGCTCAGGCTTATTGGGGTGATGGGTATCGAGAAAAGCCAGCATGGGCCACTTCTTCTTACTAAAAATCCTTGCTAGCCTTACACTCTCATCCACCATTCTTGAAATTTGTTTATTGGGCTCTCTGGGAGCCTGCAATTTCACCAAAAAATAGAAAAAACTGAGAGATAAAAAGAGATTACAAACAAGAATCCATCAAAAGTAGAAAACAAGCTCCTCCCCTCAAATAAATAAGTCCCAAATCCCAAAACTAATCAGACCATGAGTTTGAAATTACCCATCAAAGATGAAAGCTGTGTTACATGAAAAAAAAAAGTCAAAAAATAAAAAAAAATAAAAAAAAAATGCAATGTTGATAGCTTACCAGATTACCAGCACCAGGGGTGCAAAAACCATTGTTAATGTCGACAAGCACAAGACCAGTCCTTTTACTTGGAGAGATAAAAAAGGACTCCTCCTGCAATGGAAGTTCAGCCTTCAAAAGATCAAAAACAGGGGCCACCATCTCTGTCTCTGTCTCTGTCTCTGTCTCTCTCTCTCTCTCTCTCTCAATCTCGAACAAAGAAGGCCATTGATATATAGCACCAGATATAAGGTCCAAATTTCAAATTCAAGACACCTTTTTTGGTACCTCGGAAAAAATTGATAGCTCCTCTGTACAATATCAGGAATTCAGGAAAGTAAGATGTGCTAATAGTAAAAAGGTTCGAATCTCTTTGTCCATACATGCAAGGTGGCTTTGTGCCATTGGTGTGCAGGTCAATGTTTTACTATTAAATTGTTCATGGTTTTGTTTTCTTTGGCTAAGTTCATAACTGTGATTCTCCTTTCTTTGGGATGTGGAGAATTAGTACTCTCTTTTACCATTATTTGTTTGGAGTAGGAATCCAACTTGCTCGCACCTATTGTCAATTTAAAAAAATTTGCATCAGGAATCTAAGTGTCTCGGACCCATTGTCAACTTAAAAAGGGCAGTATGATATTATTTTTAGAAAAAAGTTTATATAAAGTATTGGAAGTTTGTAACAAATTATTTAGATAGTTTATTATTATCCTAAAAATAAGTGTTCACGCATTCTTAATATCTCTTTTATTTGTTGAGTTTCAAATTTTATTGTTGGGGTTAGAAATTGATTTTAGAGAAATTTAGGTCAGGCTTTATTTTATTTTCATAAAACCTAGGCCTTATAAAAACTTCATCCAAAGTTATTATTTTTATGGGTCTCTCCTTGTTGCAGTAGGGTAAATTGAATGTTTTGTCCCTGTTCTAAAGAAACCATATGGTCTCATCGTGCACATTTTTTGTAGTTTCCTCTTCTTTATCTCTCTATTTAAAAACTCAATCTTTAAACTCTCATTTCTCTCATATTCTCTCTCTAAAAATATAAATTTTTTTTGGGTAAGTTAGTGGGAGAGAAGGTCTTCTACCCGATTTTTCATTAATAATGAAAGAAAATACAACTCATAAAGTTACAACCCTACAGTAGAGCATTTGTGCCGCATTATGAAATAATGCAAGAGAAAGAAAATCCGATATTCTAGATCGCCAAATAGTAGCATCTGAGAAAGCTCTAACTTTCTTAGCAAGTGTATGTCACTATATTGACGCCACCATATTGCCCTCACGATAAATGTGGACTAAGGACCAAACACAGTCAGAAAGCTTATAATAGGCAATTAGCAACAACAATATTGAGCGCCCATAGAGCTTTGCAACAATCGAGTATTATATTAACTAACAATAATGAATCACTCTTGATCCATAAATAGAAACAATTAAACTGGATAGCCAGGTCCATCCATGCTTGTAAGACATGAAACTCCACCAAATTATTTGATGTTATTCTAAAGGGATTGATAAATGCAGTAATAAAGGAGCCATCATCACTTCTAAAAATGCCTCCACCACCTCTAAGTCTAGGATTCTAGAATGAAGGCCCATCAACATTTAACTTAAAGTGATTTGGATGAGGAAGAGACCAACCAACTAGAACGGGGTGTCTGACTTTCTGCTAGTGCTATGTGATTTGGAAGTTATTTACTATTGCTATCTCTGACAAATGGAAGATCCGGGCTTTTTAGCATACGCCATCTCTCTGACATAAGAGATGATTCTCCTGAGTACGAAATCACTAATCCGGCTGACGTAAGTTCTAGCAGCGAAGGGTCCACTTTATTGAATGATATCTCTCTTATATATAATCCATTTGAAGCGAAACTTGGACCATTGTGTTCGTCTCTAGGTTCTCTACAATCTCTCCAACTTTCATGACCAAAGGGTTCACCACCAAGAAGAGATAGAAGAAATATGCAGACATGGTAGAACTGGGCTGCAACAGCTTAATCGACGATGGATACGAAATAACAAAATCCCTTATTTTTCCTACACAGTGTTCCTGCTGAATCTTAGAGCTTCGAATTCGAATTCAAATGTCAAATAAGATGAGCATTGACCAAGCATGTAGTTATCAACAAAGCCATCTATGAAAGCATTCACATTCAAACAAAGCTACATGGTTATCATCTATGGCTCAATTATAAAAGATGAAGGCATGTGATCAACAAATGGATAAACATGATAAGCTTTTATGCTTATCAACTATTGAATGACTATATAAACCTGGATTCTTGATGAGGAAAGGACTTCAATTTCATTGGATTGACAAGATTGGATCAGTTCAGCTCAGAGAGAGACTGAGCATACACACTCTTTGATGATATTTGCATGATTGAGAGAGATAGAAGAGAGTGATTGTATTTGCAGTAAGTCAAGGATTAGCCCAGTAGTACCACTGTTGTTGCTGCTACATTGCAATAATATGATAGAGAGAGAGAGAATCTATTAAATTTAGACTCACGAGAAGCTTGATATCGAATGAGCAGACCATACATATAATACCCCTGCATATTGTCAGGTATATAGGCTCATGATGGCCTTGGTATTGATTTATTTGATGTGTGTTTGTATATTTTCCTTTCCTAGAATCATATGTATAGGCTTCAAGGCCCGAATTTAGCTTTCAAGCTAATGTAAGTGGCAACATAGGTTCAAGCCTTTGGAACTCTTTCGCTCTCAGTATGATAGGTAAAGCTTGTATTTCTATGATATGGAATACATGGGTGAATTTGGCCCCGAATGTGTTTGCTCTCTGGTAGTTCATTAGGAGTCATGATGTTTTCTTTAAACATTTTAAATTAATGCTGCACATTTTTCAGAGCGACCAGACCGAAGTAAAGCGAAGCTTGGTACTGCCGTTTCAGTTAGATTTGGGCCGCTTCAATCAAATTTGGGTATGATTCAAACCGATTTTGCTGAAGCTTGGCCTCTTCGGCCTAAGCAAAGAAATATCTATAAAAAAATATTTTTTCTTTTTTTTGAAATTTTTATTTTTCATTTTTTTTTTTTTAGATATATATCTAATTTATTTATTAAATTAAAAATATTTGAAGTCTTCCCCCGATCGGCTAAAGCACGGAATTGTTTCATTTTCTCACCAAATTGAAGACGACTCCGATGCAAATTTGACAACATTAAGCGCATATAGTTTTCTCAACAATATAAACCAACTCCAAACATTACATAATCAACTCTCCATACCACAAAACATTTAAAAACTCAACAGTACAACAAATAAGTAAAAACTATCAAGGGGAAGCCAATTGTCAAACCCTTTGTGCCAAGATCACATAAGCGGACCTTTTAGGGTCTTAATTTTGTCGCATGTATGACAGCACAGACGACTGTGATACAAAGGGCTTGTCTCACTTATGTGATGGGAAGCTTATGCTCAATTATTAACCACTTTATTAGCTTCAAAATGAGAGACATAAATGTACTTTTGATGATAATGTTGATAAAAACAATGAGCATAGACATCTTATGATGGGGCATTGAAAGAATCACTAAATGCTTGCTAGTATGCATGAAATATCTCATATAATTCTCAGAGAAATTAGATTAACAAAATGGTAGAGAAAGTGGTGTCTAAATTCAAGATTGAAAACTAGACTATGCATATTACGTGGTGTGGATGCATAGTTGTACAAGGTAATCAAAGATCACAAACACTCGAGACTAAAAGGACAAAATTTTTATTGTAATCATAGATTTACAACAATAAAAAGACAGAAGAAATACTCTAAAAATAAAAGAGTAGAGGCTATGGGGATTACCTTAAGTAAGGAGCATCAAGTGGGCTAGACACCATAAAGAACTCAAATGGCCATAGCTATATTTGCTCAAAAGGAAATGAAGCCATTTCAAAAATTTCACCTGACCTTAGCCAATAGATGATGCCACACCAAAATGTGATTTATACTATGATTATCATCCAAGACTTAGGGGCTAAGCCAAAATTTCATGATGTATCCTCAACCCTAGACACATGTGAAAAAAAACTACATGAGTGTCAATTAAAGCATGTGGCGAAATTACTCACTTAAGTAATAGAACTATTTTTCATTTAAACTATATAAAACTCCTTATGCTAAAACACACAAATTCCAAGGAAAGACACCTAAAGGGGTTTTATGTCAGAGGCATGTGGGTTCCATGAGGTGTCGTGTGTCACCCTATAGCCACTTGGTAGTACGTGGGGCCTCCACAAGCTCTCATTGATTGGAATGTACCCCAAATAAATCAAAAAAACCTCATATTCTTGCTCCAAAAAATTTTTAAAAATTACCAAAATTTCTTAAAAATCTCTAAATAGTTTGACTCTTAAGGGAAAAAGAGCTAAGATATAATTTGAGCTTTTAACTTAGTCCACTTTTGATTGTGAAATCGGCAAAGGAACTCATTTTTTTTCTCTTAAAATTTATATAAAAGAAATGAACTTTCAAGTTAGTTCACTTTTGATTGTGAAATCTAAGCGAAGGAACTCATTTTTTTTCTCCTGAAATTTATATCAAATAAATCAGTCTTGTACTCCAGGAAATACAAGTATGTTGTACACCTACAGGAGTACCGTTGTAGGTCCCTTCTATGTCTATGTGGAAGGGACCACATCTTTTCTAGATTTCTATTCTTTTTTCCTTTTCTCAAATTTATTTTTGTTTGAGGTATCGCCATCTTCAGATTGGAAAGTTGTTGTATGCACCAGGGGACAAATTCTTAAATTTGTATTCCCAGAGGCATAAAACATCTATCTTAAAGATGGATTCATATGGGTAGTTTCTCTCAAAAAAAGTTATAACCAATGGTCTAAATATTTCATTCGTAAAATTATCTGTTTCAACTTTTTAAATTTTTTTTTTTCCCAATAAATTCATGATATCCATGTTAAAGGTTATATATTCCTTAAAAATTAGGTCTAAAATTTATCTCAAAAATGAATTTTTAAGAGATGACTCATCTCTATATGCGAGTCCTATGACTCGTAGAAACCCTTTCCCTTTCTAATTACTATGTCTCCATAATTAGCATGTGGAAAATTGTTTCATATAGACTGGACCGCATTTCTACTTATGCGGTCCAGAATGTGTAAAGCATCCATCTTAAAGATGAATATAAAATAATACAAACTAACGGTCTAAATATTTTCTTATTAGAATTATTAATTTTAGTTTTTAAAACTTATTTATTTTTTCATATTAATGATCTCCATATTAAAAATTACAAGTCCCTAAAAATTAAATCTTAAAACCCATCTCAAAAATAGATTTATCAAGAGGCCCGTATTTCGACGTATGTGTGCTTGGCCGCATAGAAACTGGGTCTTACTATATATGCCAGCCAATGTTACCTAGAGAGAGAGGGCGAGAGAGAGAGAGAATTTTGCAAGAAGTTGCGAACCGTTGGATGTGTTTCGGCAGAGTCCAATGTCCCAACCATTGGAAAAACCAAATCCAACCGTCACAAACAAATGACCGTTGAGAACGGGCCCTTATATATCTCGACCAGATAAGAACAATGCCATTTGAAAACCAAACTTAACGAGCTTAGAGAGAGAAAAAGAGAAGAAGAGAGAAGAGGCAGAAGAATAGAGAGAAGAAGAGAGACAAAGAAGAGAGGAGGCAGAAGAATAGAGAGAAGAAGGGTTAGTGATAGAGAGGGAGATAGGACTGGTTTTTTCTGGCTCTCTTCTTAGTTCACTCTTCTCACAGTAGCAGAAACCATAATTTTTTAACCCATGTCCCTTTTTTATTTTCTTTTGTTATATCCGGTCTTGGAGCTGTTGTTTTTTGGCAAAATTTGGAAGAGGAGATGGCAACAACCAGGAATGTAGTGCCCCTAAACAGAGGTAATAGATTGTTTTAGGGTTTATTTATTTTATGGTGAACTTTCTAAAATTTTAGCTGCTTGCTCGTATAGAATCTAGTTTGTTTTTTTCATCAGGAAGGAAATTTTTTTGACTCATAGGAAATTTTTATATTCTAGTGTGAATTCTCTGAAATTTGAGTTTTGGAGCTGTTGTTTTTTGGCAAAAGTTGGAAGAGGAGATGGCAACAATCGAGAATATAGTGCCCTTAATCAGAGGTAATAGATCGTTTTAGGGTTTCTTTATTTTATGGTGAATTCTCTGAAATTTTAGTTGCTTGCTCGTGTCGAATCTAGTTTGTTTCTTTCATCAGGAAGGAAATTTTTTTGACTCGCAGGAAATTTTTATATTCTAGTGTGAATTCTCTGAAATTTGAGTTTTTGACTCAGAGGTTCATTTGCAACTGATTCTGTGAAATTTTCACAAAATTGATTCATAATCAGTTTCTTTTAAAATATTCTGTTAGAAATCTTAGAATACTTAGTGTTATTTTCTTCTCTATCTGATGTATTTTGAGGAAAATTTCCTTAATCAGTTTTAGGTTTTCATCGGCTCAGTTGTTTTATTTTGTGGCCTCACGATTCTTCCATGGCCATTTATTCTTTGTTTTTCCATGTTTTTAAAGAATCTATGTTCCATGGCTCTAGTAGCAGAGACATGACTACTAGGATTTATTTTTTATTCTCTATGTAAGGGTTACTTTCTTCTTCTAAAACTTGTTCTAACCTAAAATGGGTTTTCAGTGTTTTTCATATTTTTGAGCTCACAACCACTATTCTTAGATGCCCTTGTTCTTTATCTGGTTGTGCTTTGGAGAAAGATTTCCTGGTTGTGCTCTAGAGAAAGATTTCCAGATTTAGTTTTAGGATTTAACTGGCTCAGTTTTTTTTATTTTGTGGTCTCAAGTGTTCTTCCACAGCCAATTGTTCTTTTGGTTCGGCCTAATTTCGCATTTCTTATCTCTTTCTAACGAAGCTTTTTTAACACTCCAATTCCTGTTTTTGACTAGAATTCTTTTATAACAAGAAACCTCTCCCTCTGATCAACTGGTCAGTTACAAGGTCAGTTAAGAACCCATTCATATTTATTTCTTGTAGAATCACCTCTCTCTCCCCCCTTTCCTTAAGAAGTGGATTCTCTCTCTCTCTCTCTTTAAATCTCAAATTGCGTTTCTCTTTTGGTTTTCAAGAGTTTTGGAGCTTCTGACCAATGCACAGGGAGCTGTTACAGCCAATAAGGTAAATGAACAGACTTCCCCCCCCCCCCTCCCTCCTTTTGATTATTTTCCTCTCACTGGCCAATGAACAGGTGGTTGTTGCAGCCCATAAGGTAAATGAACAGATGCCCCCTAACCTTTTTTATTATTTTCCTCTCAATTCTTACCATTTGAATCATTAACTCCCTTGTGAATGATTTTTCCTTCCATATACAATTTTCTAGACAGTAATAAAATCAAGCATTAAAGAAGGAGATTGTTTCTTCTGGCTATCACCTCTAATCAGATAAGCCTAGGCGAAATTCCATATTACTTTGTATGGAATTAAGCATAAGAATGGGTTTCTTCTTTTGATGAAAGGTATGCTAAATACCCAATTATGATAGTTCATCTAAATTTTTTATCTTATTTGTACTTGTTTTATTATTTTTGATGAGTTTCATCTTCATCGAGTTTGCTTGTAAATCAACAAGCATGAAAGCAACTTATCATCGAGGTGGATCTCTTTACGTTATTTGATATTTGAGATCTTGATCTTGCAAGCTTGATTTGCTTAATGTTTCTTTCTTCTCTAATATAGTACTGCTCTTTCTTCTTTCATGCAAATATGGAGTGAATTTTTTGGAGCTTTACTTGTGGTTTGCAATTTTATTAAGTAACTTTTTCTTAACATACACACACTCTTACTTCTTTCATGCAAATATGGAGTGAATTTTCTGGAGCTTTACTTGTGGTTTGCAATTTTCTAAGTAACTTTTTCTTAACACACACACACACCATACACCACACGCACACATGCACACATGCACACACTCACACTCATACTCACACACACACACACTCACACTCACACTCTCACACACACACACTCACACTCACACTCACACTCACACTCACACTCACACACACACCCATACACATGCACACACACACACTCACACTCACACTCACACTCACACTCACACTCACACTCACACACATACACACTCATACTCACATTCACATTCTCACTCACACACACACTCACTCTCACTCGTACTCTCACTCACACACACTAATACTCACACTCACACTCACACTCACACTCACACTCACACTCACACTCACACACACTGACACACACTTATACTCACACTCACACTCACACACACACACTGACACACACATACCTATATACACATACACACACACACTCACACTCACACTCACACTCACAAACACACACACTAACACTCACACTCACACTCACACTCATACTCACATTCACACTCACACTCACACACACACTCACTCTCACTTGCACTCTCACTCACACTCACCCACACTAACACTCTCACTCTCACTCACACTAACCCTCACACACACACTCACGCACATACGCACACACACACTCTCACACTCACACTCACACTCACACACACACATACACTCACACTCACTCATACTCACACTCACACTCACACTCACACTCACACTCACACTCACACTCACACACACTCGTGGACTCACACACTCACACTCACACTCACACTCACACATACACACACACACACACACTCACGCTCACACTCACACTTACAACTCACACTCACACTCACACTCGCACTCGCACTCGCACTCGCACTCGCACCCGCACTTGCACTTGCACTCGCACTCGCACTCGCACTCGCACTCGCACTCGCATATATTTATACTACACATATATGCGTGTTGTGAATTTGCTGATGTGTGTATATATACGATCTGTATATACTGATATGTTTGTGCGTGTATGCATACAGTTGCTTGCTATCAGTTATAAACAATTATCAATGTATATACGGTGTATGTATATACTAATACATGCATTCTATATGCACTGATATATATGACCATATAAACACTTATTAGCAGTTTATATATATATATATATATATATATATACGACATGTATATGCTGATTTGTTTATGCGCGTATGTATAAACTTGCTATCAGTTATATATACAATGATATGCGCACGCACATGCACTCTTACAAATTGATAGTGCGTACATATATTTCTTTATACACTGATATTTATGACCATATAGACAATTATTATCGGTTTATACAGTTACTAGTGCATATGTACACTGATATGTATATACGTATACACATATGTATATGTATAAAGGGTTTATCAGTGATATATACAGTTTTTAGCTCAATTTGTGTACGTATTGATGTATAGCAACTTTTACCATTGTTTTCAGTGTATTTTTATATACTAATGCATATAACCATACAAAACATTAGTTATCAGCTCTATATATAGTTATTAGTGTGTACAAAATACATTGACATGTGTGTATGTGTGTGTATGTATATATACTGATATGTGTGTATGTGTAAAGGGCATAGTTGTATATATATAGTGCATTAAATGGCCATAATATATACATTTCTATATACATTGATGTATATGACCATATATATACACTTACTTTCAGTTTATACAGTTAGTAACATATATACACTTATTATCAGTTTATACAGTTAGTAATATATTTGTACATTGATTTATATACTACACACTCACACTCACACTCACACTCACACTCACACTCACACTAACACTCACTTACACTCACGCTCGTACTCACGCTCACGCTCACTCTCACACACATTCACACTCACACTCACACTCACACTCACACTCACATTCACACACTCACACTCGCACTCACTCACACACACACTTACACACACACTCACGCTCACACTCACACTCACAAATCTTTATACTACACATATATGCGTGTTGTGTATGGGCTATTGTGTGTATATATACGATATGTATATACTGATATGTTTATGCGTGTATGTATACAGTTGCTTGCTATCAGTTGTATACAATTATCAATATATATATATACTGATATGTGCACATACATGCCCTTACGCGTTGATAAATGCATATATAATGTATATGCATACACTTATACATGCATTCTATATACACTGATATA
>NW_006500347.1:873887-883995 GCF_000471905.2 Amborella trichopoda
TAAAAGAAAAATAATATTAATATTATGAGTAAGAATAAAGGGGATATATCAATGACTATCCAATTAATATAAGCACCTGATCTAAATCTTATACTTAAAATAAATTTTATTTGCATAGGAAAGAAAGGCAGTACATAGAAATGAAATTTTACAGGAAGCACTTACATGGAACAGATACAGAAACTTGAGAAGAGTTTCCACTCCTCAGGACAATAACTAGGTAGCTTATGCCAATTACAATCACACATATTCTAGCAATCACTCAATTTACAATATTTTCCAGGGAATAAGAAGAGAGAAAGTGAAAAGAGAGAAAGTGTATGCATAGATGTTACTCATAGAGCTTAGAGAATGATTATCAGAGCTTGAAAGTTTACAGAAGGTATCAAAAGAGCTTTAAAGCCTGAGAAAGCAGAATATTTTATAAAGGTAGAAGATTAAATAAGGTATTACCTGAGCTTGGAGTGGACTTGTAGTAGAGAGGAAAGATTTACAGAAGAAATGGATGAGAGGGATATGACCTTTGCTTCTAATAGAGTTACAGGGATAGAAGAAGAGAATAAGAGGAGAGTTATGCTCAGAGGAGAGAAGAGAATATAAAGCTAAGAGAGAAGACTCCTTCTTCGGATGCCTGACTTCCTTGGCCTTCCTTCCTTATATAGGCATCGGACGCGAACATTTTATCAAATTGCATTAAATCAGGTGCCACGTGAAAGGTGTGAACATGATCCTTGAGCTGACCGAAAGTAGGAACACAGTGTCTCGAGGTGACTTTAAAGGTGTAGGCAGCATCTGGGAATAGGAAAAAGTGACTTTAAAGGTGTCGTCAGCATTTGGGAATACGAAAAGGTGAACAATATTGTCGGTGGAATAGTAAAAGGTGCATTATTTTGTCGGTAAAGCATCTGGTAGCAGTATTATGGCAGACAGCTTTTGATGAGGTACAGATGGTATTTTCAAAGGAACAGCTGATATTATTATATCTTGAGTTTTAGATATTTTCGGGTTTTTTGGGTCTCTGTTCGGGGTTTTTATTTGGAAAGTTCTATTGAGAGCTGAATTAGTCCACAGTCTTCATTTTCCATGGAGTAGTCTTCGTCATTTTGGGTAAAAGTTGACATTTCTTCTTCGTCGTCAAACATTTGTAGCAACTTCTTTTTCAGGTCTTCTTTCGTTGCTGTGGGGTTTTGCTACTTCATCTTATTGATATATTCGGCAAAATTACTAGGTTTTGCCTCTTGAGTTTGAGTAGGGACCTTTTTTATAATAATGTTTTCTGGATCGATAGCTTTATTATCATATACGTTCCACCATTTGATATATATCGTTTTCCCTAGTTTTGGAATATACTCCCAATCATTAGTAAAATTATTAGATATTGCAAAAGTCCATTTTATTATCCAAGGAATTTGGTAATATGCCATGAAATATAAATGGTGATCTATTTGGGGGTTGTTATTATTGAATTCTGCAAAATTGGTTTGAGAACTTTGTATTTTAGAAAGGAGAATCTATGTTCCATATCCCTAGATCTGAATCCAATTTCTGAACCAGTTGGGAATTTTTCCACTACTGGTAACTTTATCAGAATGAACCAGGTGTGCGAATTATTATTATTTTGGAGAGAGAAAACTTTGTGCCAAGCGTCTACATATTCAGAATATTTGTAATATTTGTAATATTTGTTATTATACTCTGGTGCATTCAATTTCCTACTTCTCGTAGGATCCATTCCCCATTCTTTATAGGTTATTATTTTTTTTATCTGAAATTTTGAGTATGCAACTGTATTAGTATTTCTTTGATAGAAATGTACAAGAGTTATGGAACCTGTTTCCAAAAGGATGGCTTTGTACCATTCCCTTGTTTTATTACCATTTGACGGGTTTAGGTAATTTATTAAATATTGGTTTGCTATACTTGCTGAATCCATATCCAAATGGGCATCTTCTATTATTATATCAGTTAAGAAGGTAGTTTCTATGAACAATGATTTTTCAGATAAGGGTACTTTGACTGGAGTTTGAGTAGAGACAAGTTCTTGGGCTTGTCTTTTTATTAGTCAGTTGGGAGTGGCAGGAGAAATTATTAGAGGTTTCCCTTGGGATGGTGATGGAACTATGTCCATTTTTACTTTACCTTTATTTGTATTAGTATGAGTATGACGTATCATACGCCTATCCCTATCTCTGTCCCCCTGCAAAAAATCACGGGTAAGAAAATCAGGAAGGAAGTTAGTAAAGCCTTGTATATGTTCAATATCAAAATCAAACGAGAAAAGTATTGCTTGCCAACGGGCAAAGATTTGTTTAGAGACTAAATTCTTAACATCTTTAAGAAGAATGTCTTTCGCAGCCTTACAATCAGTCCGAATCAAGAACTTTTGGTTAAAAAGGTCACTTTGAAATTTTGTAACACAATGAACAATAGCGAGGATTTCTTTCTTAACCGTTGAATAATTTTGCTGAGTAGGATTCCAAGCTTTAGAAGTAAAGCGGACTAGTTGTTCTTTATTAGAGATTTTTTGTTTCAAAACTCCTCCTAAACCAATTTCAGAGGCATCACATTCTATTATTTTGAAAGCATTAGGGTTAGACAATGTAAGGCAAGGTAGTTCTTTTGCCTTAAGTTTTATCTTTTGAACAGCCGTAGTATGCTCTTTAGTCCACTTTGGTGGATTAGTTTTTAACCTTTCAAATAAAGGTTTAGCATCAATGGCTAAATTTTTATAGAAATCGGAAATATAATTTAAACAACCTAAAAATCTTTGAAGTTCTGTTTTATCTAAGATAATATCAGGAAATTTATCAGCAAATTCAATTACTCTGTCAATAGGAATAATACTGCCTTGGAATATATTGACCCAAAAATCTTATATTGGTTTGGCATGGGCTAATCGTTTTAGCCGATACTACCAATCCTGCAGATTTTATTGCATTTATAAAAACATTTATGTGTTTAAAATGTTGGTCAATATTTTTCAAAAAGATTAAAACATCGTCTATGTAAATGATCATGAATTTCATATAAGGATTGAAAACATCATTCATGATATTTTGGAATTCTGAAGGTGTGTTTTTAAGCTCAATGGGCATCGCATTCCATTCATACTGGCCGAAGGGAACGTTGAATGCAGTTTTATATCTATCTCTTTCAGAGATTTGTATTTGCCAGTATCCAGACTTTAAATCAAACTTAGAGAATATACAGGCATTCACAAGTCTATCTAATAAATCTTTTTTTATCGGGGATTGGATTTCTTATCTACTTGAGTACTTTATTTAGGCGTTTATAGTTTATTACCAACCGAGGTGCACCTCTTTCTTGTTTTGAGGCTTTTTCGACGTAGAAAGCCGAACAACTCCAAGGTGATGAACTCTTTCTGATTAACTGTTTCTGCAGAAGATCATCTATTTCTTTTTTACAAGTTTCAAGAATTTTGGGATTCATCTGAATAGGCCTTGCTGTAGTAGGCATTTTATCTTCTTTAAAATTTTCTTCATAAGGAAGGCTTACTACATGTTTTTTCCTAGTCCAGAAGGCATAAGGTATTTCAACGCATATTTCTTTTTCTATTTTCTTTTTTGTATCTACAATATTTTCTATTGTTTTTGGTAAAGAAATTTTTTCATCTTTTATTTTATATTTTACTTCTTCTTTTAAATAGCATAAAAATCTTTCTTTGTTAGTAATATTTTGTTTGACACTATTTATTTCTCGAAATTTTGGTTTATCTATAAACTCAAATTTTATCTTTTGTCCTTCTACTGTTGTTTCAATTCTTGTATGATCAATATGTAGTGGATAAAGAAGATTAAAAAAAGGTGTTCCAAGAATTACAGCTTGGCTAAGACCTTTTACCATGATAAAAGGCATATCAAAACAATTTCCATTATTCCAAATTGCGGCATTGGATAATTTATAGTTTATCATTAGTTGACTACCATCAGCTGTATTAAGTATTTATTTTGTTTTATTAAAATATTTTGTAGGGACTAGTCCCTCATTTATACAATTTAGATATGCTCCTGAATCTATTAATGCCAGAGTCTGGAAACTGTACTCTTTATTTACTATTATCCTTATCAAGGTAAAGCATTTTTGGGTAACAATTTTATCAAGTAGGTTTACCTGATTATTAGTTGGAGTAGAACTAGATTCTGGTATATCTTCTACCGGAGAAGAAGGGGTTTTATAATTATTTATTATTTTATTAAATTCTAATTCATCATCTGTATTTTCAGGAGTGTCATGAGGATTTGTCATTAATTCTAGTATTCTAATTCTATTTTTAAGAGTTATTATTTCACTTTGGACTTCTCCTATTTCTTGTTTAAGATCAGCTATGGAAGGTTCCTTTTGGCTACTATTATTTTTATTATTTATTATTTTTAGGATTTTTGAAAGACTATAATCTTCTTGAGTCTTGACTAAAGGGGATTGTTTCTTTTTATATTTAGCTATTGGGTTGTATTGTGTCCAAGCATCTCTTTTTGCTTCTGGATCAAATATTTTATCAATTAATTCTA
The DNA here is from genome assembly GCF_000471905.2 of Amborella trichopoda. Next base: position 878,417 of record NW_006500347.1, read on the forward strand.
TAATTAGATTTTCTTCATCAGATAATGTATTACAAAAACAATCATTCATATCTTCATCAGAATCTGAACTACTGAATATTAAAGATTCGTCTTCTAATTCTGCAATCAATGGTTCAATTTCAGAATTTGATGAACTATCTTCCGACTCATTATCTATTTATAATATTTGAAATATCTGGCTTTTGATTTCCTCATCTATTTGTAGAGAACTAATTTTTTTCTTTACTTTGCATTTATTTTTATAGTGTCCTACCTTTCCACAGTTATAACAGACTGGTAATCTCCTTTTTCTTTTTGAGGTTTTAAAACTATTTTGTGGACCAAACTTTCTAGTAAATTTATCTTTTTTACTTATTTTTTTATTAGATTTATATTTTTTATCCTTATATTTCTTTTTGACTAGCTTATTAGATACTGATATGGTGTTATATCCAAATTGCTCACAGAAGTCTCCTAGTTCCCTTTTGCCTGTCATTCTTTGTTTATCAAGTTGCTTTTTTAATTTTAAATCGACGCAAAGGGCAAGTCCTTCAGAGCAAATTTCTTCCAAAAGTTCTCCTAAAGTGTATAAGGAATAAGGAATTATACCTCCATGTTTATTTTTCAGCCTAGTTTTTACCTTTTCCACAAAAAGGTAAGGTAATATTTCTATGAATTTCTCTTTCCAATGATACGCACTATTATCCTCCCAAGAAAGAAGACGAGAAAAGAATACGTCTTTATGATAATGTTGGATATCTTACATTGGATAATAGGTCTTCTGATCTGGCATCTAACAGTGAAGTACTACCTACAAAGTGAAGAGTTGTGGTATAAATGAGTGTATTGACTACAACACTTTCACTCTGAACTATATCTTGATTGTATTCATTCTTTTATGGTCCATTGTTTTGTAGCACTTAATATTTGTTGTTTAGTGCTTTCACTTATGTGGAAATCCCACCATCCTCTTAGCCATCCAGTAAAGCCACATACAATGGCTTTGGCAATTTCTTGGTCATAGCTTTCAGCTACCTTACAAGCTGTAGCATACATAGTTATGTGCTTCATTGTATCTAATATTTGATGGTCAGACAAACCGTCTATATTCCAACTGACAAGCATCTAATATAGTGCTTGATTTTAAATCTTCTTCAAACTGTATATCCACAGGAGTAGGCCTAGAATGATACATTCTTGTATGAGAGGTAGGCCTAACTTTTTCCCATAGTCTATTCTATTAATATCTAGATTAGTTTCTTTGAAGGCTTTTTCCATATCCTATATTTCTTCATTAATCAAGTCTTCATGTAAGACCATGGCTTCTGATTTTACTATAATCCCTTTCCCTTTTTAACTTCTTTTATGTTTAGCTTTGCTAGCTTCTTAACTATTTCATCAATCAGTTCTTTGTTTTCTTTCTTCTTCTTGGCCCTTTCTAGGCTAAACCTTCCTGTATTAATTTCTGGAAGGGGTTTAAACAATATAGCTTTTTTCTTCTCATCATCCTTTTGAGGGGTTTTGGATCCATTTAATGTATTTTCAATTCCAGTGGTTTGTTTACCAATAGATTTTAGGTCTAGATTAGTATAGTTATTCTGTTCAATTATGTGTAGAATAACATCTATCTTATGACTATGACGTTCATTTTCTTTGGGAATTATCTTATACGGACAGGCCTTGGTTTCAGGCTTATCTTTTAATGATCCTTTTAAATATAAAGTTTTCTCATGAGGGTGAATACTTATTTCTTCTCCTTCAGGAGTATGAAAAGTTTGGTATTGGCTTTCTATAGTATTAAGTTCAAAATTAGGAATTGGGATCTCCTTTTCTTCAAGAGTAACTCTAAGCCATATAAAAAAGCCTATGTTTTGCTTAATCTTTTTGATATGTTTATTATATTTTTTATGAAGGGCATCAAGCATTTCCTGGGGGAATTCTGCTAGATACCAATCTCTTATATTTTTATTTTCCTCCATGAGATAATCTTTTTGAAGTAAATTTTTATCCATTTTGAATTTTTCTTCTTTCTGGAGGGTTAGGATACTAAAATCAAGATCTGAATATGCTGAATCATTTTCTGATGGGCTTGGGTCAACCATTTTATAAACAAGAATATGTATGTTACTATTTGTTCTAGTTAGTCCTTGAATTATAGGTCTTTCTTGGATAGAAGAGGTAGAATGCCTAGATGGCGTAGGGACTCTACAGGGAGGTTCATCAGTCAAGCTTAATCTTGTTCTCCTATTGGGATTGAACTGAATCTCAATATTTCCATCAGGGTGTTCCATTATTTGATCAGGTCTACGATTGACTGGAGTCCGATACTGCTGATTCTCATTTTGTATGGACCAGTTTTCTAGAAGTGTTATTTGAGACCATGTTATAGCTTTTGGAATAACCGTATTGGATTTTTCTACGTTGGTTTGGCAGAATATAGTTTGACCTTTAGTATCCATATGTAGAACATTCGGGCTTAAGGTATTCATCACCTTATAGCATATTATGTATATTAGAGCAATGTTTTGGGAACCAGGGTTCATGTCAAACCCTTGGGTCTTTAGATTTAAGGTAAGGACTTTAAGAAGGTTAGGGTCGGTTAAAGAAACCGAAAAGTTGGGAAAACAGTTGAAGTATATTGGACCATTACACAAACTGGATTCAACTACTCCTAAAAGGGAATTTGAAAATTTATTGTGCCTGCTATCTCTAAGACACAGTAATATGGAATTATTAAGTCCTAATCGTGTTAATGGTTTTATTGCAATATGTATTGAACCTATGTGTCGATATTTATATTCTTTTATTTTATGTGTTTGAATCATCTTTTCAGATAATAATTTCAAGCTTTCTTGTTCATTATCTACTGATATGCTTTGTTCAACGGTTTTTATTGCATAACTTGTTTTAAATTCAAAGATACCCTTTTTATAAATATCTGTAATAGGAACTCTTGGGATGTTCCAATTATGTATTTGTTTTTCCATATTATCGATAATTATCTCTTCTTTGTTTTTGATTCTATGTGTATTGTGAGATGATGATGCTGTCCTATTGGACAATGTCCTAATAAAATTTTCTATAGTTGAAATAACAGATGAGTACACGAGTCAATAGATTGATTCCACTGTGCCTTTGCATGGCTCTCTTGGCCTAACTTTGGTTAGGGCTACTATGACTCTGATCTCAACTCTCGGATTTATTTGTAAGTGGTAAATTTTATTAAGTTGTTAACTTTTAGGATAGTATTATCGTTTAACAATTCACTCACTTAGCTCTGATACCATTTGTAACCCAAGACCTATTTGATGCTAATCAAGTTATAACAAGTATTGAGGAGAAATAAAACAAAGAAGTAAAACAATATTGTCAACCAAAGATATATTTACTGAGTTTAATACAAAGCAAAACAACTAATATTATGAGCAAGAATATAGGGGATATATCAATGACTATCCAATTAATATAAGTACCTGATCTAAATCTTATACTTAAAATAAACTTTATTTTCATAGGAAGGAAAGGCAGTACATAGAAATAAACTTTAACAGGAAGCACTTACATGGAACAGATACAGAAACTTGAGAAGAGTTTCCACTCCAATGGACAATAACTAGGTAGCTTATGCCAATTACTATCACACATATTCTCGCAATCACTCAATTTACAATATATTTTAGGGAATAAGAAGATAGAAAGTGAAAAGAGAGAAAGTGTAAGCAGAGATGTTACTCAGAGAGCTTAGAGAAAGACTATCAGAGCTTGAAAGTTTACATAAGGTATTAAAAGAGCTTTAAAACCTGAGAAAGCAGAATATTTTATGAAGGTAGAAGATTAGATAAGGTATTACCCGTGCTTGGAGTGGACATGCAGTGGAGAGGAAAGAACCACAGAAAAAATGGATGAGAGGGATATGAGCTTTGCTTTTAATAGAGTTGCAGGGATCGAAGAAGAGAATAAGAGGAGAGTTATGCTTAGAAGAAAGAAGAGAATATAAAGCTAAGAGAGAAGACTCCTTCTTCAGATGCCTGACTTCCTTGGCCTTCCTTCCTTATATAGGCGTCGGACGCGAACATTTTATCAAATTGCATTTGATCAGGTACCACGTGAAAGGTGTGAACAGGATCCTTGAGCTGATCGAAAGTAGGAACATAGTGTCTCGAGGTGACTTTAAAGGTGTCGGCAGCGTTTGGAAATAGGAAAAGGTGAACAGTATTGTCTGTGGAATAGTAAGAGGTGCATTATTTTGTCGATAAAGCATCTGGTAACAGTATTATGGCAGACAGCTTTTGATGAGGTACAGATGGTATTTTCAAAGGGACAACTGATATTATAATATCTTGAGTTTTGGATATTTTCGGTTTTTTCGGGTCTCAGTCCGGGGTTTTTATTGGGAAAAGTCTATTGAGGGCTGGATTAGTCCACAGTCTTCATCTCCATGGAGTAGTCTTCGTCATTTTGGGTAGAAGTTGACATTTATTCTTCATCTTCAAACATCTGTAGCAACTTCTTTTTTAAGTCTTCTTTCGTTGCTGTGGGGTTTTGCTGCTTCATCTTATTGATATATTCAACAAAATTACTGGGTTTTGCCTCTGGAGTTTGAGTAGGGACATTTTTTAGATTAAGGTTTTTCGGCTCGATATCTTTATTATCATATACGTCCCACCATTTGATATAAATCTTTTTCCCTAGTTTTGGAATATATTCCCAATCATTAGTAAAATTATCAGATATTGCAAAAGTCCATTTCATTATCTAAGGAATTTGGTAATATGCCATGAAATATAAATGGTGTTCTATTTGGGGTTTGTTATTATTGAATTCTGCAAACTTAGTTTGAGAACTTTTTATTTTAGAAGGGAGAATCTTTGTTCCAGACCTCCAGATCTAAAACCAATTTCCGAACCAGTTAGGAAATTTTTCCACCTCTAGTAGCTTTATCTTAATGAACCAGGTGTGCGAATTATTATTATTTTGGAGAGAGAAAACTTTGTGCCAAGCGTCTACAAATTCAAAATATTTGTAATATTTGTTATTAAACTCTGGTGCATTCAATTTCCTACTTCTCGTAAGATCCATTCCCCATTCTTTATAGGTTATTATTTTTCTTATCTGAAATTTTGAGTATGCAACTGTATTAGTATTTCTTTGATAGAAATGTACAAGAGTTATGGAACCTTTTTCCAAAAGGATCGTTTTGTACCTTTCCCTTGTTTTATTACCATTTGACGGGTTTAAGTGATTTATTAAATATTGGCTGGCTATACTTGCTGGATCCATATCCAAATGGGCATCTTCTATTATTATATCAGTTAAAAAGGTAGTTTCTATGAACAATGATTTTTCAGATAAGGGTACTTTGACTGGAGTTTAAGAAGATACAAGTTCTTGGGCTTGTCTTTTTATTAGTTGGTTGGGAGTGGCAGGAGAAATTATTAGAGGTTTCCCTTGGGATGGTGATGGAACTATGTCCATTTTTTCTTTACCTTTATTTGTATTCGTATGAGTATGAAGTATCATATGCTTATCCCTATCTCGGTATATATACAAGGGATGGTGATGGAACTATGTCCATTTTTTCTTTGCCTTTATTTGTATTC
>NW_006500347.1:893770-922332 GCF_000471905.2 Amborella trichopoda
CCCTAATTATTGAACTCATTTTGTTCAAAATATGCCGTGAAATAAATCAAATTGCGGAAAAAAAAAAAACTCAAAGTTCTTACCTGTTTTTGTGAACCGAAGCCTTCAATCTCCAAAAAACTCTGTTTTTCTCAACGATTATCACAAATTAGTAACAAAAGCTTTTGATTCACAGCTTTAAGATCAATATGCCTACAAATTTTGAAAGATTCATGCCCTATTTGGCATGAAATTTCAGAAATGGCGGAAACCCTAAACCCCGAATTTTTCTTGATCCAAAAACAACCAATTTTTCCACCATTTAATCCTTGAAAAAGCTGAATAAAGCTGTTTACAGTCTGCAAAACAGATCACATGCCGAAAAAAACTAAAAAAATGATAAAAAAATGACAAATTTGAAAAAATCCGTGAAGAACACTGTGCAACCCGTGTTCTTCACGGACTCGCCGATTCTGCACAGTGAATCGGCGAGTCACTGTGCGGAATCGTCCGGTTCTCTCTAGAACCGGACGATTCCCGGTTTTTGAACAGATCCGGTACCTTTTTCGTGAATTCCGAGTCGAACCGGGCGAGTCCGGTTCGACTCGGCGATTTTTTAAACGCTGGTTTGTACAAAATACATTGATATGTATATGTGTGTGTGCATGATGAATGTATAGATACTTATATGTGTGTGTAAAGTGCATGTATATATACAGTGTACTAATTTATACATTTCTATATACATTGCTGTATATGGCTATATATATACTTATTCTCAGTTTATAAAGTTATTAACGTATATGTACCCTGATTTATATTCTACGCACTCACACTTACAGTCACACACACACATTCATTCACACACTCATTCACACATACAGACACATACACACTCATTCACACACACAGACACATACACACTCACACTCACACACACACACACACTCACATACACACACACACAAAACACACACACACACACACTCACTCACACTCACACTCACAGTTATATATACTACACATATATGCATGTTGTGTGTGGGCTGGTATGTGTATATATACGATATGCATAAACTGATATATTTATGCGTGTATTTATATAGTTTATTGCTATCAGATATATACAAATATCAATGTATATATACACTGCTACGCGCATGCCCATGCACCCTTACGCGTTGATAGGTGCTTATTTACTGTGTATGTATACACTAATGCATGTATTTTATATATACTGATATATATGACATATAGACACTTATTTGTTGTTTATATATATACAGTGTGTATACATACGATATGTATATTCTAATATATTTATGCGAGTATGTATAAATATGCTATCAGTTATATGTACACTGATATGCGCATGCACATGCACCCTTACGACTTGATAAATGCATATATACTAATACATGCATTCTATATACACTGATATTTATGACTATATAAACACTTATTCGCAATTTATATTCATATACAGTGTATATATATATGATATGTATATACTGATATGTTTATGCATTTATGTATAAACTTGCTATCAATTATATATACAATATCATGCACATGCACATGCACATGTACCCTTATGCATTGATAGTGCATACATACATTTCTATATAGACTGATAAATATTACTATATAGACATTTTTTATCAGTTTATTATTAGCGCATATGTACACTGATATGTACATATGCGTACTCATATGCATATGTATAAAAGGTTTATATATACACTAATGTATAAGACCGTGTATATACTTATTGAGTGCTGTTTGTATAAAGCTGAGGCTCTAAAACATCAAATTAGATCCCATCTTTAAATAGTATTAAGAAATATAATTTTAATATTAGAAAGTTTTGTAATAGCTTTAAATTATATTTTCATCTTTAGTGTAGATCGGGCCAATCTATAAAAACTTGAAAATCTTGAAAATTGACAGTCTAAAAATACATTACAAGATGCATTATTTCTAAAACTTAAAATCCATTTTTTTCTCATGTCCAGACATCTTGATGTCGAGATGATGAATTTTATGATATTTGGGTATCAAAATAACCTCTTCTAGTGAAAATTTTGAGGTGGGCTCTAATTTGACTTTTTAGAGCCTAGGCTCTATATAAACTTTTCCCATACTTGTTATCAGTGATATACAGATATTAGCAGAATTTGTGTACAAATTATTAGTACAATTTGTGTATGTATTATTTTCTGTGTATATATATACTGATGCATATATGTGTACCATTGTTTTATGATGCATATATACTGATGCATATATACATTAGTTATCAGCTTTATATATGCAGTTATTAGTTTGTAAAAATTACATTGATATATGTATGTATGTGTACGTGATGACTGTATATATGCTGATATGTATGTATGTATGTGTAAAGTGTATAACGGTATATATACAGTGCACTAATTTATATATTTCTATATACATTGATGTATATGATTATATATATACTTATTATCAGTTTATGCAGTTATTAATGTATATGTACCCTGATTTGTATTTTATACACACACATACACACTCACAGTTACACACACACATACACTCATTCACACACACACACTCACACTCACACCCACACTCACACTCACTCACACACACACACACACACACACACACACACACACACATATATATATATATATATATATACTACACATATATGCGTGTTATGTGTGGACTGATGTGTTTATATATACTAGATATATAAACTGATATGTTTATGCGTGTATGTATGCAGTTTCTTGTTATCAGTTATATTCAATTATCAATGTATATATACACTGCTACGCGCATGCACATGCACCCTTATGCATTGATAGGTGTCTATTTACTGTGTAGGTATACACTAATGCATGCATTCCATATACACTGATATATATGACCATATAGACACTTATTTGTTGTTTATACATATACAGTGAGGATATATACGATATGTATATACTGATATGTTTATAAGTGTATGTATAAACTTGCTATCAGTTATACATACATGGATATACGCACGTTATACATACATGGATATACGCACACACACGTACCCTTACGTATTGATAATGCATACATACATTTTTATAAATACTAATATATGTGACACACGCACTCTTACACTCAGACTCACACTCACACACACAAACACACACTCACTCACTCACACTCATAGTTACATATACTACACATATATGCGTGTTGTATATATATATATATACAGTTGCTTGCTATCAGTTATAAACAATTATCAAAGTATATATATACTGGTATGCGTACGTACATGTACCCTTACATGTTGATAAGTTCATATATATTATGTATGTGTACACCAATAGATGCATTCTATATACACTGATATATATGACCAAATAGACATGTATTAGCTGTTTATGTACATATATATATATACAGTGTATGTGTATATATATTATGTATATACTGTTATGTTTATGCGTGTTTGTATAAACTTGCTACCACTTATATATATACTGATATGCGCGGCACATGCACCCTTACGTATTGATAGTGCATACTTACATTTCTATTTACATTGTATATAAATAGACCATATAGACACTTATTATTAGTTTTACTTAGTTATTTGTCATAATTTGTGTACGTATTATCGTATAACAATATATACCATTATTTCTAGGTAGTATATATATATATATATATATATATGTGTGTGTGTGTATGTGTGTGTGTGTGTGTGTGTGATGTATATAACTTTACAATACATTGGTTATCAGCTATATATACAAATATTAGTGTGTAAAAAATACATTGATATGTGTGTTTGTGTGTGTGTGTGTGTGCGTGATGTCTGTATATATATGATGTGTATATACTTATATGTGTGTATGTGTAAATGCATAACTGTATATATACAATGCACTAATAAATACATTTCTATATACATTGATGTATATGATCATATATACACTTATTATCAGTTTATGCAGTTATTGACGTGTATGTATACTGATTTATATACTACACACACCCACTCACACTCATTCACGTACACACTCACACTCACACTCACACGCACACGCACACGCACACGCACACACACACGCACACTCACACACACTCACATGAACACTCACACTCACATATATATATATATATACTACACATATATGTGTATTGTGTATGGACTGATGTGTGTATATATTCGATATATATATATTGATTGGTTTATACTGTGTATGTATACACTAATACATGTATTTATATACATTGATATATAACTATGTAGGCACTTATTAACAGTTTAGATGTATATATTTATACGGTGTGTATATTTATACAATATATGTATACTGATATGTTTATGTGTGTATATATAAACTTGCTATATGTAATATATACACTGATATGCCTACGTACATACATCAATGCGTATTAATGTATAGCAATATATATCATTATTTTCAGTGTAAATATATATAAGGATGCATATAACCATACAACACATTAGTTATCTACTATATACACAGTTATTGGTCTATAAAAAATACAATTATATGTGTGTGTGTGTGTGATGTCAATATATATACAAAGTGTATAGAGTGATATATTTGTGTAAAAAGTGCATAACTGTAGTTCTCATCTGAATATCTTCCCCTGAAAAACTCGATGGTTTTGTTCCTCCCATAACAACTAGACTGTGGTGTAGAAAAGAGATAGCCAAACATTCAGTAGATAAAAAAAGAATATTCTCTCTCTAGAACCCAATATTTCCTTGCCTACTACACATTCACTCTCTAAAACTAAATTCAAATAAGAAAAAGAGTGAAAATTTGAAGGAGATGAGAAATCAAAGAAGAGAGAGAAATTACATTGTTCGAGTTTCAAAAGGTTTATGATATAATTTCATCTTTGGTATCTCTCTCTTCTTCTATAATTTGATTTAAAGAGAAAAAATGAGATGATATATAAATGGATAATACTTATAAAAAAAAGTAAAAGGAGGGGAGATGGGCTGGTTTTTAGAGAGAGAAGTCTGGGAAAGAAAGAATGAGTGGAATTCCTAGAGGGAAAAAGTTTATGTAGAGCCGAAGTTCTAAACAATCAAATTAGAGCCCACCTCAAAATTTTCACTAGTTGAGGTTGTTTTGATGTCCAAATATCATCAAATTGATCATCTTGACATCAAGATGCATGGACATGAGAGAAAAATGGACTTAAAGTTTTGGAAATAGGGCATCTTGTTACGCATTTTTTGACAGTCAATTTTCAAGATTTTCAAGTTTTCATAGATCTACTTGGGCTACACTATTTTTAAAGCTTTAAATTTTATAATTAAAGATAAACATATATTTTGACGTTATAAAAAGATTTCTAATATTGCAACCACATTTCTTGACACTATTTAAGGGCGGTTTTGCTTTCATTGTTTAGAGCCTCGGCTCTATACAAACTGCACCCCTCTTAAAGAGAGTAGATGAGGAAAGATTGTATTGGGTTTTCAAAGACAAAATATGACTAGAGAGAAGAAACCATGGTAAAAAGTTACCAATAAAAAAAATATGGAAAAAAGTGTGAGAGCTAAAGTACAAGAAAATTTTAATATTTTTTCTTAAATGAAGGATCGGTTTATTTACCTTTTATAAAAAGCTGAGAGCCAAAGTGGAAAATAAAATATCTTGAGGTCTAATTTCTTAAAAGAAAATCCTCACAAGGCCTTCTTCTTAAGTGCACGGTTTTTATAAGTCCACGTAGAAATGAGTCTCCTCTTAAAATTTATTTTTGAGAGGGATTTTTGGACCCAATTTTTAAGGATGTATAATCTCTAAGGATATGAAAAATAAATAAATTTTAAGTGTTAAAAATTGTAGTTTTATAAAGAAAACATTTGGATCATTAGTTTCAATTATTTTTAGATGGACCACCTATTTGCATCCATCTTTAAATGGATGTTTTATACCTAGGGGATGCAAATGTAGCAATGCGTCTCCGGACTCATGAACAATTTTCTTTTTCTTAAAAATCCCATTTAAAATGCAAACTTCCCACTCTCAAATGCTAAACCAACGGCCTACTTGATCGAAAATCAGAAATAGAATCAATGTTAAAAAATCGACTCAGCCAAAGTACTCGGCCAAGTCCATGTCATGTTTAGAAAAAAAAGAACAATAGAAGTAAGGTTTATATGAAATTTTTAGTATGGGAATATCGTATAAATTTTCATTTATGATTTAGGAATTTTTGCCAAAAAATGGTGGCTGATTTTTGCCACAATCCCAATTTTAAATTTTTTTTTTTTTTTGGATTTTTTAAAATGTCACCAACTTTAAATCAAATTTTCAAATCAATTTTTCTATACTTTTTTTAAGCGTATTTAGACTTTTTAGGGCTGCTTTTGTTTTATTTTACTTGGACTAGCTTTATATTATTTTTCATATTTTTATATATATTTCTAATTTCTATAGGGCTTTTAGCCCTTTACAGACTGAGCCCATCAAACTCAATCGAGTAACTCGCCTTAGGCTAAGACCGAGTACCTAGCATAGGTTGGTAATGGGCCGATAGGCCTAATTTAGCCTGATAAGCATAACCCTACAAAACTAGGGCCTAAGCCACATAATGTTGCTTGAGCCACTATAGCCCAAGGATAAGGGCGGGTGGAGCTGGGCCATGTCTGCTACAGGGCTCACCGGTTCAGCCCGGCTTGGTTTGGCCCCACCCGGCCTGGTGGAGCTGCACCTAGGCCATGGTCCCTTTGGCCCGATTAGGGCTGGGCTAGGGCAAGGGCTAGGCCGGACTGTAGCCACCCTTATTGGCCCGAGGTGGATTCCTAAATATTGAGTACATCAGCTGCTTCTTCTTTGTATCTGCCTATACAACAACAAATGTCTTGTGTTATTTTAGTTAAAAAATAGTCTTTAATTCATTCTATTTATGCCTCTAGGCATATACTGACAACTTTATAGTTTATAATTTTATATACTTCCAATGTCACCTGAAATTTTAACATTGCACTCTCAATCTCCTCCTTGAAATCACCCATACGCTTCTACAATGGTAGAATTTTAAAACATGATTGCAATGGATATCACATAAATTATAAAAAAAAGCATCTGAAATACTTACATTAAAGAATAAATTAAAGTAGCATCCATCATGCCAATTTGTGCCTGCAAGAAAATTAAATGGACTTTAAAGCAGTAGAAAGGTTAAGTGAGATAGTATACAATAAGAGAACTGCATTTTTTATGTCAAGAAGGATGACTTAGGTATGTGTCATTCCTCCACTTGAAGAATGTCAGCTCTTTCGCAACTTTGAGGGAAGGAATGACAAACCGCGACAATCCTTGTTGACATCGGACAGATGGGGGTTGCAGAAGATGGGGGTTGCGGCGCTGAACCATGTGAAAATGTACTTATTTCATTGTATAGAGTTCCATATAGAAAAAATATTGCTCTTCTATTTGAGTCTGTCCTATTTTGGCATCAGTGTCAAATCTCTTCTTCAAGTACTTAGTTCCAAAATAACTCTAATTTGAATGTCACTTTTCCATATGCCAATGGAAGTCATCAATCACCTACAAAGGTTGAAAAAGGGATTTTAATGGTAAGGGGTGGAAGGCAATTGTAACATTCACTTTGTCAAATGCGAAGTAGCATGTTAACCTAAATGCAATGGGGATTGGGCATTAGAAAGCTAATGGAGAGTAACAAAACACTCCTTCAAAGGCGTTGCATTGCCAAAAAGACAACTTTTGACCACATTTCATATATTATAATTCGATTTTCCTCTTAATTTTATGCCGGATCTCCTCCTCCTGCAAGTTTTCAAGGATATTTTGTTGATTCTAGGGTTTCACATGCTTCCAAACTTTATTGGAGCATGCAGCTTGATTCCAACAATTCTTGGCTCGGAGTCAAGGGTGTTCTATTGCTTGCAAAGGCATAAGAACTAGGAGCACCAATTATCGGTGCTCCGAGCCCTGACCTTTTGGGAATCATAGTTTCATGAATCTAGGGCTTTGGAAAGCTTTATTACATAACCAAGTTAAAGCAAACCTATAAATTGGGGTGCCTCTCTATTCTTTTTATGCCTATTTTTGTAAGATTGAACCCTATTACTCTTGCCATGGCTCCCAAAAAGAATCACAGCTACTCCTAATTTATCTAGAGAAGCCCTCTTTCCTAACTCAAGTCAACACTCCATTAACCTTCTCAATTAACAAGTGCTCTTTTACTTCCTGCTAGTGAGTGCATGCTTAGGTTAAAAATGATGGAATGTTATTTAGGGCTTTTCGAGTGATCCCTCATACTACCACTAGTGACCATGGGCCATCTATTAGTGAATTCCTAAGTCTACCTCTCCCACTTGTGCCATTTTTAATTGATTTAAAGGGCCTTGTTAGAAGGCATACTAGGCTTTCCAAAAGGCCCCATTTTTGGATTTTTATCTTAAGTGATAGATTTGGTCCTCTTCCAAATAGGTCGGAGGACCATCTCTTCTTTGTTGATCTCTGTTGTGATGGCCTTTACGAATGGGGCAAATGCCTCTCTTGTCCGACCAATTTTTGATCGAATTCTTTAAGGTTTACTCATAGAGTGGTGAACTATGAGCATTTGAATCAATATTAGCAGCGCAGTATGCTCTTTCTTGGTGTATGAACTCTTCCTTTTCCCCCTCTTTTGCATTCACGTTATAATGTTCTTTTTGTTGATATTACGGGAACCATTGCTAAGGGTACTCAAGGATACTCTAGAACCTCCAACCTTTTGCCATGTAGAACTCATTTCCTTAATAATTTTTTGCATGGTCTCAAATAGTTGGGAAAGTGTTATCCAAAAGGTTAGAATCTTTATCTTCAAAAGCTTGTGATCTCGATCTCTAAGATATGCATTATATGGATGACATTTACTACCATTGAGAACTTCTAGTCTATCATGATTCTCTGCCTTTGATTCCTAAGTCGCTCCACTTGTTTTTGCTTCTGCTTCTAATAATTGTGATTTAACCATATTTAGGTTTTGGCTTGGTAGCAAAACAAATTGCCTCAACAATTTGTTGGATGTGTTGTTTTGGAAAATTTATCAAATTTACTCATAGGAGATTGACTATTTAACACTTTATCTATATCTGTTAATTTTATTTCAAAATGCCTATAAAAAACATATGATTATGATTGGAATAATTCCAAATGGGTAAATTGTATGGATATAGTGATAAATTTCCCGTTGTTTTCTAAAGGATCTACTTCAAGGAGGGGAAAAGCAAGATAAAAGCAGAGATTAAACCACAATTCAACCTTCAAATCTTATGTTGTCTTGCTTTCTTATTTATCAATGTTTCAAAACAACTCTAGTTTTTGAAATCGATGAAAGTCTACTAATATAGCGTAGACACCTTGGACCACTTTCACTTTTTTTAACTTTTATTTTGATGCAGGGCTTTTTCTTTTGTCATGGGACGTGGAATTTACTAGCACTGTTAGATTTAGAGAAGATGAGGAGCTCAGGAACAATCTAGAGAGAGAAACAATTTCTATCAATTCTCATAACACAAGAATAAAACCCTAAAAGGGTTTATGTACAAATACAAGTTTAGTGTAGATCACATTATTCCTACACAAATATATAATGACATTAAAAGACAACTGAAAATTATGTGTTTTATTTTTATACACACGTTATTACCCCCTTCAAGCTGATGTGGACATTAGTAAAGCATTAGCTTGTCTATTAGAAAATCATGGCGGTTTCGAGTAACAGATTTGGTGAATATCAGATTTTTATGTAATAGAAGAAACATGAGGGAGAGATAATGTACCATCAAGATTGAGATCATGAACATAATGACAATCTACATTAATATCATTTGTTCATTGATGAAAAACTTGATTAAATGCAATCTTAATTGCACTAAGGTTATCTGCGTATAAAGGTGTGGGATTTGAAATAGAGATACCAAACTCATTGAGAAGAGCACGAACCCAAACAATCTCACTAGAAACAGAAGATATAACACGACACTCAGCTTCAATGCTTGATTTGGAGACAAAGTCCTATTTCGTACGCTTCCATGATATTACTGATAATCCAAGAAACACATAATATCCTGTAGTAGAACGCCAAGTATTTTGATCACCTGCCCAATCTGCATCTGCATATGCCCTAAGATCTAAAGAGAATGTAGAGTCAAAGGACAATCCACAAATAGAAGTACTTCAAACATAATGCAAAATTCGGTAGACTATTGATAGATATGATCATCAAGGATCTGAAACAAACTGGCTCACAACATGGACAATATATACAATATCTAGGCGAGTCATAGTGAGATAGATGAGGAAGCCTATGAGTTTGTGATACATTGTAGGCTCAAGAAGAGGATCTCCAACATGTGTAGAAAGTTTAACATTGAGTTCTACGAGTATATCAACAACCTTTGTATCATTCAATCCGGTATTAGAAATAAGATCAATTGCATATTTGTATTGATGCATATAAATATCATGTTTAGAGCGAGAGATCTCAAGTCCAAAAACATAAGATACTTCCCAAGGTCCTTAATTTGAAATTCTTCTTGCAATCGTATATTCACATACTTGATGGAAGTGAAATCATTGCCATAAATAAGAATATCATCGACCTATAACAAAATAATGCAAATGCCATGCTTTGTGGTTTGAATAAATATGGAGTGATCATGTTTACTTTGAATAAAGCTAATTGTAAGAATGACAGTCCGGAAACGCTAAAATCATGCTCATGAAGCTTGTTTGAGACCATAAATTGCTTTACGAAATCAACAAACCAATGACATATCATGAGAAGCAAACCCAGGTGGTTGACACATGTAAAATTCATCTTGCATTAAGGAACGTATTTTTTACATCCTACTATATAGGCCACTCACGAATAGATGCTAGTGCAATAAGAGTACGAATAATTGTCATCTTAGCAACTGGAGCAAAAGTTTCTTCATAATCGATGTCATGCTCCTGGGCATAACCTTGAGCAACTAATCTGACCTTATACCGATCAAAGGTGCCACCAGCTAGTAACTTGACTTTATAAACCCATTTACTACTAATGACATGCTTGTTTGGAGCCAATGAGACCAAATCCTACGTGTGATTTACCTCTAAAGTTGCAATTTTCTTATTCGTAGAGGTTAGATGCCTGAGAAAAAGAAGATGGCTCGTGAAATAATTGATTGTAATGGTTGCAAGAGAACAAGTATGTTATGGGTTAACCACTGCTAAGTTGAGACGATCAGGTGGAACAGGCTTTCAAAGTGACAGCCGAAGGTGAACATGAACGATAGAAGGATCAACAACTGGCTGTGACGCAAGATCAACACTTGACAAAGATGACTCATTAGAGTTAGTTATTGAAAGTAGTAATCTCTGATTTTCATGATAATTTGAATTATCATTTAGAGCAGGAGAAATATCGAAACTAAGAAGAAAGGAAAACTCAGGTCCATGTGTGGCTGAACTAGGATGTGAACAATGTTGGTGGAAGGGTATGTGCTTGAAAAATATAACATGTTGGGATATCTTAATACGATTAATAAAATGATCAAAACAACGATATCTTTTTTGATTTGCTGGATAACCTACAAATATTCATTTGACCAACTTAAGTGCAAGTATATTATGGGTAGGAGATGATAAAAGCACAAAGCATGTGCACTCGAATACACGTAAATATGAGTAATCAAGGGTTTTTTGAAAAAGCCTTTGAAATAGTGACACATTTTGTAAACTGGTATAGGAAGAAGATTAACAAGGTAGACATCACCCCCCCCCCCCCTTCCCCTTCCCCTTCCCCCCCCCTACCCCCCCCCCCCTTCTTTAAAATCAGACCTAAAATTTTTAATATTTTTCTCAAATTGATTTTTTTATCATATTAAACATACTTGACTTTTGTTTGAGAAAATAAATCCAAGTGTACTTAGAAAAATCATCTATGAATATCTCATAATAAAAAAATTCACTAATTGAAGGACTAGGAGCAGGGCCCCAAAACATCAGAGTGCACTAAAGAGAAATGTTAGATACTTTTATTATTGTTATGGGGAAAAGGTTGAGCCAAGTGTTTTACCAACTTGCAACTCTCACAAACATTATTCTTATCAAAATTTTCATGAAAGAAGACAGCAGGTAAAAGCGCAGAGTTTAAAAAATAAATCATTTTTTGAGAATGTGGGTGTCCTAACCTACGATGCCAAACATAACAAAGAGAAATTGACTGACTTATTTTATGAGGAGAAGGGCAAAGATAACAAAGTGGCAGAGCTTGTGAAAGATGGGAAGGAGCTTCATTGAAACTAACTGTGAAAAGTCGACCTTACTTAGTGCCTCTCCCAATCACTTTCCTAGTTGCTAGATCTTATACCACACAACCTTTATTAAAAAAAGAAACAATGCACTTATTATCAACAACCTGGCCTATATATATTAAATCAAGAGGAAGGTTGGGAATATGATGAACATCTTTTAGTGCTAAGAAGTTACCAGAGGGACCAATGATATTGGCATTACCAGAGTGGGTAACACAAAGTGGATACCCATTAGCAGTAAAATAATTTATATTTTCATAATGTGGTTTTATTGAAGATAAATGTGAATGTTGTCATGTCAGATGATTTGATGCTTCTGAGTTTATGATCCAAGTGTTTGATAAAGGATTTGAGTTACTTGAAAACCCATGGCAGCTAAAACCTGAGCAAGTTATTAGAGTGTATCTGAGTCAATAGAGTGAAGATCTGGCATAGATGTAGGGGTAACTGATGTGAAGGCAGAATGAGAGTGACTAGAAGTGGCATCTTTCATGTTGGTGGGACTAGAAATGGAGGCAACAGCAGCCTATTGAATCTGACTAGGTTTAGGAGGCTTCCTACGTATCTGAGGGCGTTTTCGATAATCATTAATTACATGTCCGGGCTTCTTACAGTAATTGCAAAAAATATGTTTCTTGCACTGATCAGTTTGTGGCCTCTTTGTTTGCATATATAACATTGCACTAGGACATAGTTGGTATTCTTGTTAGGAAAATTGGAAGTGGCTAAAGCCACATCAGTGACATCTTGTGAGACGGTTTTGCAAATCCCAAGAGAGCCTAAACGAGTTTCTTTAGCAAGGAGATCTGAGAGACAATCATCCAATGGTGGAGTGGGAGTATGGTGAATGATTGATGCTCTCATGCTTTCAAACTTTGATAACAACCTATAAAGAAGTGAAATAAACGAGATCGATTTCATGCTTTAACAACAACTTCAGTAGGTGGCTCTGTCTTCATCGAGTCCATCTCATTCCATATGCCTGAGTGAATATTAAAATAATATTGAATTGATGAGTCCCCCTATTGTATCTGCATGCTCTCTTGTTCAAGGGTATACAAACGGGCTGTGTTTGCTTGAGAGTAAATCTTTTGTAAATAATCCCACATTACTTTGGCACTAAGTTGACACGTGAGGTTGCATCTATTTTTGGGCTCAACTGAGTTCATAATCCATGTCACAATAGAGCTATCTATGGCAAGCCAATCACTACGCTCATTCCCATCCAGAGAACAAAACTTTCAAAATAGCCCCATAACTTGCGTCTTATGAGAAAATGTCACATTTGAAAAGACCACAGCGGTAGTTCTTTTCATCAAGGTGTACAAAAATAGTAACACTCACTGTGTGATTCTTAGATTCTATGATGATAAAAGATATGGCTTACAAAAAGTACACGAGGTTGCAAAAGGATAAAAGAACTCAAAAACAAAACTATTAAAGCACAAAAACGACGACTCCGATTCAATGGTTTAAATATCGACCAAGATGCACCAGTTCTTTTTTATTTATTTATTTTTTCAGCAATCAGTTACTTCCCATCTTTGAGTACCATCATATGTGGACCTTTTTTTATATGATGTTACATATACATTCATGTTATCTTGCCACTTGGATGATGATGCGTACAATCATGGACATCATGTCTCTCTGTATTAGATATTTTCTTTCTCTCTCTCTAACACCAATCTCTATATGGAAATGAAAAGAAGATAAAACACACATTTGAATTTTGTGATCCTACAAGGCCATGAGCTAAGACGTGCAAACAAAAGACGCACCCAACAAGTTTTAAAATTTTCGATTCTTTCTTGTATCTTCATCATCCATTAATTGATACAATTTTTATGAATCTTTTATTGTATCATCCATTTATAGATGCAAGTAAATTTCATTCATTTTTTTCATATTCGAGGGGAGTTTTCCGGAATCATTTTGATTAGAAGATATTTGAGAGAAACGTAGTTACTTTGGTAATTGTTCTAGATTCGAAGATATTTCAGTATTTTGGGCATGGTTTTGAACGAATCTTTTGAGCGTACAACTCATAAGTTCAAAATAAATGATCTATTCTAGTTGTATCCTGAGAGTGAGCTCTCCGGTATTGAATTGCATATCAAAAAAAATTTGAGTAAAAACATTTATCATTTCGAAGAAAACAAGTTTCTCTTCTGCCTCCATATCCCAAGTTTTGGGTTTCTATACTTTTAAGTATTGAATTTAATTGAGGTCCATTGATCTCTTTATCTAACTTAAGAATATTATCTAAGTCTAATCGAGATTAGAGTAAATTTTTTCAAGCATTTTGAATGCAGTGGACCAATTTTGACTACGGTTGCTGTTTGGCTGCAGTTAATGCTTTGACCGTGGTTACTATTTACATTGTGGTTTACAATTTTCACTGCGGTTTTTAGTAATGACCGTGGTACCCAAGTTTGATCATGATTGCTAGTTTTGACAGCGGCAGTTCTTTTTCTCCACAGTGAAATAGTTCATCACGAACTTATAAAGTAGAGAAGAAGGGTTGATGCGGAGGAACGGATTAAAATACTTGAAGCAAATCTAGGGGAATTTAGGGCTTGTTTGAGTACCTAAGGATTCCTATATTGGGATAGGCTTCTCTTGGAACTGTAGTCTCCTAGAATTAGTCTTTCCTTAGGATATGGGCGTTTGTTGTTTGGGAACCTAGTAAGACACCTTGAATATGCTTGTCCGTTGTTTGGATTGTTTGGATTATATGTACCTCAGAAATTCTGTAGTATCATTATTTTATCTTTTGCAATTTTTCACCCTTTATTTAATTTTGAGTTTTAGTAATTAAAATATCATTTTCATTCTAATCTTTTGTATAGATTATTGACTCTGATGAAATACTTATTCTTCATTTTCGCACTTAGTAGTGATTGAAAACAAGACCCAAGCAAAATACGTCATATAACAAGTCATATAACCCATACAAAGGGTATCATACAGTATCCAATTTAGAAAAACATAAGTATTGCTTTTAAAAATTATTTTCAAGTATTTTTGTATTGCTTTTAAAAATTAGTTTCATGTATATTGAATAGTGAGACTCATAATATAAGTATGTTCAAGTCCAATGCCGTACATGTTGAACGCCATATTGCAAGATGAGCTTCATCATTTCAGCACCACAAATAATTTCATCATTGTTGAATGGTGATAGAAAAATCACTCTTTTAAATGTTATTGTCTTTTATCATTTGTTTGGGGTTTTTTTTTGTCACCATAATTAGATGGCTTGTATAAAGCCAAAACAAAGTTTTTTTCGGACACGATTTTTTTTTTTCTTGAATTCCTTTCTCTCTCTCTCTAAAAGGGGCTAGGGCTTCCTTGGGTTATGTTGAGAAATGGAAGGAGGTGAAGAAAGTTTTTCTTGTCTTGTTTTGGGAGAAATGGTATGAGCCTGTGTTCTTTTGGATGATCACAAAGAAGGTATTTTTGGTGATTTTTTTTTTTCATCAATTTTCTCCATTTGAAGTAACACTGTATCCCCTTGTAAATTTTTCTTTTTGATAGTGAAATACTTGCCGGCTTGCCCATGGATGTAGCCCTACGGGGTTAACTACGTTAAATTGGTGTTGTGGATTGTTTCTCTAACTTTCTCTCATGATTACGTTTTCCATATATAATTTATTTTTTTAAATTGTTGCACACGATCATTGAGCTTATTAAATGTGTGATATTCGGTGATCGACAAAATTGGGGTTTCGAGTATTCAGAACTTCAACAAGTGGTATAAGAGCATTAGGCTATGTGCAATATATTTTGGAAAATGACGAGTAATCGGTTTGAGGTGGAGAAATTTGATGGAAAAAATGATTTTGAGAAATGAAAAATTCACGTTCATGATCTTTTGGTCCAACAAGGGTTATACAAAACATTACTCGGAAAAGAAAAGAAATCGGAGTCTATGAGTAATGAGGATTGGGAGGATATTGACCTTAAGTCTATGGCTACAATTCGATTGTGCTTAACAAATAATGTTTTATTCAATATAGTGGGAGAGAAGACGACAAAGGGCTTATGGGAGAAATTGAAAAGTGTTTATCAAAATAAATAGCTTACGAATCACATTCTATTAAAGAGAAAATTGTTTACTTTAAGGATGAAAGAGGGGACAAAAGTTTCTGATCATTAGAGTACTTTCAATAACATTATTTGTGAACTTGATAGTGCTGGTGAAAAAAGGAAAGATGAGGACAAGGCGGTAAGTTTGTTATGTACTTTACCGAAATTTTATGATAATTTAGTGACAACATTAAGTTGTACTAAAGAAGGTTCACTTCACTTAAGTACAGTGACTAGTACTTTGCTTGCCCATGAACTCCGAAAACAGACATCTATTGGAGAATCGAAATCGGAAGTGCACTTTTCAAGGGATCGTTCAAGTGAGAGAGGTAATTCCTCTCAAAATTCTTCTAGATCAAAGTCGAAAGGTCGATCTAAGTTTAA
Organism: Amborella trichopoda; assembly: GCF_000471905.2. The sequence continues at coordinate 910,566 of NW_006500347.1, forward strand.
AAGGCCTAGAAAATAAGTTTGTTTGTTGAGGATGTGGTGAAGCGGGAAATGTGAAGAAAAATTATACAAAAAGAAAAGGACAAAAAGTGCGAAAATACAAGAGAAACCAATGAGTCCAAAACGAGGTAAATCAAGTGGAAGAATCTACATCTAGTTTTATTGAAAAAGAGGTTTATGCCGTGGGATGCAATCCCGAATTCCATCAAAATTGGATTTTGGATAGTGGTCCTACACATCACATGTGTCCACACAAGTCATGGTTTAGTTCATATGAACCATGTGATGGTGGTTCCGTGTTGATGGGAAACAATTCAAGTAGTAGAATGGTTGGGTTGACACGGTGAAATTAAGGATGTATGATGGAAGTATCCGTACATTTGAGCATGTTCGACATGTACCGGACTTGAAGAAAAGTTTAATTTTTCTTTCTTTATTGGATTCCCATGGCTATAAATTCACCAGACAAGGGGGAGTTCTCAAAGTATCTAAGGGTGCTTGTGTATTAGAGTTGAGAACTTGTATAAGCTACTGGGAAGATTCATTGTTGATGATGTGACAAATTCGATAGTGGAGAGTAATGGTCTTCCACTATGCTTATGACATAGGAGGTTAGCCACTTAAGAGGAAAAGGTATGGAGATTTTGATGAAGAGGAAATTAATTCCTACCATAAAATTTGGGAATTCGATTTTTGTGAGTATTGTGTCTATGGAAAACAACATAGTCGAATTTTCAATACCGGAAGCTATACAAGCAAGGGAATACTTGATTATGTTCACTTGGATTTATGGGGGCCATCACCCATAATGTCATATGGTGGTGCATTATATTTTATTTGTTTTATAGATGACTTCTCAAGGAAGGTATGGGTGTTCACTCTTAAATCAAAGAGTGATGCATTTTTTGCCTTTAAGCATTTTAAGGCTGAAGTTGAGAAAAGTACGGGGCGCCACATCAAAACACTTCGCACCGACAATGGGAAGGAGTACAATTCCGATGAGTTTACAAAATTTTGTAAAGATGAAGGAATCAAGAGACATTTTACCACGGTTTACACTCCCCAATAAAATGGTGTTGCAGAAAGGATGAACTCACATTGATGGAGCGAGTAAGAAACATGTTGAGCAATGCTGGATTGGAGCAAGAGCTATGGGCTAAAGATGTGAATGATGACTGATTATCTCATCAATCGATTACCTTCGACGACTTTGGGGAGAAAACACCCCAAGAGATATGGTCCGGAACTCTTTGTGATTATTTCGATTTAAAGATTTTTAGTTGTGATGCTTATGTTTTAATTCCTAGTTGCTAAAGAAATAAACTTGAACCAAATCAAATAAGTGCATTTTTGTTGGGTATAGCAAATGTGTGAAAGGATACCGGTTATGGGATTTAAGTGCTCGAAAGATAATTACAAGTTGAGATGTGCATTTTGATAAAAGGTGTAGGAAATGAAATTAAAGAAATGAAAGAATCTCATAATGACACTCAAGAAATTGATTTTCAATCTTATGTTCCATCATCTAGTGAAGACTATATGCCGGAAGAAGCACTCAGAAGTATCAATGAAGAAGTCATTGATGAAGAAGAGCAAGTTAGCGGACAAGTGATTCCCATGAAGAAGTTGTACCATCCATGACAAGAATATCTACAAGGGTAATTCATCCGCCCGAGCGGTTTAGGGACTATGTGGATCTCGAAGTATTATATGCTTTGGTTGTTATGAATGAAGAACCGAGCACTTATCAAGAAGCTATGGAAAGGGATGATTCTATATCTTGGAAGAAGGTCATGGAAGAAAAAATATTGGCTCTTCGTAAGAACAAGACTTAGGATTTTGTAGAGTTGCCAAATGATAGAAAAACCGTTAGTTGCAAATGGGTGTTCAAAATCAAAAAAGGGATTGATAGAAGTTTGGAAAGATATAGGGCAAGGATAGTTGCAAAGGGGTTTGCACAAAAGGAAGATGTCGACTTTCTTGAAATATGTGCCCCGGTTGTCAAGCTAGACTCCATAAGATTAGTGCTTAGGCTTGTTGCATTGCATGATTTAAAACTTAAACAAATGGATGTAAAAACGACATTTTTACATGGTGAACTTGAAGAAGAAGTGTACATGCAACAACCAGAAGGATTTCTGGAAAAAGGAAAAGAAATGTTAGTGTGCAAGTTGAAGAAATCCATATATGGACTCAAGCAAGCATCAAGATAATGGTACAATACTTTTGACATGTTTATGCTTGGTGTTGGATACCGTAGGAGTGATTATGACCATTGTGTTTATATAAAGTTTTTTATGATGGTTCTTATTTCATCTTAGTCTTGTATGTTGATGATATGCTTTTGGCATGCAAGGGTAAGTCTAGGATTGATGAGCTTAAGGCATCATTGAGCAAGAGTTTTGAAATGAAAGATCTTGGGCAGGCAAAACAAGTACTTGGAATTGAAATCCAAAGAGATCGACAGAGTGGGACTTTGTCACTTTCACAAAAGAGCTTTGTAGAAAAGATGTTTGATAAATTTGGCACGAGTAAGGCAAAGCTAGTGAAGACTCCATTAGCTCCTCATTTCAAGTTGTCTTCAAAGCAAAGTCTAAAGATCGTGGATGAAAAAGAGAATATGGCTAAGGTACTGTATGCAAGTATTGTGGGAAGCCTAATATTTGCCATGGTGTGTATTAGACCGGACATAGCATATTCGTTTGGTGTCTTGAGTCACTTTTTGGCAAATCCTGAAAAAGCTCATTGGGAATGTACAAAATATGCGCTTCGTTATTTGAGAGGCACGAATGATTATACCATGATATTTAGCAAAGGCTCGGGGCACATTCAAGGCTATGTTGATGCAAATTATGCCGGTGATCTTGATAGAGAAAGATCAACTACCGACTATGTTTTTAAGTTTGGAAATGGACCCATAAGTTGGATGTCTAAGCTTCAATCAACAGTGACATTGTCCACCATCGAGGCATAATACATGCCGGCAACCGAAGCAAGCAAAGTAGCGGTTTGGCTTCATGGCCTTATGAGAGAATTGAGTATCAATTCTAAGCCCATGGAAATATTTTATAATAATATGAGTGCAATTAATTTGGCTAAGAATCTCGTTTATCACAAGAGAACGAAGCACATAGTAGTTTGATACCATTATGTCCGACAAGTTGTTGAAGATGGTTTGGTTCGTTTCGTGAAAGTTGGAACTAAGGAAAATGTGATGGATATGCTCACGAAGACAGTTCCAATATAGAAGTTGGAATGGAGCCTAACTTCTCTAGGCTTCATGAAGAAGTAAAAAAAGGATTATCAACAAAGCAAACATGTGATTCACTATCAAGGTGGAGATTATTGAATGGTGATAGAAAAATCATTTTTTTGGATGATTTTATCTTTTACCATTTGTTTGGGGGCTTTTTTGTCCCTACAATTAGGGGGCTTGTATAAAAGCCAAAACAAAGGTTTTTTTTGTGACACATGATTTTTCTTGAATTCCTCTCTCTCTCTCTAAAAGGGGCTAGGACTTCTATTGGGTTATGTTGAGAAAGGAAAGGAGAGGAAGAAGGTTTTTCTTGTCTTATTTTGGGAGAAATGGTATGAGCTTGTGTTGCTCATGTTCTTAGGTCATTAGAAGTGAAGTGGGGTAAATCGTGTTCTTTTGAATGATCACAAAGAAGGTATTTTTGGTGATGTCTTTTGTTATCAATTTTCTCCTTTTGAGGTAATATTGTATCCCCTTGTAAATTAATCTTTTTGATAGTGGAATACTTGCCTGTGAACATAGTTCGACGGGGTGAACCATGTTAAATTGGTGTTGTGGACTGTCTCTAATTTTCTCTCATGACTATGTTTTCCATCTTTAATTTATTTTCTTAAATTGTTGCACATGAACTTTGAGCTTATTATTCGATTATCTTTTTTACATATTTGGTATTAAATGTGTGATATTCGGTAATCGACAAAATTGAGATTTCGAGTATTCGGATCTTCAACAATCCTTTGCACTTTGGGTATACAAATATGGTAATCCCCAATAACATTGGGCACATAATCAATGTGTACATCATCAACATGTGTGCATAAATAGAAAAAATCTTCAATGAAATTTTAATACAATTGAGTTGCATCTAAATAACCATAACAAATCTGTAGTTCAATTTCAGAAGAGAATGCTTATAGTAAGTGGTCGAATGTCCAATAAATTTACTTATCATTTGCCATGGACTATTATCCAAGAAATTCATAGTAGGTAGCAGGTACGTAACACAATCTATAGATTGCTTTCAGGTGTAGTAATCAAACTAACAAGGTCCACATGTTGAGAGAGATCAATAACATATTTACCATTTTTCATAGAGAATTTAAAGCCCCATAAGGCAAATAAACTCAAACAGTTTCTCCTCATTAATTATTTCATAACTAGGTGTACAATTCTTAGCCACCAATTAAAACATGAACTTGCAAAGGGAAAATTATTTCAATCCCAAAAGAGAAAAGGGAAAATGCATGTCTTTTGGTAATACATTTGCGAGAAATCACGATCAAACTTTAAAGCATATGAGATTTCTTAATCAAACATAAATAATATCCAAACATTTGCGGCTAAACCTTAAAGGAATTTAAGAAATATACAAAAACCGATTTTCATCAAGACTTCAATGAATCATAGACCACCTAAAATTACCCAACCTCTTCACTACTCTATCCGATGGAAAAGAATAAAAAATTTTGGGAAAATGTAAGTCTTTTGGTAATACATTTGCGAGAAATCACGATTAAACTTTAAAGCATATGAGATTTCTTAATCAAACACAAATAATATCCAAATATTTGCAACTAAACCTTAAAGGAATTTAAGAAATTTACAAAAACCGATTTTCATGGACTTCAATGAATCACAAACCACCTAAAATATACCCAACCTCTTCACTACTCTATCAGATGGAAAAGAACAAAAAAAAATATAAAATCCACCAAAGACACTACATCCACATACATACACAATTTCTTACACCTAAATTCATTCAAGCATATGAATTATGAAAATATTGATGGATGTCTAGTTCTAAACAACCTTAAATACTAAGCAAAAAAACAAAAAAAAGGAAAAATAATAAACTAAAAAATTATCACTAGAATTGTCAATTTACCCTTAATTAATCAGTGCAAGTAACCTACCAATCAATCAAAAGACACATTTCTTATTTTCTTAAAAAAAACAAAAAATCATTGAAATAACCTACCGACCAATGAAAAGACACATGATACCTCACTAAACGGGTATTTTTGCTACTATTGCATACGTAACAACTAGGTAAATGTGAACGGAAAGATAGCTTCTTCTTTTTTTTTTATAAAAAATGTGAATGAAATATTGTCATCCATTATCCCCACCTTCTTCACACCGTCTTAGATTCTCTCCTAAAACAATGGTACTTTGACTCTTATAAAGATTAGCTCTAAGTAAAGAGTGTGAAAGGAAAATATATATTGTATATCTAATTAATATAGATAGTGTATATTGTAATACTTATAATTTATATATCTGAAATCTTTGAAAAAGCAGTTTATCATATGCGGAGGTACATTTTTTATCAGAGGATAATTACACCCAAAATCCATTGGAGGGATACACAGAACTACACCTTTTTAAGGTTTTCAAATTTTGATTTAATAAAAAGGAATATATAGAAGCCATAGTTTCACATTGGAACATCATTTTCGAGGGCTTGTATTCTCTACTCCAACTAGACAAAGTTATCAAATTTAGTCCTTAATATTGTTATGTAGAGATAGAGATAGTCGAGAAGATAAAGATAGTTGATGATAGTTTTAAATTTTAAGTTATCTTGTATTTGATGTAGATATCTCTCTTGATAAGACTAGATTAGTTTATTATTATCAATAACTGATTAGCTCTATATGTATAAGAGCCTCTGTATATTCTTGACGATTAATTAATAGACAATGATTTTCCTAGAGGATTCAGAGGTTTAACATGGTATCAGAGCCACTCCTGATCGTATGGCCATGTGGTTTTTTTTTTTCTGCACGCACCTCTGCCTCTCTCTAATCACACACCTCTACCTCTCAACAGGGAAGAACCAGTAAAGATTTGCAAGCAAGGGGTGAGAAAACCCCTTGGATTTTTGTTTTTGTTGCGTGCTTTGATTTGGGCTCTTGAAGCGTTGATTTGGACTCTTGAAGTTCTTGAAATACCTACCAAGTTAGAGAGAGAAAGGCTCCTTGCATCTTTGTGCAGCATCTTGAGCAGTAAGTATGGCCGCATGAGGGGACGATTCATCCCTATCAGCCTTAACCTTCATCCCACCTGTCATTCGAACGAGTGTCTCTCCCAAATAAATCAATGACATGCACGAATGTGTCATTGAATGGGGCACATACATGAGCCACCCCAAAGACATGTTTACCTTCTCAAACAGTTGGTAGGTTCCCTGGTTTTCTTTCTTCTGGACATCGTTGATTTGCAGGCAAATGAACTAAAGATTAGGGTTTTGTAGGCTGCCTTTGGTATTAGTGAAGTAGGCTACGGACTAGGTCGAGGCCAAGATTATCTATTTGCGTTTTTTTTTTAAACAAAAGGGAGGTGGTCCATAGGGATCATATTATATCAAAACTCTTTGTTATGTTCATGAATTATTTACTAGATCCAAATTCTTGATCACATCTGTGAGTTCTGATACAACTTACACATGGCTTCTGAAAAAGGAGATGTATTGGTTATAAAACTTGATGGGAAAAATTATCCCGATTGGCGGTTCCATTTTCAATTTTTTGTTGAAGCGAAAGGTTTGTGGAGATATGTTGATGGCATTGAACCTGAATTGGCTACACCCAATACTAAAGATACCCAACAATGGAAGATCGACAATGCAAAAATTATCTCATGGATTCTCGGCTCTGTAGATTTGGATATTGGCAGGCCAATGAGAGGGCTTCCATACTACGAAAGAAATGTGGGAATATTTGGAAAAGGTTTATCAGCAATCAAATCTTACAAGACGCTTCCAAATCGAGTATGATATGTTTTCTTATAGCCAAGGGGAAATAACCATTCAAGAATATTATGCTGGTTTCATGAACTTGTGGACAAAATATGAGTATGTAAACTTGAAGGCTATCACTAGTGCTTGTTGCATTCAGAGCTTAATGGAGGTAAATGGTAACAGGAAGGTGACGCAGCTTTTGATGAAGTTGTGCCCAGACTATGAGATTATTCGAGCCAATATTTTGCATCACGAAAACATAGCAAATATAGATGCTATTCTAGGTGAATTAGTTCGTGAGGAAACAAGAATCACAACCTAAGCCACCATTGAGGGAAAGAAGGATATATAGTCTGTACTTGTAGCTCAACGGGCTAGAGGAACACCATCACAAAAAGATCCATATTTGTCGCAATGTTATGAGTGTAAAGAATATGGTCATATAGCATCTCAATGTAAGAAGAAAAAAATTTGTACTTATTGTAAACGTTTTGGGCATATTATCACAGAATATTGAAATCCTTCTTGACGAGGCAATCGGGCATTTGATACACGAAGACCTTTGTACAGGGCATACCAAGCTGCTAATGATGCTTCCAAGGGACTAAAGGTAGAGACCCCTCCATCCAGCACTATTCATGACCCAAATATGACAATGTCCTTGACATCAGATGATATTCGACTGTTAGTATAAAACTGTGTATCTACGGCTATCTCTTCTGCTTTCTCGGCTATGGGCTTATCTGGTATGAATTCTCCCCTTTCCCCTAGTGTGAATCCCCTCAAGTGCCTCTAATCACATGACTGGAGTACACACAAGTCCAGCATCTTTAGTTTGTTGATTCTCACCGCTAATGGGGAGAAACTGAATATTATTGATACTGATAATCTTTCACTTTCTATCTCTCGTGGTATACTTTTTCATTTACGTAATGCCCTCTTCGTTCATACATTAACTGCTAATCTAATATCTGTCGGCCAACTAGTTGATGATGGCTACAATGTTCAATTTTCTTGTGATAGTTGTCTAATACAGAACCAACGCACTGAGAGAGTAATAGGGAAGGGGCGTAGAATTGGTCGAAATCAAAACATGTTGCTTCTTTCTTTTCTCCATCGCATTTTGATTTTTCTGATTCCAATAAATAATGGCATATGTGGCATCGGAGACTTGGTCATCCGAATGCAAATAAATTAGATAATTTGTTTCATTCTGGTTCATTGCCTAATAAAACACTTGATTTGAATTTTATCAATAAATCTTATATTAGTTGTTCATTGAATAAAAGCATCAGTTTGCCTTTTCCGACTCGAGTAGACAAAACAACTGCACATTTCCATATCATTCATAGTGATGCATGAGGTCATGCTCCAACTTTATCTAGAATGGGATATAAGTATTTTGTTTTGTTCGTTGATGATTGTACACCATATACCTGGATATACTTTATACATCATAAATCAGAAGTGTTCTCCCATTTTAAAACATTTTTATCCATGATTGCAATTCAATTTAATACCAAAGTAAAAATCTTGCGGTTAGACTCCGGGGGGGAATATTTATCAAATGATTTTCAAGATTTTTTGAAAATACAAGGTATTCAATCACAAAAAATTTGTCCATATACTCCACAACAGAATGGCATAGTTGAAAGGAAAAAACGCTATATCTTAGAAGTTGTGAGGACCCTTATGCCTGACTCACGTATTCCTCATAGTTTTTGGATCAAAGCTGCATCAACAACTGTTTATCTCATAATCGCCTCCCATCTTTGGTTTTGCATAAACAATCTCCATATTATTGATTATTTCATGTTCATCCTGATTGTTCTCTCTTGCATGTTTTTTGGTGTGTATCCTTAACATGAACGAACAAAATTTTTTATTTAAGCAGTCACTTATATTTTTGTGGATTATTGTCCCGACCAAAAGGGGATTCTATGTTATAATTCAACAGTTCGTCGTATACGTAGTTCTCGCAATGTTGTATTTTTGTAAAGCATCTATTATTACTCTTTAATTGCAAAATCATCAGGGTCATCTGCTCTTTGCTTTCTAGATTTCTCCATTGATAAACCATCATACCTTTTAGTGCCTCAACAACAAGGTCAACAACACCAATCCACGCACACTCCATCTCACTAACCAGAGCACGGTCAAACCTCCACCCTACTTGTAAGTGATTCATTTCTTACTCATATTGATAGCTCTACTCAGTTACGACGTTCTTCACATGTACCTCACCCACCTAATCGATATGATTTCTTCCTTGATGATTTTGACTTTTTACTACAGCCTAGAGCGTTGTTTACCGCTTTTGATACGATTGAGGTTCCTTCTAAAGACCTAGATCTCTGTTTACTCCCTAAATCATTATTTGCCCCTTTAGAGTAGGTGAATATTCCTCCCTCATTCCAGCAAGCCTGGACTATGCCTTTTTGGAAAGAGGCAATGGATGTAGAAATCAGTGCCTTATTGGAAAATGATACTTAGGATCTTATTCCGTGTCCTCCCTACACATCTATTATTAGCAGTAAATGGGTCTTTTCTGTATAGCTTAAATCTAATGGAACGATCAAGCGATATAAAGCACGATTAGTTGCTCAAGGTTACAAGCATGCGTATGGCATAGACTATGATGAAATGTTTGCTCATATTATTAAAATGACTACTGTACGAACCGTAATTGCCCTCTCCATTATTCGTCAGTGAACTATATCTCAAATGGATGTGAAAAATGCATTTCTCCATGGACATTTGAAAGAGATAGTATAAGTGTGTCCTCCTCCTGGTTATTACAATGATAAATCTATGGTATGTCATTTGTATGGTTTAAAACAAGCTCCAAGAGCTTGGTTTGAATGATTTTGACAGGTCGTTCTGCATGCTGGGTTGAAACAAAGTCTCATGACTATTCGCTATTTACTCATCATTGTTCTTCAGGAATAACAATTCTTCTGCTATATATTAATGATATTCTCATCACAGGAGACAACCTGGATAATATCAGACACTTGAAAGAGCTTCTCAGTCAATCATTCAAAATGAAAGATTTGGGTCCGTTAACTTATTTTCTTGGGCTGGAGACTCATTATTCCCCTAATGAATACATAGTTAACTAGAAGAAGTACACAAAAGACTTGATCAAACGTGCCAACTTATCTGATGAGAAACGAGTGGATACACCAATGGAGGTGAATGTAAAATATAAAAAGGATGGTGGCGATAAACTTTCGGATCCTACTCTGTATAGACAACTGGTTGGGAGTCTACTTTATCTCACTATGACTCGTCAAGATATTTCTCATGCAGTTCAGGTCGTTAGCCTATTTGTTGTTGATCATCATCGCATCCACCTCTTTGTTGTCTATCGTATTATTCTAACTCTTCTCTTCAGTTACGAGCCTACACTAATGCGGGTTAGGCAGGATGCCTGATACTAGACGTTCAACCACTGGGTGGTGTATTTTTCTTAGAGATTCTCTCATATCATGAAAATATAATAAACAATAAACTGTGTCTAAATCTTCTTCAGAAGCCGAATACCGAGCAATGTCCTCAACTTGCAGTAAAATTACTTGGTTGAAAAGCCTTTTACAGGACCTTAATATTTTTCATTGAACTCCTACACCATTGTATGCTAATAATATGAGCGCCATACGTATTGCATCAAATCTAGTGTTTTATGACCGCACAAAACATATAGAAGTTGGTTGTCATTTTATTCGTGATAAATTTCTGGCTGGAGAAGTTACACTCCCATATATTACCTCCCAACAACAACTTGCAGATATCTTTACCAAGGCAATGACTCGTACTCGTCATGACTATCTCGTTGACAAACTGCTCATGTTCACCCAACCTCAGTTTGAGGGGGAGTGTAGAGATAGAGATAGTTGATGATAGTTTTTAATTTTAAGTTATCTTGTATTTGATGTAGATATCTCTCTTGATAAGATTACATTAGTTCATTATTATCAATAACTTATTAGCCCTATATGTATAGGGGACTCTATATATTTTTGATGATTAATTCATAGACAATGATTTTCTTGGAGCATTTAGAAGTTTAAAAAATTGTGATCCAAGTCTTGTTGACACTATTTGGTTGCTTTTTACAATCAAGTTTGACTTATGTGCATGAAGAAATTAAGTAATATGGTTGGTCAATACAGTTAATATCTTTTCAAAATTATCACAAAATAATAAGACAACTTCTGCAATAAAACCAGAATTGCTTGCATCTTGTAACAATTGTCATCTTGTAACAATTGTCATCTTGTAACAACTGTGAAGTTAGTGAAATTGTTCATCCAAACATTCCTCATTATAGATTTGTTCAAGCTGCTGTTTCAAAATTGGAGTGTCCACGACTTAGAAGAAACGAGAGAAATATTCCTTTGCTTAGAAGCCCTCGACTGAAATTCTAAACCATCACTCACTCAAAAAATTTGCTAAATATAAACAGATATGCTAATTTGTTAAATATAAACAGACATGTTAATTCTTGCTGGTTTTTTCCAAGATGAGAACTTACGGTGTTGAAGGCTTCTAACTAAAAGAAAAAAAAAAAGTACAAATAATCAGATTTTCAATTTATTTGGAGAGAAAACTCCAGTGCTAGTCATTCATAGTAAAGATAGAGAGGGAATCGTTCGTAATAAAGAGAAAGGAAGAACAAATAATTAGATTTTCAATTTATTTCAAGAGAGAACTCCATGGCTAGAGTCATTCATAGTAAAGAGAGAGAAGGCATTTTTGTTTTATGT
>NW_006500347.1:923776-1033006 GCF_000471905.2 Amborella trichopoda
ATATATACACATGAAAATGCTGGGATTAGCCCACTAGCTCATATGAACATATGCGTTCATATGAGCCCAACAATCTGGGCCGATCTAACGGTCACGACTTCATTTCGTATTTTAATTTTAATTTTTTTTATAAATCCAAATAATTTCAATTTTTAAGCGTGTATTCTTACAAAATAGGAGAATCTAATAAAAATATCAAAAAATTAATTTACAAGAAATAAATTGACCAAAATACACATTGTCGGACCCCATTAAACTGAAAAACATGTCGGACCATGTCCATTCTCTGCCGGACCGCATTGTGTTTAGGAAAAATGTGCTAAACCGCTTGTTCAATTAGCCGAACTACACCTTTTTTCATAAACAAAAGTGTTGGAGCGTGTGTCTATTCTGTCGGAGCGCATTTTTGTTTAGAAACATTAGTGTTGGACCGCTTGTTCAATTTGTTAGTCCACTGCTTTGACCAGAACAAAAGTGCCAAATAGCATGTCTATTCTACCGGATCGCAGTTTTGACCTGAACAAAAAATGTTGGATTGCTTGTTTTGACTGATGTACCGTAGTTTTGAAGAAAAACGAGGGAAAGAAGAGAGAAAGGCATCGGTAAAAGTGTTATGGTAGTTTAGTTTTTTTTTTTTTGTTTTAGTTTTTGGAGTTGGGGTGTATTTGCCAAGAAAGGATGTTTTGGGAAAAAAAAAGAGAGAAAAAATTAGGTTGGGGGTAAGTTACATAGAAAGTGTATACTTAAGGTTTTTTGTTACTTTCCCTTTAACTTTCCCAATGACAAACAAGTAAAAATACTAACACAATAATTTATCAACCAGGGTCCCCAACTTTTAGGCTACCAGTTTTCATGACCCAAACTCTAAGAAAATTAGTAACAGAGAGATTCCCAGAGAAGTTGCCGAGAAAGTTATCAAACGCACCCTTATAGATGATTGTTGGGCTGAGAAAGAACACGATTCCAAGGTATGCAATAATATCTTCATCTTCTTTTATTTTGTATTGGAAGTGTTTAAACAAAACAATACACAAAAAAACGCAGGCAAAGACATCCTTAACTTACCTAAAACAAATATTACAATAAAGAGGGAAAAAAATAGGAGATCCAAATAACATTATATTAAAATAAAATGGTAGAGAACATACTTATATATAAAAGATAAAAAAAAAAGTGATTGCATTCCATAGGAAGAGAGAAAAAAAAAAAAATGTGATCATCATAGAGTGAGAAAGAAAGAGAAGTACATTACGTCATTTAAATACCACTCTAAAGCTACTCCTCTCTCATTTAAATACCACTCTAAAGCTCCTCTTCTCTCTATCGATTGTGGCTGGGCAGCCTCGTATCCGTTCGCCACTGTTTTTAAAATGCATTTATCTCTTCCGATCAAGCGTGAATGACGGGTGCATAGGAGAGACACAATCGTAGAGAGAAGAGGAATGCATGAGATCGAGAGAAAGGCATAATTGTATAATTCTATAACGCAGATGGAACAGTTAGAATCACTTCGAGTGCATTATTGATGAGAAAGCAATAATAGAAACAGGTATATCATCTTTTACTTTCTTCCATTTTAATTAATTTTCTTTATTTTGTCTAATCTTCCTTCATTTATTTTTCCACGAATTCATTGATTATTGGTAAGGGCTTTTCTCTTCTATGCACAGCCTATGCTCTTGTTTCAACTGGGTCATCCAAATTAGGTTACCGATATGTTAACATAGGTAATATAGCTTAATTCATTTTCAACCTAATTTTTGTATTTGAAAATATATATTGAATTGTACGTCTTATTCTATTTGTTTTTATCTTAATTTTTTATAGATAATGGTTGGGCTGAGAAAGAACAAGATTATAAGGTATACAATAATATCCCCATCTTCTTTTATTTTGAATATTATTTAAAAAAAATTCAAAAAAATACAAACAGCATTAAATTCAAAAAAATATTAGAGTAAAGATGAAAAAAAAAAAATTAAAAATAGAAGACAACATATAGAAAAAAAGAAAAACTTAATTGCATTCGATAGAAAGGGTGAGAGAAAAAAGCATAATCGTACTCGCAATCATCATTGAGAGTGAGAGAAAAAAGTGTGATCATAATCGCAGTCATTTGTGAGAGTGAGAGAATGAGAAAAAAGAAAAAGAAAAAAAAAAAATACATCATAACTACATCATTTAAATACCACTCTCTACTATATTTCTTCTCTATGTAGAAACTCTTCTAGAAACTTTACCCTTTCATAGATTAAAATTGCGATTATGCCTGGGCTCCTATCGATTAGAGGCGATTCTCACAATAGATTGATCGTGACCGTTATTGTTGGGCAACCTCCTATCGATTAGTAGCCATTCTTATAATAGATTGATCTCTTTCCATAAATAGTAAATGAGACCTGCATGAGGAGAGAAACAGTGGAAGAGATTGTTCTCTTTCCATAAATAGTAAATGAGAACTGCATGAGGAGAGAAACAGTGGAAGCCGGGGAATAAGATGGAGATTGTCTCTGGGAGAGATGGCTGAGTGGTTGATAGCTCCGGTCTTGAAAACCGGTATAGTTCCGAACAAAGAACTATCGAGGGTTCGAATCCCTCTCTCCTTTTGTTCATTGAATATTTCTTTATTGGTTTTTGGTTTGGGTTGGGCCAGTAAGTGGAAGAGAGAAGACTGCATGAGAAAGACATGACTGTCTAATTCTATAACGCAGATAGAGCAAATTTTTTACTTTCTTCTATTTTTAATTAATTATCTTTAACTCATTTAATCTTCTTTCATTTGTTTTTCCATAAATCAATTAATTATTGGTAAAGAAACAAAATTTGAAGGGCTTTTCTTTTCTATATGTAGCCGATGCTTTGTTTCAACTGGTTTTCCAAAATTGGATGCCGTTATGTTAATATAGGTAATTTAACTTAATTCTTACTTTTGTATTTGAAAAGATATATTGAATACATCTTATTCTATTTTGTTTTTATTCTAATCATTTATAGATATTTGTTGGGCTGAAAAAGAACCCGATTTCAAGGTACGCAATAATATCTCAATCTTATTTTATTTTGTATATTGTTCAAAGTGTTTAAACAAAAAAAATGCAAGCAAAGACATCCTTAACTTCACAAGAACTCAAAACAATATTAGAGAAAAGATGAATAAAAAACACAACACATATGAACAACACTATATCAAAACAAAATGGAAGAAAATAAGCTAATAACATTTGAGACTTTTGAAAATGTTGTAATTGGTAAACTCTTTTATGGGTTCTTACTTATTAATGATTCCGATGGATCAAAACACCCCACATCGTTTCTCTCTCTAAAATTTGTTTTCCCAAGTTCTAGTTGAATGAGAGAATGTGAAGTACCCTAACTACTACTCTCTCGTCCCATGATCACCGGACCATAGCAATGAAATGCAATGAGAAGGCACAATCCTATAATCCCTTTCTCTCTCTTCCCCAGGATCCCCGGACCATACCAATGAAATGCAATGAGAAGGCACAATCCTATAATCCCTATCTCTCTCTACAATGGATTAAATACAAGAATCTCCCTGAACCACGGATCATACTCGATATAAAATAAAATATGGCAAAAATCAAAACCGTAACAAAAATAATAAATTCTAAAATCAAGCAATGAAGCCATGAACAAATAAATACCATTAAATTTAAAATTCGATTGCTGTCAAGAAAATCAAGCGCCATGCTCATTTTCAAACTAACAAATATATCATGTGATCTCTCTCTCCCTAAAATTGCAAAAACTATATTTTTTTTAATGGTGCACCAAACAAACTCTCTTAAAATACATACTTAAGAGTAATGGCCCTCCCATATCATGAGTGCAGGACTTCAAAAGATTACCATTAAATTTTGTACAAATCTCTAAAAAAAGTTATGATATGGGTGTAAGGCTTGATTTGTTCATAGATATGTGCCAAATTTAATGGTGATCCTTTGAGGTCCTACACACATAGATGTGAGAGGGTCTCACAAAATCATTACTCAATATTTAAAATCTACAAAAATTATAACTTTTTTGAATGGTGCACCAAGAAAAATACATCGTTCGTTCCTAACCACTATGAATAATTCTTAAAGCCAATAAAACTTCTCTCTAAATTTAGATCAACAAACATAAATAGTTCAAAGAAACACAGAAACCAAACAAATAACCATAAATAGTTTCTAAATTTTTCTAAATATTCTAAAAAACAAACAAAAATTTACTTCTCTATATTAGTAATTACACCAACAAACACAAATAATTCACAAAAAAAAAAATGAGAGAGGAAAGAAAATCATAACTCATGGACGCAATTCTGCTATCGGATCTGCAATTGCGAGAACCCAATCATAATCGTAGGTCGTGGCTATCGCAAAATTTTTATAAATAATCTAAAAAACAAACAAAATTTACTTCTCTATATTTGTAATTTACACCAACAAACACAAATAATCCAAAAAAAAAAATGAGAGAGGAAAGAAAATCATAACTCATGGACGCAATCTTGCTACCGGATCTGCAAATCCGAGAAACCAATCATGATATGACAATAGGTTGTGACTATCGCATGGGTAGAAATATCTGACCAGTGAAACATTGTATCGTTTTCGTGTACATCCCACTTTTTCTCTACTAAATTCTCTTACTTAAACCTTTCCGATTTTCTTGTCGGTTTTAATGGTTTTGTATCGGTTGTATCGTTTTCGTGTCCATCCCCATTTTTCCTCTAGTAAATTCTCTTACTTATGTGTTTGATTTTCTTAACGGATTCAATGGTTTTGTATCAGTGTCCATCCGCACTTTCCTTCTGCTAAAGTCTGTTATCACATCAATCTTTTCGATTTTTTTTATCGGTTTCAATGGTTTTCGATGTCTTTAACGGCTTTCGATTTTTTCATCGGTTTCAATGGTTTTGATGTACTTATCGGCTCGAATGGTAAGCATAGTCTTAAACTAACTCAAACCATGCTCGATTCGAACTCTTAATCTTAGTCGAACCACTTGGATGTAAATTAGCTTGACGCACTTTAAAGAAGCTAAAAAAGAAAATGGCTATGTTTGAAAAGAGTGAAAGCAAGAATGGTTGGAGAGAATGAGAAGATAGAAAATAAAATAGCTATGATTTAGTTCTTGTGACCATTAAGGGGCTTTTTCCGGATGCTTTCCTAGGTCATAATAGTATACAGTAGATTGGAGATAAGGTGTAATTTTTTTATTAATAGGAAAGAGAGTAATATGACGTGAAGTGCAATGTTTTTATTAATAGGAAAGAAACTAATATAACCTTATACGAGGCGTCCTTATATTACATTAGGAATTGTGGATTCAACAAATACTACATATTCAATAAGTTTATATTTAAGGGAAATTGATCTTGTGATACCCTCTCACACCCATGTATATAAGACTCTAAAGGATCACCATTAAATTTGATACAAATCTTTATAAAAGTTAAATCTCACATTATTTATACCAAATTTAATGGTAATCCTTAGGGATCCTATACATATGAATGTGAAAACGTCTCATAGGATCATTACTCTATATTTAATTAAAAAACTAACTTTAATTAGTCAAACTCTTTGCATAATTAGGTTTGCTTGAGACTTCTATTTGTGAATTCTATCTCAGCGCAAACATCTATTACCTTCAATATAGATTTCTATCTCAAGGGCAAACATCTTATACCTTCAATATAGATTTAGCAAAAAGGGGCTTTTTTTTGTGCTATCAGTGCATCTCTCTTTCAGACCATTCCTAACCTTGGATGGTGCATATTTGTCGGATATGTGTGATACTATAGTTCAACCACCAACGATGGAGTTTTTTTCTGTCTTAATTACCCAAAAAAACATGTGTTATATTGTATATACATTAAACAAAAATTTATAAAGAGCCGAGGCTCTAAACAATCAAATTGAAGCCCACCTCAAAAATTTCACTAGAAGAGGTTGTTTTGATGCCCAAATATCCTAAAATTGATCATCTCAATATCAAGATGTATGGACGTGAAAAACAAATTGCTCTTGTAATGCATTTTTGGGGTGTCAATTTTCAAGATTTCCAAGTTTTCATAAATTAGCTCGATTTACATTATTTTTGAAGCTCTAAATTTTATAATTAAAGATGAAAATATCTTTTAAGGCTATGACAAAGATTTTTAGTATTGAAACCATATTTTTCGACACTATTTGAAGATGCATTGTAGAAAAATACACAATAGACATTGGAAGGACTTTTAATGTCTTGATCGTTGTACTATGCTCAAGCCGAGAAGTTAAAATCAAAATAACTTTTAGCAATATTTGATTTAAATGAAAGGAAATAAATTATTTTTACAATATTACTTGTTATTTAATATTTTTAGTTTTTCTATTTAATATTTTAATCTTCAATGAAATACAAAAAGTACTAAATACGCACAATGACTAATAAAGATTTCCAATAATCCTTCAAAACAGGCTAATTTAATTAGTTGGATTTTCAAAGGCTACTTCAATTAAAGTGTCTGAAATAAAATTTCTAAAACATGAATATTAAGAGATGAAAAATATGATTACATACTTAAGCAAGATCAAAATAATATATATATATATATATATATATATATATATATTACACAACAAGATAGTAATAATAGATTAATGAAAAAGGGAACTTGAATATATTTACCTCTTCAATCTCTTCTGATGTCCCAATATATTTTTTCATCGAATGTATACTAACCAACTTCTCCCAACTTTTAATTTTTCAATTTATTCTCAAAATTTTGATGTTTTCATAGAGACACTTGAAAGGATTTTATAGCACCAAAAAAAGAAAAGAAAAAAAGACTGACCACAAGCGAAGCATGTTATTCCAAATTATTATCATGTTGAAAGGATGTCATTCGAAGCATGGTATTCCAAAGTCTTATAATATTGAACAAGAGTCGAAGCATGCAAAATACTAGCAAGCTAGGGGTAAGCATATATTGTAGAAAATTATGACAATTTGCATATTTATTTGAACATCTCGTCCTTTACTAAAAAAAATCAAATACCAAATAAAGCTAGTAATAAAAAATCTAAAAATACAGAGAAACATTATCAATTTCCATTACAAGAAGAACGCCCGAAATATGATTAAACACGCATCAAAATATTCACAAAAATTAAAAATGAAATATCTTAAAACATAAGATATAGATAATAAAATCAAAGGATTTTATATGTCACAATAAAAATAAACAATGTGAAAAAAATCAAAGAAGAATTTTATATAAAATTCAATAAGTATTTTTAAAAGATTGATATAAAATCTTTCTAAGATCAACATTATATTAATTCTATGATGGTCGTTAGTTGCCATTGTTCTACCATATAAGTACGATGGAGAAAAATGCTTAACATTTTATGAAATTCCTAAATAAACAAAAACGAAATATACAAAATAACTTATACATAAAAAAGGAATTGCAAAATAACAATAATCCTGTAAAAATGAATATCAGATAATTTACAACGAAATATATAGGAAATATTTATACCTAATTTAAAGCTTATCTCATAGCCAACTGTACTATTTATTTGCATGTAACGAGCGGCAGAAAACATATTGTATCAAACATCCAAGGATCCAGCATAAAAGGGGCAAAATATGAATCCAAATATCAAAAAAGTACAATTTTTAAAATGCTGAAAATCAACAAATAAATAAGGAAAAACATAACGTAGAACAAGGCTCATATCTCGCTAGAAAAGATTGTTCTGTCGTTAGAAAATTGTTGATCTTGCCCTCTATAATTATGGATCTGAAAAAAAATGGATTTCAGGTTTCAAAAATATTGTATCGTGCAACACATTATTTAGACTAAGGTTTAAAAAACGGATCAATGACCCGGATCGGCCACCTCAAAACTGTGCCGGATCGGTGGATCAACGATCCGGTTTGGAGAATCAACCGGAACGGCAGGCTTCGGCCCAAATGTTTTTTCAAAAATTAATAACAAATCCTTAAAAATAGTGTTTTTTTAGTTTCTAAAAAAAATGGGGAGCAATGTGTTATGTACTTTCATTATTTTGAAAAAATACATGAACAATGAGATGTTTTTTTCCTATTTGGATGTCTGTTAACCATTCATTCGTATCACTAAAAGAAAAAGTGCTTACAATCATAAAAATATGAATACAAAGTTTAAAATGGAGAAACAACTAAAAAAAACAACCTAATGGGCATGATAATAGTTGTTGAGTATGTAAATGGTCGGAAAATCATACTAAATGTTCAACAAACAATCGTTGTTGCCATCTTGATGTAAGTTGTACTATGCAATTCAGGAAAGTGTATACCGATTAAAAGTTTTCTTTTTTTTCTTTTTTACTAACTTGAAATGGCTGGAATTTTGGTTTTTCAAATACCAAAAATAAGCGAATTTCAGTTCTTGAAAAAAAAAAAATAGTTTGGCTTGTTTAAACATTACGAACCGTCTGTTTCGTTCAACACTTTGTCGCTCCACTATGTGTTCTTTGTATCTCTCTCTCTCTCTCTCTCTCTCTCTCTCTCTCTCTCTTACCTCTTTCACAAGAAAACCCATTCTATAGATTTGGTTACATTTGAAGAGAAGGTTTTTGACAGATTTTAACTGCATTTGACGGATTTTGAAAGCATTTGACGGATTTCAAATCTGTAATAAGGTATGTATATAATGATTTGTTGTTCAATTTTAGAAATTTATATTGTATAAGATTATCATTTAGGATTTCGTACTTGAGTAGAAGAGGTCCCTCTAGGATTTATTTGACGGATTTCACAATTCTATAAGTTTGGCAATTTGTTCGAGTGATATTTGGGATTTTTAAGAAGTGTAAATTTTTTGGGTTTTTAAGAACTGTAAATTATTGGGGGTTTTTTAAAACTTAAAATTTATAAATGAGTTATTGATTTAAGTTTGCTTTTTAGCTGCAAATTTTAATACATTTGGAACTAGAAAATTATGTGGATTCATAAATTCACATTTTTTTGTTGTTCAATTTATTTATCAATCATGTTAGTTTATTAGAGAGATTGGTTGTTGAGTCTGATACAAAGTTATGAATATGAAGCTCCCCTTCTTCTTTTCATTCTTTTTCTCTTTCTTGTAGGAACTTAGTCTTAATGTCTAGCATTGAGATTCCTCAAAAAATGTGTTGTATAAGGACTAAAAGTTAAAAGTTTCAAATATCAATGATCTTTAGCAATCAATGCATGATCATTGAGAAATTTCGACGATTCAGTCTAGATTACAAAATTGTAGACTTGGAGTCAATTTTGAACTTAATTCAATTATGTAAAGCTTTAATAAAATTGGCTCTCATTAGGAAAAATTCTCGATATTAGTAGTTATGGACAATGCTAGTATTTCTCGTGTTGTATAAGGACTAAGCCTTATGAAAAAAAACTTAAATTCATATCTTAAACTTTTATTGTTAACTTATATAGAGTTATCTTCTTAAAGAGCTGATTTTATTTGTTGATAGATTGAGTAGCTTAAAAATGGAGATTTGTATTTGAATTATGATGCATGTATTGAACATTTTGTAAATTCTTGGGGTTTCAGTGAATATGAATCGTATCCATCCATCCAGATGGGGGCTATCCAAGAGGTCATCAGGACCCTAGTTTGCTACAGCTACATCCAAAACATTCGTCCTATTACATTTGGGAAGGACAGGTATATGCATATGTTCATCTTCTCCTTCCATTAATTTGTTATTTTTAAATAAATTGTAGTATGTTTAAATATCATACAGGAAGTACATATATATGTATTGTGACTCATATGTTGTATATTTGTTGTATTCCAAGAAAAACAAGAAATAAGAATCAATGAAAAAACACATCAATTAAATGATTGGGATCTAACCAATAAGCAAGTACAATTAGTGAACGTGTCTGGGTTGGGTGCTCTATTTATTATCCGACCAGGTCGAATAGATCATCCCTTGGTCACAACCAATGTAGAGAGGTTGTGTTATGAGACCAATTCTTTTCATTATAACATTCAAATTAGTGAGATGATACCTACATTATTTGATGCTTACGAGATATTGGGACTGGTTGTAGATGGTGATCTTGTTACATATCGTCCAATTAGTGGCCTCCGAGAGTTTATAGAAAATAATTTGAGATTAGTCCCCACTGAAGGCAACTTAGTAGTCATCAAGCACTCATGGTTGAACGCCAACTTTCATCAATTGAAACCTAATGCAACCCATGTGCATGTTCTTAGGTATACCTATGCGCATCGAGTCATCAGTCAGGTCAGAATCAGAGGACCTCTTTAGCCCATGACCAACAAAGTCATGTGAGTTCTACCCCATCGGCAAGCCGGCATCGCCAACTTCTCATCCTCCAACTCCTGTAGAGCCGGCTCGACCACATGATCGTCCATCCCATAGTTAGTCCAGACCTAACCCTCCACAAGGTATGTATAGTCACCTACCCATGCAGCCTTTTCAAACCGCCCCAGTTCCATACCATCAGTCACAGGCACCCTATTCAGCTTCTATTCCAACTCAGTATCCCCCAAGTCAACCATACCAGTCGACTTCATACCCTCCGGTTGCAGTCCCAGCTTCTAGTCACCCGTACCTGGGATATCCTATGCACCAGGCCCCGACTGTCCATTTCCAGGCCTCAGCACCAGCTTATCAGCCTCCGGCTCCTCCAGTCTAAGCTCAGGCTTACCCATACCATCCTCCAACCATCTCGCAGGCCCCACCTACGTCTGGTCTAGAGCATCCCATATCAGCAGCATCCCTTGCACCACAAATTATGCAATCAGCCTCGAGCAACTTGCCGACTCCTAAGTCAATCGAGATCGCTCAACTGAAAGGCAAATTAGCCATGTTTAAAGAGACCATGGCTAAGATCGAAATTCCAAATATACTCCCTCCATAATCTTATGTCAAGGATGTTCTCGGGGATGTCAAACCCCTTCCTTCGGGTTTCATGTTTCCAAAGTTTGAAAACAAATTCAGCAGGAAGGGTGACCCTGATAATCATGTCACCGCTTACTTGTTGACTGTTCCAGTATTAGAAGACAAATCGCGCGGTTTGAAGGCCATGTTTCAATACACTCTCTCTGGACCACCTCTAACGTGGTTTTGAGAAATAATATCCAGGTACCCTGAGCAGACTCTTGACAAATTGTTTCGGCAATTCGTTGAACAATATCAAGGGACCAAGCAACAACCAATGACCCTCGAGGAGTTGGTTGCGACCAAACAAAACATTGGTGAGTCGTTCCTTGACTTTGTCAATCGATTATGAGAATTTGCATCAAAGGTCATTGATTGCGCATTTTTCGAGACCTCTCAGAAGAGCATGTGCGTAGAGAATTCCCTACCAGAATACATGAATTTCTTCAGTCATGGGTTGCGACCTTTCTCATTTCAACAGATGATAAATCAAGTTGCTTTCTATGAAAGGTCAAAGGTCACCGCTTACAGTGCAAAGTTTGATAACTCGACAGTGGTCGTACCATCACTGACTAAAACAAGGGGCAATTATAACGACAATCACAAAAAGAATAATACTACTGCTCAGGTAGGCCAATTTGTCGTTGCACCAGTTCCACCCCAAGCTCAAAAGATAAATGATTAGCCCAGGGGCATCGATAGGACCAATAACTTCAACTCCAGTAATAATGCAAACACTGGATACAGGAGGCCCTTTCTATAAGTTAACATTCCACTACTACAGGAACCTCTCTCTGCGATATTAACTAAGATCCTGCAAGCGGGGCTTATTGTTCTTACAGACCCTGTTCAACCAAAGTATGAGGTTAAAGATAAATTCGGATGGTGTTGATACCATAGAAATCACACCCATAGCACTCAAGACTGTTATTACTTAAAACGCATCATTCGGGAACTCTTAGATAAGGGTGCTATCAACTACATTCCCACCGATGCACCAGTAGAGGCCTCTAATCAGAAGATGGGAATATTTGCTAATCCACTCTTGAATAATGGCAAGAAAGTTGAAATTGAATCCCCCAAGGAGGCCAGTTCAGTTGTCGTTACAATGATTGAAAATAAGCTACTCAAGGGTGACCTTAAAGTGAAAAACCATAAGGATACCCAAGAAAATCTCTCTGTTTCCCCTTGGGATCATGCAATCTTCAAAAGAAAAGAAGCCGTAGTCAACAGAGATCCATGCATAAACATGATTTCAATTAACTAGGACTACACTCCATCTCAAGATGAGAAAGCTGAAAATTCAAGAGAATCTAGACTAAGTGTCATTGTCGTGGCTAGTAAAAACCCTCAAGAGGTTGACCACCTCACGAGGAGAGGCAGTCACTTCAAGCTACCTCGATTAATGGCTAACACTCTAAAGGAAAGGCTGGAGAATCTTCCCAAAGTTGATCAAAATCCTAGCATGCCCATTGAAACAACAAAGGAACAAAAAACGAACATTGTTGAGCCATCACATAGTACAACTTGTCAGCTCATCTCAGTAAAATTCTAGCATCCATTTCTATCATGGATCTAATGAAGAACTCGCCCATTCATTGGGCCTAAATTGAGGAAGTACTTGGAAGGACTCATGTCCCTGCCCATACTAGACCCGAAGAGCTAGGCAACATGATCAATCTTTTAATGGCACCGACCCCCATTACATTTACTAATGATGACATACCTATGGGATTTGATCGTTTTCACATCCATTCACTTTATATCACTATTTTCATGAGCGGTTATGAAATCAGGAGGGTGATGGTTGACAATGGAGCATCTCTGAACATCTGTCCCTTGAAAACTATTCTAAGAGTATGGTTATTACGAACAGACCTTGAGGTCTCAAACATCTCAATTGTAGCCTATGATGGGGCTCAAAGAGAAACCTTAGGGATCATCCCCCTCACTCTTAAAATTGAGTCGGTGGTCCAAATAGTGAGGTTTTATGTCCTTGACACTGAACATTCCTTCAATCTACTCATCGGCAGGCCTTGGCTACATGAAAATCTTGTTGTGGCCTCCACTTTGCGTCAATGCCTAAAGTTCCCAATTACTGGAGGAGTGGTTCACGTACGTTTAGATGCAGTCAAAGCAGAAAAAGAGAAACTCTCTGAAAATTTGAAAATCCAAGAGATCCCACTTCTAACATATAAGGAAAATTATGTCATGATCCACGAAACGCATGAAGTGTCTGATAAATTGAAAAATTGTTGTAGTCATTATGATTTCAGTTCATGCACGGCATGGAATATGCTATTGGCTCAGGGGTACTGCCTTGGTTCTGGCCTTGGAAAAAATGGGCAAGGTGTTGCTGAGACAATTACTCAGTCCCCTCATGTTAAAGTAGACACCGACGATCGAAGCGGGTTGGGTTGCACACTTTCTAAGCTTCAATGCAAACTCACACCTCCTCGGCATCCAGGTTTTATTCTTAGAGGAATTCAAGGTCTTAACCACCGAAAGACCGAATCTCTTCCAAACTGAAGATCATAATTGAAATTCTTCTAGAAGAAGAGCTGTTAGAACGACAACTTTCCCGGCTTACACTTGGAGCCCATATTGTGGCTACCACCTCCTCGACTCCCAAGCAAACTAGGGAAATTATTGAAAATTAGAGCATTACTCCCTTATCTATTGAATCCATCAAGGGGATACAATGACACTTTCAAGTCCCTGTGCCAAAAAACAGGCATCCTGCATGAAGCCTCTCTAACACCATTACCTTTCTTATTGTAGAAAATGCGGTCAAGACCCTTGACAAATCCAGTGAAAAATTAAACGAAGTCAAGGAAGAAAATGAAAATGAAACAAATGAGGACTCACCTATCGATGAAATTTCGAGGCAGATGAAGAACCTCCCACTGAGGAACTCATGTTCCAAGCTGAGCAGTTTAGGATAAGATTCGACGGTAGTCCTACTGCTATTGTCGAAGAGACCTTAGACATTAATCTAGGAGATGAGAAAGATCCGAAGATCACAAGAGTTGAAAGCTCTTTGTCACCATAAGAACAAGACAAGATGATATCCCTCTTAAAAGAATACATTGACATATTTGCTTGGTCCTATAAAGTTATGCCTGGCTTAAATCCTGAATTGGTATGACACCATCTTGTACTCCATGAAGGGGCAACAACCATCAAATAAAAACTACGTTGACAAAAGCCTCACTTGGAGTTGAAGATAAAAGAAGAGATTGACAAACTTTTAAAGGCAAGTTCATCTTACCTGTGGACTATCCGGATTGGTTAACTAATATCGTAGTACCTAAGAAAGATAGGAGAATCAGAGTTTGTATTTACTATAGGGACCTGAACAAAGAATGTCCTAAGGATGACTTTCCTCTTCCAAATATAGATGCCCTAATTGAGAACACTACTGGACACCAAATGCTATCCTTCATGAACGGTTTTTATGGCTACAATTAGATCTTCATGGCAAAAGAAGACCAAAAAAAGACTTCCGTCATCATGCAATGGGGGACATACTGCTATAGAGTCATGCCTTTCGGTCTTAAAAATACTGGGACAACCTATCAGAGGGCCATAACTGCTATATTTCATGACTTGATGCATGACATTATGGAAGACTATGTGGATGACATCCTCGTCAAATCCAAAACTTGGGATACCCACCTTCCCAATTTGAAAAGAGTATTTGACCGACTTCGAAAGCATCAATTAAAGATGAATCCTCAAAAGTGTGCCTTCGGTGTTGAGTATGGCAAGTTACTTGGCTTCATTGTGAGCCAAAGAGGAATCGAAGTGGACCCAATTAAAATTAAGGCTATCTCGAAAAATGCCATCTCCAAAGAATATTCAAGAAATTCGTGGGTTGCAAGGTAAAATACAGGCTATCCGAATATTTATATCCCAATTAGCTGAGAAATGTAGCTCATTCAATCGTCTGTTAAAGAAGGACACCTCGTTTATCTGGGATGAGATATGCCAAAAAGCCTTTGACCGTATAAGGGAGCACCTTTCTAACCCACCAATCTTGAGTCCACCTGATCCCAACAAACCTCTATTCCTTTACCTTGCTATGACAGGTAAAACAATGGGAGTGATGTTAGGGCAATATAATGGCCAAGGAAAAGATAAGACCATCTACTACATCAGTAAGACAACGATTGACTATGAAATACGATACTCGGATGTGGAAAAACATTGTCTAACCTTAGTGTAGGCAACTCAAAACTTGGGGCATTATGTGCTTTCTCATACCATCAAGCTGATATCCAAGATGGATCCACTCAAGTACCTGCTAGAAAGACATGTTCTAAATGGTCGATTAGTCAAATGGAGAATGCTCTTAAGTGAATTTGACATCGAATATGTTACTCAGAAATTAGTCAAAGGGCAAACAATTGCCCATCATTTAGCCGAACATGTCTTACCAGACTGCGTCCCCATCAAAACAGATGTCCCTGATGAGGACCTCGTTGTTATTGAGGATCCCACTTGAGAGTTATACTTTGACAGGGCTAGGAATGAATACGGTTCTGATGTTGGAGTCATCCTATGCTCTCCAGAGAAAATAATGTTTCCAATCATTATAAGGCTCAATTTTCCCTGCACAAGCAATGTTGCCGAATATGAGGCCTCAATAGTTGGTCTCAAGAACGCTTGTGAACTCCAAATTGAACAATTACAGGTCATGGGCAATTCTTTACTTGCAATAAATCAAATTAACAGAGAATGGAAGGTTAAAGACAAAAAGCTCCAACTCTACCATGACTCAGTTGCAAAGTTATCAAAATGCTTCAAAAGAGTAACCTTTCAACATGTGACTCGAGAACACAATCGGTTCGCCGATACCTTGGCCTCTCTCTCATCAATGGTGGACATTCCTCCCCAAATGAGTGTCCAACCATTCTACATTAGACACAAGAGTGATCCTTTTCCTCCCAGGATGGAGTTGGAAGAAGAAGATCAATAATCAGAGAGGGGAGAAGTGTTCACCTTCGGAGCCAACCAGATAGTCAAAGCTAAGCCCTGGTATCATGATGTATCAGTCTTACTCAAAGATGGAATGTATCTCGAAGGAGCCTAAAAAGAGATAGGGATGCCTTAAGAAGATTCTCAATCAACTTCTTGATCAAAGACGATATCCCCTACAATAAGTCCTTTGAAGGAATCCTCTTAAGGTATATTGACCAACCAGAAGTCGACACGGTGCTCAAAGAACTGCACAACGAATGAGGACACACAAGGGCAGTACTCCTAGCTCAGAAAGTCAGAAGACAAAGATACTACTAGACGACTATGGCTGAAGACTGTTGGAAATATATGAAGAGATGTCCTAAGTGTCAAGTTTATGGGGATCTCATATACGCTCCTTCCATGCCACTCGATTCAACACCTCCTGTCTGGCCATTTTCCATGTGGGCCTTGGACATAATCGGAATGATAATACCAAGAGTTTCTAATGGACACATGTTTATCCTCACTGCTACTGAATATTTCACAAAGTGGGCTGAGGCTACTTCATTCACCAAAATAGAAGGACAACATGTAACCAGATTTATTACAAACAACATCATCCATAGATTTAGAGTCCCTGAAATGATCATCATTGATAATGCAGCTAACTTAAAAAATGAAAAGGTAGCAAAGATGTGTAAAAGATTTGGAATCGAGCATAAGTTTTCTTCGCCCTATTACCCCCAAAGCAATGGTCAAGCTGAAGCGACCAACAAAGCCCTCTTGATGATCATCAATCGAACCATAGAAGGTGACAAGGATTGGCCTGAGAAATTACAAGCTGCACTCTGGGCTTATAGAACCACTGAGTAAACAGCCTCAGGGATGACTCCCTATTCATTAGTCTATGACATGAAGGTAGTTCTTCCAATCAAAGTGGAAATACCCACTCTTAGGGTACTTGCTCATAAAGAATCAGACTACAAGCAATAGGCTGAAGCCCGACTAGCCACTCTCGAGACCCTGGATGAGCGACGACTACGAGCAGTTGACAAAATGATATTCTATCATCACAGAATTGAGTGAGCATATCAAAGGAAGGTGATACTCCGAGAATTCAGAGTTGGGGATCTAGTTCTAAAGAAAATCTTTCATTCGACGGTGAATCCTCACCCATTTAGGAAAGTTCAAGTCTAATTGGGAAGGACCATATGTCATAACCCAAACTCATTCAAGCAATTCCTACAAACTTAGGAACCTTGAAGGACAAGAATTGAATGATCCTATCAATGCTATGTACCTCAAGAAGTACTACTCTTGAAGAAAAAAAAAAAAAAAATGAGCTTAGCCAACCTAACAAGAGATTGAAGGATTAGGAAGCTCAGAGTGACTCCAAGTCTGAAAATCAAAGCTCGAGTAAAGCAGTTCAAGGAGGAAATATTCTATAAAGATGGGACAACCTTTGTCAAGGAAGTATCAGATACCAACTAGGGGCAAGGAAAATCGAAGGATAACCAAGACTAGGACCTCCTTGCCACTTGAAAGAAGGAGGGATGTTCAAGTTCTTATATTATTTTTTTTAAGCCGAAGTGTCAAAAGAACGAAAAAACGCCACCAACTCTTCTCCTCCTCCTCTATTTCCATCTTCTTCAAAAGAAAAGAAAAAAAAAAGTCCGTCGAGATGAAAATCGAAAATAATCTCGAGCGTTGGAAAAAAGGCCACTGGGCTGAACACCCGAAAGGGACCCTAGTGGCATAGAGAAAAAAAAAAAACAGAAATCTGTCGAGCTGAAAATCCAAAAGGAACCCCGAGCGTTGGAAAAAAAGCAACCGGGCTGAACACCCGAAAGGGACCCTGGGGTGATAGAAAAATAGAACTTCTCTATATTTTCATATCTTCTCCAAAATCTCTAGAAATTCTTCTCTGCTCAAGTTAGAATGGCATCAGAAAGCAAATGAAGGCATCAATCCAAGTCAAACCTGAAGAGGCCCGACTATCTAAAGTTCAAAAGAGTGGTAATGGAGGAACAAAATTGGAAGTTCAAGGATATTCTGAGCACTTTGAGGCATATCTCATATTTTTCAAGACACCGGTTTGCTCGAAAAACAAGAAAAAATCTTTCTTGAATTGTGATATAAGAGCCAAGGTTGGAAGATGAGGAAGTACTTAGTAATTCCTTGTCCTGAAAGTTCCAAGTTGAGGCTCGATAAGCTCAAGAAAAAAAAAGAAGAAGAACAGAGACCTCCATGGTAGCATGAGCCTAAACTGCTTACCAAAACTTGTTTTACAAAATTCTCATCCATCTTCAAAATTTCCCCTATGTGTTTCGTGAGTTTTCAAAAACCTTAATTTATTTGGTTAAAACGTAGCCCGAAACTCTGTTTTTGTTTCAAAATTCAATCTATCATCAAAATCTTTTAAAATGTTTTTAAAAAAACAAAGGAGTTTTATGGAGGCTTGGATATGATGCATCTGCCGCCACCAAATCCTGGATTGCTATGCTTGCAAACCCTTAGGAAAGCCTGAACTTGTGGACCCCAAGAATCAGAATCAAAGACGAACAAGAAGTTCAATTAGCCAGAAATTCATCATCCCATCATTTCTTCTAAATCAAAAACTCATTCGATTGGAAAATCAGACCCCGAGAAAAAGGTCTAAAGTCGAAGATGACTACACTGGCAACTTCCCGAGCAGCATTGGAGTGACTACAACAAAGAGTGTCATAGGCTCAAAGATAGCACGGTTTCTATTGACTGTCACTTCAGATCCCAAATGTCGGAGAGCACTCAATTGCATTGACTCAAAGATAGCAGTGTTAGTTCGATGTCTTACAAATCAAAAGCATCCATCAGCATACAGCCTACCAAGAGGGTACTGGTCATTCAAAAGAATGATCCCTCGAAAAATATTTTCCTTCCCACCTTGTCTTAGGTGTCTACTTCTTTGTCATTCACCTGATACCCCTGGTGAATGCCAAATAGGGGCAATTGTAGACACCCCTCCCGAAATTCTGGATAAGAGAACTCCTAAAAATCTTGATTATGGTCCTAAAGGACTACACAAATCCTAGTACACCTTAGGTAACCTAAATCCAATATAATTATCCCAAAACTTTCCAAATCCTATCACAACTTGAAGTAGAGCCCAAGATCTTTCTAATGGTCCAAGAATCGCCTGAATTTGATATATGGATAAAAAGATATAACAAATGATAATTTAATCCTTGTGAGACCCAACTGTCGAGCCATGAGCGGCGTTGTAACGAGCCTGACTGGCCCAGACATGACTTGATGATGCAAACGTGATATTTATGACACAGTTAATATGTTTTATGATGTAGTAAAAGAGTTTTTTTTAATTAGATAAGGCTAAAATTTCAAGATAAATCCAAAAATACTCCAAAAAAATTAAGAAAAATCACCAATGGAGTTCTATAAATATCCCCTTCATAACCCAAAAGAAAGAGACTAGAAACCACAAAGAAATTCCTTAGAAACTCCCGAAATTAGAAAAATAGCCCAATTATACCAAAAATAGGAAAAACCCTTAGAAAATTCCTAAAAATTTAGAAAAAATCCCCAAAAATTCCAAAAAATTAAAGAAAATCTCAGAAGCCATATTCAACCTTTGGAGGTCCCAAAACCTTAAAAAAAAACTAAGGAAATTCTTCTCCAATCCCAAAAAAAGCCTAGGTAGACCCTACCTAAAATTCTCAGCTTTTCCCCTTGCCTTAGAAACCCTAGATCTAGGTCAAACGAACCTTAGATCTACCAATTCCAGCAAGAAAAGGCATCCAAAAAAGGAGACGGTTGCGTAAATTGGAAGAGCGGCCTAATCCAAACCCGAAACTCCAGGTTTCGGGTCCCTAGAGGTAAGTATATCTTTCTTTTCTTAATTTAGTTTGTTTTTCTTCATTTAATTATCTATTTTATTTTATTTTTTTCTGGAAATTAATTCATCATTAGATTTAATTAAATTTAGAAGCATTTTTTTTTTGTCAAAATATGTAGTTGGAGCTAGCGCTGCCAGTGAACTTAGGAAAAGACTGGATCTGTATAGATCTAGGAATTTTCTGAGCCTATAATTCAAGCGACCCCACTTTCTCTACCTTTTCAAAAAGTAACTCGATTTTTTCTAAGATTTGAGCAAATCTCATCACAGAGGTCGGCATAGATCGGAGTGTAAACAGTACCTCCTCTTCTTCATTAGCATCACCATTTTCTTAGATCCATCGCAGTCAATAATGCCCATGAGGTATTTATCATTTTTTAAGGATATTGAGGAAGCCGACAAGTATTCTTGAGGTACTGCAGCCCTCGTATATCTATATCATTCCTTGGCAAAGGCTTGTACTTTTAAGTGAAGACATTTAGTGGCTCAACCACTCTTATACACGTAAATTATATTTCTGTGTCTTACATAAGCATAATAGTTTAGACTACTTTCCAAAAATAATTATTAGTTATCATATCTTGATATATGGCAATCCACATAACCTGATGCCTCCCATTGGACAAGAATTTGGTAACCTCTGACCTAATGAGGTTAGTGTTAACTTTCCTATTACTAGATTTATTATGGAGTGATTTTGATTGTTTTTAAGTATTTGTAGTTGTTTGTTGACTGATTTCATATCATATGACATGTAATATAGAATCCTTATTTTCAGACCTAATGATGACATTTCAAATGATAGGCGGCAGGCAATTGAAACCTCAATGTGCATGACGACCTTGATATTTGACGATATTGCAGAGTCATATATACCGGATCGTGTGTGCCGGCAATTTGGAGCTAAACATGGCATTTCAAATAATCTCATCTATGTTGGTAGGAGGTTTAGTGGACAAAATGGGCAGCGAGATTGGAGAAATGCTAATTCTTATAAAATTCATCTTTGATTGACTCGACATGAGCGCATGATGCCAGACATTAAAGTAGATACTGATAATGGATTGCCTTCAGAAGAGTACAAGGCCTGGTAGAACCGAGCGACCCATCCTATCATCCATAATGTCGCTAACCCACCAAAAGACATAATGTAACCTATTAACTAGGAAGAAGATGTGGTTCCTGCAAATGAACCACATTATATAATGAGACCTCGAGGTTATGAGGATTAGTCGGTATGTTTATAATGTCTAGAAAAGTGTTTTACTTTTGTACTTTCCTATTAGTTCAATATTGACCTACCTTGTTTTTGTAGAAATGATGGATTTGTATAATGTAATAATTTTACGCAATCATAGGCACGACCCTTATTGAAAAGCAATGACCAAACTACTCTTCAAAAGTAATGACCTCAAAGTAATTCTTTAAAAAAAACCACAGCATATCTTTAGAAAATGGAATTGCTTCATTCTTTAATAAATGGAACCCTTATTGGAAAGCAATGACCTCAAACACTTGAATAATCAATGAACAAACTACTCTTCAAATGGTTAGTAAATGGAATTGCTTCATTCTTTAATAAATGGAACCCTTATTGGAAAGCAATGACCTCAAACACTTGAATAATCAATGAACAAACTACTCTTCAAATGGTTAGTTAAAAAACAGATTAATTTTAATCTTCGGTTGTTCAACAACAAAAAATGCAACTGCAAATTACATAAGGTTTATGGTAATGAACATCTGTTTTCGGTTGTTCAACAACCGAAAATTCATTTGGTTTTTGAAGAACCAAAAAGTTTGAGTTTGAGTTTTTGAACAACCGAAAAGACAACTGCAAACTCCAGAAGGTTGATGATTTTGAACATCTGTTTTCGGTTGTTCAACAATCGAAAACTCAATATTTTATTTTTCAAAAATCGAAAAGTTTGAGTTTTCCGTTGTTGAGCAACAGAAAACTCAACTACAAACTCCAAAAGGTTTATGATTTCGCAGATATGCACAACTGCAAACTCCAAAAGGTTTATGATTTTGTAGATAATCGAAAACTCAATATTTTTGGTTCTTCATGAACTGAAAGGTTTGAGTTTTCGGTTGTGGAACAACGGAAAATACAACTGCAAACTCCAGAAGGTTGATGATTTTGTAGATGTGATTTCGATTGTTCAACAACCAAAAATTGACTTTTCAGTTTTTGAAAAATCGAAAATTTTGAGTTTTCGATTTTTGAACAACCAAAAGTTAAAATTGTTCTGATTTTTATTACTGGCCATTTGAAGAACAGTTTGTTAATAAATTTTCAATATTTTTCAAGTGTTTGAGGCCATTGCTTTTCAATAAGGGTTCTATTTTTTTAAAGAATGTCACATTCCATTTTTCAAAGATGTGCTGCGTAACCATTTTTCAAAGATATGTCACATTCCAAATTAAAGATTTAATTTGAGGTAATGACCTCAAATGCAATAAGGGTTCCATTTTTCAAATATATGTTGGGTAATGACCTCAAATTAAAGAATTAATTTGAGGTAAATTTGAAGAGCAGTTTGGTAACCAGTTGCACTCCCTCGGTAACCATCGTCAATGCTACTGTATTAAATAAATGCTAAAATTCGTGTCGCAAAAAATCAATACAATAAAGAATACAAAATATTTGGATATATCTAACTAATTTAAGATTCATAAAATAGTGTACTACTAAAAAAGTCGATTAATCAATTAAAAAAAAACAAATATTAATACAAACACAAAATAAACAATAAACAACAAATATTAATACAAACAAACAAGTTGAACAATATTTACCCAAAACAATAATTACAATATAAAGTACTACTAAATAAATTGATTGTTCAATAAACTATCCAAAACAAGTAAATAACAAATAGTAATACAAATAAACAACTTCAACAATATTTATCCAAAAACAAGTCAACTTCAACAATACAGGACAAATAGTAAAACAAAAATAAAATATTGTATTGACTGTAACAAAATTAATCAACAATATAAGCCAAGAGTAAGAAAGGTACTAATCACGACCAGACTGAGAGTCAATCTCTTCAAGTTTGTTAGATACTGTATTGGGGGACAGAAAAGTTTGTAAGATACTGTATTTGGGGGACACAATTTTTTTGGAACCCTAAAAGTCAAGAAAAGTGCTCCAATATGATCTTATGATGGGGTTAAATTGGTTTTCTTCACGCGCAAGTTTTCGGTTTTTCAAAAACTGAAATTCTAATAATTTCGGTTGTTCAAAAACCAAAAAAGGGTAAAAACGTCTTTTTTAAAAAAATTGATATGAAGTGAAAAAAAGGGACATGCGAGTAATTACGGAAATTATTTGGTATTTTGGTAATAACGGAAACTATAACAGATATTTACATAATTTTCCCTAATTTTTAAGGACACGTAATCTCTAACATGAGGATCATGAATATGAATAAATAAATAAATTTTAAAAACTAAAAATAATATTTCTATTTAAAAAACAATTGGACAATTAGTTTCCATTGTTTTTTTATGGAACACCTACTTGCATCCATCTTTAAGATGGATGCTTTACACTTTCTGGACCGCATATGTAGAAATGTAGCCCAGCCTGCATGAAACAATTTTCCATGTGTAAATGAATTTACAAAAAATACCAAGGTAGAATAGCCCACACCGATCTACATCACAATAGAAGGGTAAAAAAAAGTTAATAAGAATTTGAAATAATTTGAAATAATTTAAAATTATAGATAAATGATAAAATTAAAAATTGATATTAAAATCAAATCATTTCATGTAAGTTGCTTAAAAAAAATAAATGGAATGTCTGTCCTTTCAAACTAATCTTTGTAGTTTAGAGTTGATTTTTACATGGCAATGTGAACATCTGTTTTTCTACAACTTTTCCTCATTAACAAAAAAAAAAAAAAGACAAATATGAAAATATATTCTTAATAAATCTTTGGAACATAAGCGCACATGCACGTACATATTTGATCCGAATCGATATCTTCACCACTTGAAAAATAGTTAATATTTATCTTTCCTTCGTACCTTTTATGAGAGAAAGCCTAAAATAGTTTTGGGTAAAGAGCTTTTTTAATGTTATAATGTACGTGTGTATTGGGTATAATATGTTCATAATATTCGATTATATATCTATATATATTTGTAATATTTATTAAAACAATATAAATACAAGAAATCCAACCAATATATTGTGGTCATAAATACACCATTACAGTTAGATTGAATTTTATTTATCTAGTTCGGAAGCATAATGGGGAAAAAGGTTCAGAAGATGATGTCGATGATGATCTAGCTATGAAGTATCTGGTATGACTGGCAAAAGAGAAAAATAAGACATTAGGCTGCGTTTGATAACGGAAGTGCTAGTTTGGAAGCTACTGCTCGCTGTAGCTTCCTAAATCGAATAAGAAAAAGGAAAGCGCAGCTTCCATGCTTCCCATTAGAAGCTGCCACTCTGGAACCTCAGGAAAGTGCAGCTTTTGGGCCGCATTTTCACGAATCAAATGCACCATAAAAGAAGTAGAATCACATAACAATACCTCAATTATGCTAGACTTAGTTGCCTACCAAGAAACACAATGACTTAATCATATTTGTTTTAAGTTAATATTTTTTGCAGCAATCACACTCC
This sequence comes from Amborella trichopoda, assembly GCF_000471905.2. The sequence goes on from NW_006500347.1 coordinate 948,237, forward strand.
TCAAGGGATACTGATAATAGAATTGGAATATGCACAAGAACTCGTACTGTTTCTGTTGTAACTAAATCCATCTTAGGGTAATACTTAATTGCTTATGTCTAGTTATGAAGCATATGGCATAATCCCCAAAAGATAGAAAAAAAAAAGATATCAATATTTTTCATTCCAAATTGGAAGATTCGTAAGTGCTGGTAAACGTTATTCAAGAGCGTTACAGAGCTCCAAGGACACTCCACAGTCCACACACTAGCAACCAATTGTCGACAAAACCTTTTGTATCACAGGTGAAGCATTTACCACATCTATCGTAAAGCCAATATGGTAGCAGATACGCTTGCCAAGAAGAGAGTATATCTCTCCAATGTTACGGTTTGGCATTTTAAACCTTCAGATTTTATTTTTTTGTATTTATTTTATGATTTGGCACAATTGTTCTACAGTAGGGTTGTTAAAACGTGATCTGTATTTCTTCTATTTTCAGTTAATGAAAAACAGGTAGGGGCCTTCTCCCCCTGACTTACCAAAAACCAAGCAAGATTTAGTTGCCTACTGAGAAAGCCAATGCAACTTAAGTCATAATTCAGAAGTGATTTGAATAACTTCTGGGGCAGTGATATTTTCCATAATGAACTTGGGGCTCTCATTGTCACTAGCTTGTCTCTTTAGCAAGTCTTCTAACACAGTATCCATGGCCAAATCAGGATCATCACAACTACCGATGAACAACTCTGCAATCTAGCTTGTGTCACTTGAACATCTCTCAAGTCCTCCACCTACATCAGTGGGTGCTTTTCATTGAGTCCACAATAGTTCTTTGCTAAAACCTTAAATGCCTCAAACCCACAATAAGATAAACTGAGCAGAGCTGGATCAAGGTTCTCTTTATGATTAGTGGCGAAAATCCTTATCCTCTTCCCTCCACAAGAAGACCACAGCCCATCGACGAAGTTGAGAACACCCGAAAGGTTCACCAAGCTTGTCGTGAACGCTGCCTCGTTGGTTTTCTCTCTTTGCCCTGGCTTTTCATCTCTTTACTCCTTCTCCATCGCTTTCCTATTCGTGAGGTCCAGAGAACAGTCGATGTCTTCAACGACAATGATCGATTTGCTCTTTGTGGAAGTGAGGAACTCCCTCAGCTGGGAATTGTCCCTCACGGTCCTCAACTCAAGATCGCATATGTCAAAGTCCAAGAAATTGGCTATGGCTGCAATCAAGCTAGGCTTACAGGTACCCGGAGGCCTGTATAGCAAGTAGCCCTGCTTCCCTGACCGCCCAACTCCCCTATAGAACTCTTTTCTGTTAGCAAACCTCATCATTCATCCTTCGGATTTGAGCTTGGGATCAGTGGCTAACGTATCGAACGTAGAAGTATGAGACAGAGTCACAGAGGACCATAACCGTTTATGGTAATCGACGTTAATCTTGTTGACATACAACTTCATTTCTTTCTCTTCATGGGTATATAGGAATCCCTCACGATTTCGCGATACTTTCGATGAAACGAGAGCCTGAAGAACCGATTCTCAAAGGTCTGAGAATATGGTTGATCCCCACTCTTCTTCTGGGTGCAGTAAAAGCTCCATTGAAGTATAACACCCTTATAGTGGACAGTGATTTTCTGATGAGAATCCATTGAAAAGGTATGGGACCTAGAGTTTTTACCTTTCCAAAGCTTTAGCAGATTAGCTGAAGCATAGCACTTTGGTGCAAGGTAGGTTTGAATGGCCTGATGGAGCTCATTTGTGTGGCCTGATGCATTTTCCTCAACAATTATGGAGATATTGGGGTGGAAGAAGAAGGTGAAGAGCTTCTTGATCAATAGATTTATTGCATCTCTCACTTGGGGTGGGACATATGGAAGCTAGGAGAGAGCCTAGTGATTTCCAATCCATTGTTGCTCAAACAATGGCTTTGCTTTGTTGATGAAAGACGAGAGAAATAAATGGGAAGTGGAGATTTGTTTAAGGGGTCTAAAGATGAGAGATGTTGAGTGAGAAAATGTAGATAATGGCTTTGCTTTGTATATAAAAGATGAGAGAGACAAAAGGAAAGTGGAGACATGTTTGAAGAGTCTAATGATAGGGGCGGAGAGAAAGAGAGAGAAAATGCAAGGGAGGGCGACTGTTTTGTATTTTTCCCCTTGGTTTTCTTTTATTTTGATGGCCATTATTTTGGTTTGGAGCCGAGTGAGAGGGCCCATACTATGTCTGTTTGGGTAACAAGTCGGTCGATGTGCCTTTCTATGTTCCTTCGGTACCAAGATTCCCTTGGTTCAACATTTTCCTCTACCCTTTTTTTCTCTCTTTATTTTTAATTAGTGTGTTGTGTGTTGTACGTAGTAATAAAATAAGCAATCACGTAAATAAGTCAAGGAGTATCTAGATATGCAATATTTTTTCACATAAATAATTACGTCAAGGGTGCTTTTCTCATAGATAGACTCACTGAAAAGGGTGCTTTTCAGTGCTTTTCCACAATAGGGTGCTTTTCAGTGCTTTTCAGTGGGTGCTTTTCATTGAGTCTATCTATGAGAACTTCAAGGGGTTGATGATTTTATATATAATTTGTGCAAATACACTATCCATAACCACTAACGCTTTTGACAAATAAATTTACCGACACTATTTTCTATGTCATAACAATAAAAATAATAATTGTTATAATATTTCATGAAAGCTTAAGAGTGAGTGTGTATACATGTTAAAAGTCTGGTGTATCCAAAAAACATCTAATTCCATATGACACAAAAGGTCAGGTGTATCCATCTAGTCCTATATGACGTGAAAGGTCGGGTGTATCTGTCTATCGCTGCATGATGTTAAACTGCTTAGAAGGCTTCATGGTTGCATGAGTTAAAACTTCTAACCAAAATTTTGTTATTCAAAATATCTTTCTTTTTAAAAAATTTCTCCTATATGTCTCGTGTTTTCAAAAACCTTAATTCTTTTGTTAAAATCGTACACCTGCCCAAGCTCTTGGTTCTATTTCAAAATTCTCCACATTTTCAAAAAGGCTTTTAATAATATTTTCTAAAACAAGGGAGTTGGTTACTTGTACATGATATAGTGTGTTGCCACCTTATCCCTCATTGACCAAGCAAACATCTTCCCAGTGAGAAAATCCTTTTAAAAACCTTAGAAAACATGAAAGAAAATTAGAAAAAATGTCAGGTTTTAATATTTTAAATTCAAAATCCCTGAAGTTAAGTGGCATGGCAAGAAAATTCAACTAGAAGTCCATCGGAACATCTCAAGCTGAAAACCTTATGATAAAAATGCCCTAAGTGGGTGAGAAAGGAGTGCAACATCTTGAGCGGAAAAGCTGGTGAGCCCTCTGACCACGTAGCATCAGGATTAATTTAAAATGTCAGCAGTGTCTGCCTCTTTGCCACTCGCCTGTCCCTCAAAGGACAGGAAATGCCAAAGCTTGTGTCACCTAGATCTGTGGAGCGACACACTCTATCTCGCCAAGGCCAGATCAGCCAAAATCCTAGATTTCAGGAAGGTTTCAGTTTTTAAACTTTTCCCAACCTGACTCAGACAAAATTCAACAAATTTGGACACTATTCGGCTGGGCGACACACCTTGTGTCGTCCAACCCTCTAAGCCCCTAAATTTGACTTTAACCTAGCAGAGCCATTTTTTTTTAGAAGTTATCCACTTTCACATGTTTTGGGCCTTTACAAACACATTTTGGACGACCATTTCAAGGTTAGACCTTTGAGACCTATGAGATTAGGGAGACCTGGTAAGACTAAGTGAAAACCCTGAGATAGTGAGAACGCAAGAAAGAAAACCTTGCGAGCAAACCCTAGATTTAAAAAAAAACCCCACAACTCCTATAGTCATTAAACCTAATCTTCAAGGTTAGATTTAAGAAGACCCTAGTTCAAGCAAGCCAAGTCTTGGTCATTTTTTAAGAGAGATACGAAGGGCACACGATGTAAACATAACTACGGTTCTGATATGAGTGAAGCCTCGGGTGTCTCGGGCCAACCGGCCCGGCCAGTTATAATTTATCCCTACTCTTATTCCTTTAGTTATTTTGTTAGATTTTAGACTATTTTATTGCATTTTATTTAGTATTTCATGTACCATATCGACGCTGGCTTTGCCACTAATCTGAGAGCAGATCTGTTCATTTTCTAAAAAGATCTGTCCATTATATTGGAATTCGATTGTTCTCACTCTCTATCGAAATTAATAACCGAGTTTTGTGTCGAATCGAGCAATCTTCAGTGGAAGATCCACTCCGGTTTGCGCTGTGAACAACATGTTACATGATATCCATAATATTTCCATTGTGTTTATTTTCATTATAATAGAACCTCGAGAAAATCTCATATTCTCAAAATACAACTTACAATTTTATGGACAAATTTGAAAGGAAAAAAAAAACATTTTTTTAACTCTATTGGATTTTATTGCAACATACAATTTTATAAAAATTCAAATTTTCACACAAAACAGTAGTTGAAAAGAGCTCCAAAAGATTTCCTATTTTTAAAGAAAAACCACTTTGTGTTTCATTCCAAAAGCCTAAGTACAAAAAAGTAGTAATCGATAACTAAATATTGAAACCCATAATTTCACCACATAAAAAAAAAGGATATTATCAGCTAAGTTCCATAACAAACCAATTGTTACATGAAATAAATTCTCCAAAAATTTATAAAAATTAAATTAAGAATAAATTAATAGAAAATTTCAACAATAACTGATGGGTCGGGAGTCTCATAAACACCTACATATAGAACTGGAGACAAAGCCAGTACTTAAGCAACAGAAAGCCAAAGAAGAGAAGACAAATCTAGGAAGGGTATTGAAGCATACCAACTATTGGCAAGCTTTTGAATTTACATCTGCAACTCCTCAACCTTACTTCATCTGGACCTCAATTTCACTGGTATGACATATGAATGTGGATGCATTGCTCTACTAACTCAGGTGGACCACCTCACCGCATAGACAACTGATTTGTTGGGCAATAAAATTCACGTAAAATCATTAACATGTTACACACAAGAAAAACCATGTTAAACCCAATAACAGAACAACTATTAAACCATTAACACGCACGCACAAACAGTAGATACTTAAAGAATCATAGAAAAGCTAAAGAGAAAAATGTATATGCATGACTGTTAAAAAAAAAAGAGTATATTCCTAATAAAAAAGGGGACCTTTGTATACTTGTATATGACAGGAGTTAAGAAATCTAAGTAAATATAGAAATCTAATTCTAGGTGGAAATTTTTCTATAGTATTGTCTTAGTTTCCTACTTTTTGGCTTTGTAATTATTTTAAATTTTGTCTTTCCTGGTTTCTCTCTCTCAGACACATTTTGCTTTCTACATCATCTCTCATGTATTCCTCTCTCCTAAACTATCTCTCACCCCTGTCTATCCTTAATTATTTTTAATAAAGCAAGTTGTCTCGTAAATGGTGTTTTCATATTTAATAATAACTTTCTCTTCTCCATTCTCCGATGTCAGACTAAAACTTCACTATTTCTCTTTGTATAAGTACAAATTAACCGAAAAGATGAAATATTTTAAATAATATTATTTTAAAATAACACGTACTATTTTTTTTTTGCAACAAAAATATTAATAATAGACACATATTTCAAGAATAAAAAAAAATTCCTTCTCACTGAAAAATACAACAGATAAATAGAAAACTGTTCTTTGTTTTTTGAGCCCATCCAACATTGTAACTTCAATGTACAATTTCGTTTCTTTGAGTACTTCATATTATTCCAAAACTTCTCTAATTTGACATTGCCACCAAAAGATGCTAGTTACCCTGTATGAATGATGGCTCTTATTTTAAAAGTACTGTACAAGACGATTAGTTTCAAAACATAACCAATAAAATTACACTATTTCATTATACCAACCTTACAAATCAATATTTAAGTAATCATCAATCCAAATCGGAATCGCCTAATCCGAATAAAGAAACAACTTAGGCGATCCGTATCTTGTAATATATTAAGATCCAGTTAAGTCTCTCTAGAACTGACTAGTTCGAATCGGTCCGTACCAGTTCTTTATCAATCCTATGACAAGAACCAGACAATTCCTAGGTGAACATGTGGTTTTCCACTTTTTTTTTCAATTCTTTCAATTTACAAATGTAAAATTTTTTAAATAAAAAGTAGACCCGCCCCAACCCACCAACCTTTTATGTTCACATGGTGCCCACATGTCTAGCATTTAATTCACATGACGTCACATCCCGCATGGCCCAAACGCACCACGTGTCACATGGCCACGCCATCTTCAACTCACTAAAACGGGGATGAAGCTTTTAAACATATGTTTATGTTCTTGAAGTCCCGATGTGAGACTATTTTCTTTGAGCTCTTTTGCCACTTTTACACCACGCTATTTGATTATGCGAAAGAGCCTAAAGAAATAACTATGTAAAATGACGAAAAATTCATGTAAACCACAAAAGTTTCTTGGTTGAGATATGATGTTTTCTTATTAAGCGAAAAAACTATGTAAACCCACATGTAACACGTTAAAATTTGATTTTCTTTTTTTTTCTAAAAATCCCAACAACTAATTCTTCAAAGAATGTTTTGAAAAGAAATTTTTTTACTATAAACATTATTTTTTGTACAATTCCTTCTTCTTCTTTTTTTACTATAAAAGTTTTAGTTGAAGATATCTATTTTATTGCAATGAGCTGTATTTAAGTCTTATTTTGACTATAAAATGAATATAATGAATAACAAAAACTCAAACATGAGACATACTCTCAGTATTTATGTATGTTTAGTTAAATAATAAAAAAGTATAATACAAAAAACCATTATTTTGTTTGAAATCTAAAAGACTAGTTTTTTAAGCAATTATAGTGATGTTTTGAAATTTTGTTAATGTCGTTCTTGTAGATCCAGCTGATTTTTTGATCCAGATCACTGATCCAACATGATTTTTTGGGTAGTCGATCCGAGTCACCGATCTTGCTTTTTTTTTTTAACTTTGATCCAAAATAGTGCAGGGCAGTAAAACTAGCACATACGTTGATATTAAGTTGATGCCACGCCATTAGCTTAATGAACTTCCGTTGCTAAAAGGAACATGAGTATTCATCACTTACGTATCGGTAATGTCATCAATTCTTACACATAATGCTGCCACATTATCTTATTCTCAATTTGTAGTGATCCTATTTTCATCAAAAAGCGATTAGCCTGATGACAAAAACCTTGATTTCAAAGTATTTTAGAACTAATTCATAAGGTAATCCCGGTCTTGCGGGACTCGGAGGATGTTTATACATGAAATTTAGGCGACATGAATGAATTCTTATGCTTTATTCTCTTTTGAACTCGTTGATCAGGGAATCAAATTATGACCTCAAATTGGTTCTATCAAATTATGAACCACAAAAAGATATCAATCTGATGATCTCTCTTATGATCGACGGGTTGTGTCAACTAGAAATTCCCTAAAAACCGAAGAACGCTTAGAAAATTTGTGGGAAAACAGGGGACAGCTTTAAGAACAACTTTTCAAATAAAATGAAACTCGAAACAAAGAAAATAATAAAAAAAAATAAAAGAGAGACTAATGTGGGCCTACTTGGTACTGGACACACACGCCCAACACCTAGAGCTTGGGCCTGATTTAGAGTAGTCGGTGCAGGAGGATTGTTCCCTTTAGTCGTTGAAATGATGCTGAGCCACAGACACTCAAATTAGAGTTGTGGAATTGGAGAACGCCCTACAGCTTTTTGTGTAGTTTCCAAAGGCTTCCTCGAAAACTGGGTGAGAAAAGGGTACCACGACCCTGGGTGGGTCACAGTAGGTCTCAGTGTGACTCAACCAAACTTGCTTCAAGGACCAAAATAGGATGTTTTGCAGACAATATTGTTTTGGTTATAACTTTTAATTCGTGCATCAAACTCAAGTAATTATTGAAACGTTAGAAAGCTTACACCTTCCTCTACAATTTGAAATCAAGTTTGATGCTATTTGAGTGAGTTTTGAGTGGTCTAAAATGCTAGGGTTTCAGGGTGTCAGTTTTCAAGTTTCTGGATGTCAGTTTGGTGCATGGGTAGTTTCTTGTGTTTCTTAGGCTCAGGGGTATTTAGGATGATTAAGATATTAGGTGTTGGAAAATGGTTGGGTGTAAATGGGGCAAATGATAGTACGATTTAAAAAACACATGGCTTGATTCCTTCTTATTTTTTAAGCACATAGGAGCATTATCTCAAGACGATATTTGTCCCCTTTCGACTCTGTAATTGATGCGCATAAGAATGACAACTCGTCATCAGGATACAGAAAAATAAAGATGTCTCTTTAGATATTCCAAAACTCTATGCACCCGAGTTTGGAACCCAAACATAAGACACCAAAGTCTTATGATGTTTCCAGGAGAGGAGAAAAATGAGTAGAGAGAGAGAGATGGATAAGAGCTATATTATGCTACTTGGATTTTCACAGAGAAAGGTATGTTGAGAGAGATGCAAATAGTAGTTCAAGTGTGTCATGTATGGGAAAAGGATCCCATCTTATATAGCTACAAGGGGGTTGCATTGTTGTGGTGATTACATGTACCACCAACAGCTACAATGGCTCAACAGCTATAATGGCTCACAAAAAGATATTGAGTCTCAAGCCCAACCTTTATAAATGTTCGGGTGAGGGGCATCCATCGTGCTGTGCACAAAGTGTGCTATCAAGTGCCCTTGCTCTCGCACATGCATGTGCGCGTCAAGCATGCTATGTACATGTACCATCATTCTCTCTTTTATACTAAGAGTATAAGGCATGCTAATGCTTACTCTTAAGTACAGTTAAATTAACTCTCTCATCTTCAATATGCGACAAAAACTCACAACTTTTTCTCTCTACAAAATACAGCTTAGATAAAAACTATAAAAACTTATATTGTTATTTTGAAATACACACAAGTACTTTTTAAAATGAAAAATACTATCACTAGGTGGGTTGAAAGGCTGGGATTTAGGTATGAGAAGGTGACCACGTACGGGCTCTATAGTTTAGGGTCACGGCTGTCAAAGAATCCCTTTAATGAGAGTAGGGTGTGGACATAGGAGTAGAGAGGAATTGTCCGAGGAGTATTCGATGACATCCTTTGGACCATGTGGAACTTCAACTGCTAATGAGGCGGAAATGCAAGCTCTGTTGAGGGGGTTTGAAAGTTATTGAAGAAAGTACTGTTAAAAAAAAGAGGGTTATTGAAGAAAGTAAGTTGGACACTCTGATGTTGAGGCAGGTTTTCTCGTTTAAGTAAGTGGCAGGTTTTCTCGTTTAAGTTTACGGGTCTTAAATTTAGGTGTTATCCAACCCAGCCTAATGGATATGATGAAGAGGCCTAAACCCAGCCATTGTTGTGTCGGGCCTTAGAGGTGGTCTCGTTCAGCTCATTTACGCCTAATGAACTGAAAAGTCATGGAAACCCCGTGTGTTTGCCTGTGCCGTTATACCTTAATATTAAGCATCAGGTTTGGCCCGTTAAACCCTGCCCATCGCACCTTAATAAGGATTAGGTCTGGCTTGTTAAACTAAGGTCCCTTATGAAAGAAAGACCTATGTAATTTTATGCCGGGAAAATACAATTTTTTTTTTTTTAATAATAATCACCCCTTATAATTTTGGCAACAAGATTACTCACAGGTGGTCTTATTACAAACAATAGAAATTCCAAAAATGAATAACACATTAATAAAATAAAACTCAACTACTTGATATCATTCATATAACCTAATACTGTGCTTGAGAATATCAAATAAAAGAATAAACAATTAAAAGAAAAGATTTCGGAGATTACCTCAACCGGGCTTTCTACACCCCACATCTAGTCACTACATTCAATGGCACGGAATCAGTAGTCTAGCTTCAATCTCGAACCGAGAAAGCTAATTTTGGCCAAATTAAATAATCACCCTTAAATCTCTATAAAACCCTAACTCTAAAATAATTACGTTCAAACCTTAATTTTTCCAACCCTTAGATTAGATCATGAGAGAGTGAGTCTTTATGTTGGGCGTGGCCCCTAAGATCCTTCTCAAGAGAGAGAGAGAGAGAGAGAGAGAGAGAGTAGAGAGAAGAAATAAGAGAGTAGATAGTAGAGAGAGATAGTCTACTAGTGGCGGTCGTCGTACCGTTAGTCTTGTAGAGAGAGAGAGAGAGAGTAGAGAGAGAAAATAAGAGAGTAGGGAGAGAGGGACGTGGCCCCTACGGAAAATAGAGAGAGAGTTTGTAGGGGAGAGCGGTGTGTTGAGATGGGGGAGAGCACCTTTATTTATAGTGAAATTGTGAAATTTAGGTCTAGAGTTTCTTTAGGGTTTCTCATAGTTTGCTTCTTTCTTGATATTGAATATGAATTGTTGATCAATGTGACTTGTGAAGTGAGAGATCCGAGTTATCCATTCCATAGATGGGTCATCAATATTATGGAAGGTACATGAACCATTATTCCATTTTCCTTAAACCATTTTCCCATCAATATATTTAAATAAATTAAATCCATTAAAGATATAGTGCATACCATAAATTGCATATTCCATCTCATATTTTCTATAAGAATATTTCAATAATATCAAGTCAAGATATTCCTTCAATAATCAAGATAAGATCTGGTCAATATTTCCTAATCAATATTTGACCACATGCTACAATATGTAGTTACCATATTTAACAAACTTGAAAATAAAGCAACAAGATAAGGTATTCAAGGTTGGGGCGTGCCATCCATGTATGGTATGTGGGGGCCCCACCTAATACTCACATGGTGGGCCCATATGCACTATTGGCCCCCATGTATTTTTTTTAATAAATATTTTAAAATTTAAACAAAATAAAATTTAAAACATTATAACTTTGTAAATTAATAACTTCATTTTTATAAGTCCAAAAATAAGAAATAAAATATCAAATGATTTACAAACTTTCAAATAATAAATGTAAAATAATTTAATAATAAAATCAACATAATTAAATTAATATGATAGGAAGTGGATCCGTATGATTTAGGAATTCAATCAACAATCACGGGATACTCCACCTTCAACTATGGACTACAGATCACACTTGCTTTATCGAATCGACCCAGTGTTTCTCATGACCCACAGTCCAAGCAGGGGCTCATGAGCAGGTCACCAAAGTTTGATCGATGAGCCAAGGAGTTGCAATCCTAATCTGTGGATTACAGGTCTTCCCCTAGAGACAAGTCAAGGTCACCACGACCAGATGCGACCACAGCTCTATGGCGCATAGGGGTATCTCTCGCATATGCATATGCTTCACCCAAAGGTGAATATCTAGCTTTCCCGAACGATCTATCTATATGCATGCCGTGTGATGGAACAAGGATGAGGTTTTGGCCCCTGTCTCTGTAGGCCTATCATCACACACAAGGGTCACACAGTCCCCCGGCTCACTCATCTAGGCATAAGCTCCGACCTCATCAAGGGCTAACCCAAAAACCCTTCTCGGTTTATTTTTTTTATGCCCAGGTACCTTGGGTTTTGCAATCGACTGGCCTAGATCGTCAAGCACAGTCCGTTATCCGCAAATATCATTTACTTAGTATGGTCTTCGAGGAACCACACTCCCACTGAGTTTATGTTCCACTATAGTAAATGTTTTTCATTATACATAAGGCCTTTAAAGGCTACATAAACCCAATACCTTAGTATTAGGCCAAGCCTTATTTGTCAAAAAAATAAAAATATATCAGACTAAGCCTACCTGACGGCCCCTGTAAAGGGACCCAAAACCGTGTCAGGGCATGTCTTTGAGGCCCACCGGGCCCGAGCAGGCCATATGCCGATCAACTTGACAACGCCTTCTTGACCATCGTGTTTCCATCGGCAAAAGGAAGAGTCCTATTCACAACCTGCGTACGCCGAGGGATACCCAACTATTATATTAGTTGCAAATTGGACGTTACGAAAGCTGGTGGCATATTCATTTCCATGAAGGGCATGTATGGTGTACTTTCACATTATTTATGAGAGCGATTCCCATAATGCCGCCAACAGCCTTGTCAAAAAGGTCATGAACTCTGAAAAAATCAATGGCCTTTTCAAATGAATCATACACGCCAACAAAATAATACCTAAGGAGGACATCTAACGTGCTAAAAGAGAAGGAACTTTACAACATTATGTTTTAGGATGAATTGCAAAGAAAAAAAAAAAAACATAAAGGTATGGTTAAATATTTTCAAGTAAAAGAATTCTCTTATATAGTTAGCGGGGGGAATATTTTCACACCATTTAATCCCAATGCATCTTATTAAAAATATTTTCAAGTAAAAGAATTCTCTTATATAGTTAGATGGGGGAATATTTTCACACCATTTAATCCCAATGCATCTTTTTACACTAAGTGGCAGTTAATTGGTATGAAAATATTCATATACCTACCCACATGAGGTAATTTTTTCATGTCTAAAAATTTTTTAACGTCGGGAAATATTTTCACACAAATCAATCATGCCCATATGTTTTATTTTTATTTTTTTCTCTCAAAATATTGTCTTTTGCAAATAGGCAATAACAACATTCTTGTGAAAGATTAAAAGATAGTTTTACATTAAGCACTTAACAATAACTTTTATATGGGTTTTGTTAGGTTACTCCTATTCATGGAGAATTTTCTTAATGTACATGAACACTTAATACTCTTACTCCATAATTACTCCATAATGCAATAATTTTGTTCTCTAAGGGTATTTTAAGTAATTAATTAATAATAAAATAGAATTTTTAACAGAATGAAAAATAATTATCAACTATAGTATAAAATGATATTTATCGGCATAAGGTTTGACATCATTAATTATTTTTTAACGAATAATAGAATGTCTCTCTCTGAGTGTATTGTAGGTAATTAATTAATAATAAAATAAATTTTTTTAATAGAATGAAAAATATTTATCAATTATAGTGTAGAATGATATTATCTGCATGAGGTGAGACATCATTAATTATGTTTTAACCAATAATAGAATGTGACTAGTTTCTCTTATGGCCTCCTAATGATGAAAATGGCTTGCTTAAAAAATATTTTATTCCAAAAACAAGGGTAATGAGTGTCTAATAAATGTTGGGTACATTAATAAAAGGAAGATATTACAAAATGCCTATAGGGGAAAATGAACAGTGATTTCGGCTACCCTCATAACCGTCCAAAGTTCATCACACTGTCACGATTGCTTGGTAATGTTTTATTTTTAATGTTTTTCCTATAAATCAAAATGATCTAAAATTTGGAGCGTGTGTTCATCAAAATAGGCGAATCTACTAAAAAAATCAAAAAATAATAATTTACACGAAACAGTGGACCAAAATACCCTCAAAACTTTTGGAGGTATTTTGGCCAATATATTTTTTACGAATTATTTTTTTATATATTTTTATTAGGTGCGCCCCACTAAGATGTACATAAGCTCCAAATTTTAGGTAATTCAGATTTGTAGAAAAAAAATGAAATACTACCAAACAATCGTGACCGTGTGATGAACTTTGGATGATGATGAAGGTAGACGAAATTACAGTTCATTTTTACCTATAGACATTGAGAAGACTTCTCCTTGATAAAATACTCAATGCGTAAGAGTATCCTATACCTCAAGGATTATCTTCTTCTCTCATAAGCAAGAAAATATAGAACGGGAAATATGGGCTTTATATATTAAAAGAGAAAATTATTAAGGGTTCATTTGGACTTTGGAAAATTGACTTTTAAGAATATTTTTGTATACGTCTCCAATATTTTTCAATAATTGACCCCTAAATTGAAGAAGCCTTTAAATTTACTTATCATATTTTTTAGGATTTTTTTGTTTTTTAAATTTTTTTTAATCCTTTTTAAGGGGTATCATCGATTTTTTTGTTTTTTGTTTTTTTTAACCCTTTTTAAGGGGTATCATCTCTAATTTTTTTAAAAGTCATTTTTTAAAGGTAAAAATAAATAAAAAACTGACTTTAGATTTGAAAATTCGAAGTCACATTGACTTCTGTTTTTTTTGGTGATTCAGTAGGGAGAGGGCCCCTACCCTTGGTAGAAATTGAGCTCTGCATACCCTTGGTAGAAATTGAGCCTAGGACGTAGCGTTGCAAAGCATCAAGCAACCAATTAGGCCGGAGCTCATTGACTACATATTTCAAAATCCAAAGTCACTTTAGGTTTTCTAAAAAGCCAAATTTTAAGTAAAACTGAAAGAAAACCAGTGACTTTAGATTTGAAAATCCTAAATTGTCTTCACGTTTTGAAAAATTTTAAGTCAAAACCATGTTGGAAAAACCGGACGATCTAACCGGTAAAGCCCGGTTAGATCGGAGCAGGTTACTGGCTAGTTCCGGTTTTGGCCGGTTTTGATGATCGACCGATATTTAAAAAAAAAAAATGTATATAAAATCTCAAAAATAAGGAATTTGGTTTGTAAAATATTTTTTAATATTCTTTACATTATGGTAAAGATTAGAAATTGCTTTGGTCATTAACACTCGCTTTTATATTTTCCCATCTTTTTTGAAACAATTTAAAAATATCCCTAAGCACAAATCGATTCTTTAAAATCCATTTTTTTTATTAATTTTAAACTTCATTTAAATATGTTTTGTTTTAATCATTCTTTATACTTCTTTTTATTTTTTTAACAAGTTTTTGACTTGTTGGGATTTGTCCTGTTAGGCTAGCTAAACCGCTTACCGGTTAAACAGCTTTCGGTTAGACCGGTTAAACAGCTTCTTGACTTTAGATTTTTAATATCAAAAAGAACATAAAAAGGTGTTATTTGAGGGGTGGATTTTCCGTAGTACAATATTTATATGGGATATACGGGTAAGTTTCTAGAGTTGAAAATAAAAATGAGCTCAAAGGTAGGTAGTAAGGGTGGCAGCAATGTGTTCTATTTCTACCAAAACCCTTCTCTATGGAAGTAACAAAAATAATTAAAAATTAAAAATAGTTAATATATTAAAGAGTAAAAAACAGGTGTATTTCGCTTTCGATAACTCTCCTTAAAATTGATAAAACTGAATTAACTTAGAAGTGTGGGAGTGTGCAGAGTGGGGCCACGCAATATCGTCATGTGGCGCAATTTAAGAAGAAACAACAACAACAACCATTCTTCGTCTGCCGCTATTTCCCAATATGTTGCTTATCCCAACACATCTCGCCCTTAACCCAACACGTTTAAAAACCCTTTTCTTTTTTTTTATAATTATTATTATTATTATTTTTAACAAGAATATTAAATATTATTAAATAAAAGGAACAGTTGGCATACGGATATGTATATCTGTAGCTATAGAGATAAGATGTACCTTCATATTAGTAGCTATAGAGATAAGATGTACCTTCAAAATTTATCATGATTGATAGTTTTGATGCAAAATATTCTTAAGATTACCTCAAAATCTATTTTTATATCTAATTATAAAATTTTAAATTTTAAAGATGATTAAAAGTCAAGTTGATTTATAAACACGTAAAAATCTTGAAAATGGACTGTGTAGATAATATATTGTAAAATACATTATTTTTTAGACTTAGAATCTTTTTATTTTTCATGGTCATACATTTCGATGTCGAGATGATCAATCAAAGGGTTTTTCAACATTAAAACTACCTTTTCCAATAGATTTTTGAGGCGCATCCATAGTTTTACATTATAAGGTTGCATCCTTATATAAACTTTTTTTTTAATAAATTATAATTAAAAAATTAAAACAATACAAGGGATGCAACTAAAGAGGCTAAAAAGACTGACGTCTTTGTCAATTCAACTGGTATTCGCTTCTCTATAGACATGATTGAAAGAGCACCTCCTGTTGTTATTCAACAGGAATTAGCTTCGCTATATATATGATTGAAAGAGCACCTCTTGATCGATGCTAGATTCATTACTTTTTGCCATGAAGAAAGTAACTGCCAAGGAGGTATTGACAAGCCAATGCACCTATTTATGACATTGTTGGAGTCTCCTTCGATGATCAAGTTATCCTCCATGCATTTGTACCTACAAATTAGGAACCCTTGTAACATAGCTACTATCTCTACATGATTAGCCGACACCATTCGACACAGGCCTGCCATCTCCCTCTCTTGCTCTCAACAGTGTAACAGGCATCAAAGTCAAAAAAACATTGGGTAAAGAGATGAAGTTAGTGTTCAAAAAAATCAAACCGGTGTAAAAAACTGGCTAAAGGCCGGGTCCAAGTAATCGACAAATCGGCTGATTCAATTGGTCTAACCGGACAGGTCGTGGCTGTCCTAAAAATATTAAAAAAATAAAAAATACAACCAATTTCTAAAAAATATGAAAATATATTTACAAGGTACGGTTTGTGTAGAACTGAGGCTCTAAACAATCAAAGTAAAACGTACCTTCAAATAGTGTCGAGAAATGTGGTTTTAATACTGAAAATCTTTATCTTAAAAATATTTTTTCATCTTTAATTATAAATTTAAAGCTTAAGAAATAGTGTAGATCGAGCATATCTATGAAAACTTAAAAATCTTGAAAATTGACGACTCAAAAATAGTGTTACAAGATGCACAATTTTCAAAACTTGAAATCCATTTTTTTTCTCATGTCCATGCATCTTGATGTTGAGATGATCATTTTGAATATATTTGGGTATCAAAACAACCTCTTCTAGTGTAATTTTTGAAGTGACCTTGATTGTTTAGAGCCTCGACTATATATAAACTTTTTCTATATTTAAAACAGGATTAACAAAACATATTCAAATCAAGTCCAAAAGTAGTAGAAAATAGATCTTAGAAAATTTATTTCTATTTAGGGAAACTTTTAAATTTTTTTTTGAAATATAGAAATATATAAAAATAATTATTCATAGCCAAAATAATTTTCAATCTTTGCTAAAATAATAAAATAAATTAGATTATGTAGATCTATAAATATTTCAAAACTTAAAAATAGGCGGTCTAGATAAATATATTATTTTTAATACTTAATTTTTTTTTCATCATATCCACACATCAAGATGATCATTTGAGTGCATTATCCAATATCGTAAGACTTTCATCTAAATAATTTTTGAGGTGCGTGGCTCCAACCTTATATATAAGAGTGCGCCTTCAAATAGTGTTGAAAAATAAGGTTTTCAAACTAAAAATCTTTGTGATAGCTTTAAAATATATTTTTATTTTTAATTATAAAATATAAAGTTTAAAAAATAGTATAGATAGAACAGATCTCTGAAAACTTAAAAATCTAAAAAATTGACTATCTAAAAATGCAATACAAGATGCATTATTTACAAAACTTGAACTCCACTTTACTTCTGATGTCTATGCATCTTGATGTTGAGATGATCACTTTGAGGATATGTAAGCATCAAAACATCCTCTTTTAGTGAAAATTTTAGGATGGACTGTAATTTGATTGTTTAGGGCCTCGGCTCTATATAAATTTTTTCCAAAACAAGTTTTTTCTAGAAAAATGTGAAATTTGTTTTTAAGATCTGCAAAACAGAAGATGGGCGTCTTCGAGTGTCTAGGAGAACGTGTAGGGCATTTTAATCATTGTTTCTCGCAGTTGTCCCGCCAAGGGAGCGTGGCGTCGGCGTGTCTCACGTCAGGGCCGGCGAATCCAACTCCATGTCTAACCCTAAATGCCAGAAATACGCTTTTATTTTGTATAAAAGACATAAGCGTCCCTTGTGTACAACAAAAGCCCAAAGTACCCTCCAAATGCAAAAAGACACTCCTGACCACCAGGCAGCCAAGTAAAAGAAAGGGTATATAGGTCATTTTGTAAGAGAAAGCTGAGGGTGACAATGGAATTTAACGGGTAGCCTCAATATCGAGTTCAAGTATAGGTTTAAATTTTGGACTCGAAAGGTTGAGTTTGGGCTCAAAACTTAGACTCAACTCGAATAATATTGATATATGTGGATATTTATGCCAATAATTTGTTTCTTAAATTTTTTTTATTATTTCTTAAAATGATAAGAAATAGAAGTGTACTTAGGTATTCATAAATGTTGTGTAAGAATGTAAATGTTATCGACAATTTGGGTTCATAATAATAAAAAAAAGACAACAAAAATGAATTTTATAGTCCAAAGGTGGCAATGGACTTGATCAGCAATGGGTAGATCCAACCTCTACTCTAAATTTAAGTTCGAAGTTTGGATCCAAAAGACCAGGTATAAGTCTAAAACCTGCACCTGTATATTGTTCTGGTCCAAATTCAGCCGGACCCTAAACCCCTACCGTGTTTCCACCCCTAAGCAATCGTTTGGTCGGTCAAAAGAGTTGCGACCTTCTAGATACTTTTTCACGTACTTGAAGGTAATTTTGTCAACTCTTTTTATGGGGTACTCACTATGAGAGGTCAAATTAGGATTCTCATTTTTTTATGCGATTATTATTTTTCCGCGATTTTGTATATACTTCCACCCTCCAAAAAAAACTCTATTTACAGACTTTCACAAAACGCTTTTTTGCCCTATAAGTCCCTTCTGTAACGGCTTCTAAAAGCTCTCTGTGTCCCTAGGTTCTGATTTCCTGGGCTTGATCGGTTCCAGAATTTGCCTAATTTCTTCAAAGATCTATTTCTTGGGTTTCAGGGCGAATTAGGGCGAAAAATCTGTAAAGATCGACCCTTATTTTGCCCCGAAGCTTAATTTCTAGGGATCTAAGGGAATTTAGGGCAAAATTCTGGTGAAGATCGACCTGTTCGACTCTAGAATTTGATTCTAGTGGTTTGGTGGAAATTAGGCTGAATTGCAGCGAGGGTTGGTGTTTATTTGTTCCTTTTGGTTCAGAGATCGAGTGCTTGGGTTTTTGGAGAGAAAGTAGGCTTTGAAAATGAGCTTCCAAGACCTAGAAGCTGGAAGGCCTTTTACTAAGAGGACAGGAATGGCTAATGGAAAGCAGGAGCCTTCTCAGGCTGTAGCGGCTGGGGTTTTTCAGATTAATACTTCAGTTTCGTCATTTCAGAGGCTTGTTAATACCCTCGGCACGCCAAAGGACACACCAGAGCTTCGAGAGAAGCTGTAAGTGTTTCGCTTTAGAGTCTTGTTGCTCAAATTCCATTTTTTAAAGATAACCAAAATTCCTCTCCCTTTTCTTGTTCTTGTTTTTATTCTTGTTGGATTTGATTATTATTCCAATTCTTACTATGGTTTTGTTATTGGATTTATTAATTTTGAAACGGAGGGTTTCTGGGTTTAGGTCCTATAGATGTGTTATGATTTTTGATGATTTTTTCTCTTGTTCTTACACAACATATTCGTGCAAATTTTAGAGAAATTGTTACTGTTATCCACCTTATGAGTGCGATTTTGGCAAAAAACTTTCCTGGTCAAGATGTGCAGTATTGGTTGCATGGCCGCTAGTTCTTGTCTTCAGAGAAGTAAAAGTCATTGGAAAGTTGAATTATAATTATAGGAAATTAATAAAGCCATACTGCGAGAAATTAGGCAATTTTGCATATGTTTTCATCATTATGAACTTTAGCATTTTTTCCTTCAATCTGGATGGGGAATCAGTTAGTTTGTTGTTTCCCAATGCTTGCTTTCTTCCTTTCATTTTAAAGGTTTTTCATATGTGCATGTATAGGATAAGTGATGCTGGTCTTGGTTGTTGGGTATTAAATTGTGATCGAGGTAGTTTGTAAATGATCGCTACTAATCTGATTCCTGCAAAATTGATCCAAATGCAACTGATAAGAATACATTTTTCTTTTGGCCTGTTAACTTGAATTTATTTTGGATTCAATGATCCACATAGAGTTGGTTGTTCACATGGAAGTTAAGTAAATGCGGTTTGGCATGCTTTGTTAGGTTACCTTTGTTAATTTTGGGTGTCCTTATGTCTTAATAACATAAATCAAAATCTTACCCACCAAAAGCCAAAATGACATTGATCATAAGTTTTAACTGTTTTTGCGATGTTTGGTTTTGTGCCTTAGTGTTATATTGCAAAACTTATTTACATCAATATAAATGAAGCATCTTTGAGCTAGCTATTTTTTCTTGTTACTCTCCTGTGAATCAAGCTATATTGGTCTTCTTTCAACTTAAAAAAATTATATCTTTGGTTGTAATGTGCTTGTAAAATATGTTGCATGGCGATGGGTACTTGTATAAGTGTCAGACAAGGATACTGGTGACATGGTAAAAATATAAAGAGACAACGAAATCAAAAGTTGGTTTCTAGTATTCCATTCCATTATGAGTAGCTGCAAATTCAATTATGGCTTTGTTGGATGAAGTCATGCAGATTTTCAAAGGTCAAATGTCTACTCTAAACACAGAAAGACGGTCAAGCCTATATCAATTATGCATGAAATGGACAATGAACGAGAAAAAGAATCTATTGGCATATGTTGTGATTTGTGTTTGATACTTGTATGTACTCAAACTGACGAATTCATGCCACCTAGCTCGTAAATCCAGATATTTTGATCTATGACACCTTTGGGCTATGATATCATCTCCTAACTCAATTGAGATCTTATGGCAATTTATCCTAGAAAATGTGAAGACCTTGGGTTTTGGTGGATGATATATTAAACAAATTGAAAGACAAGTGAGAATTCGTTTAGCTATTGTCATTGCTTTTTGTTGCTCTTTTTTGAGAGATTTATGAGGCGGTGTCATCTTTACGTATATTGGAGAGCATTTCATTGCTAGTTGTTGGCATGTTGGGTGCCGTATACCATGGTTTGATCCTACTACTTTCTGAAGTCTTTGTTGTATATAAAGTGGATAAGACATCTTAGAAATGTAATGAACTGAGATTTGTCTGGGGCATGTGAGTTGATAATTGTCCTAACCATTTGGAACATCAGAAAATGAATATATCTCTGACATGAAACACTTTTTTTTTTTGAGCTAAAGATTTTATTGTTTATGTGACCTATTATGTTATAATGATCTTGTCTGTCAATTAGCCTGTAGGTTGGAAATTGTACATTATTGTTGACCTTCTTAAAAAAATGTTTCGCACTGCAATTAATTGGTTAATATTCTTGGTTTTTGGTAAGTTAGTAAGTTGTCTGTCTCTTTTTGTTGCTTGTAATAAACCCTTATTTCATTTGTCTGGAAGATGCTAGGTCTTTTCTGTATGTGTGCTTTCCAAAGGCTGGAGTTATTGCTTTTTGTCTTGTAAGACTTCGAAGTTATGTTGTTGCTTCTTCATTAGAATCTTTTTACCTTCATAGGCATAAGACAAGGCAACACATTGGCCAGTTGGTGAAAGAAACATCTGCTAAACTAAAAGCCGCTAGTGAAACTGATCAATATACTGAAGTTAGTGTGAGTATATTTCTAACCTTCTTCATTTACTTTGTCCCTACTTGATTCATTGAAAATTTATTCCCTACTTGATTCATTGAAAATTTATTATCTAATTATGGACAAATTATCCCCACTAGTAACATGTGAAGTATGTCTTATGGTCTTATAATTTGATTTTCTTCACAGCATATGATCATATGTTTGTAATGTCCTTGTGGTTTTTTTAGTTTGGAATATTAATTGCTTTCATTTAATTTCTGTGGCTACTGCTCTCCAATTTACTTTTGCAGTGGATTAGCCTACTTTAAAATTCTAGATGATTTACTTCATACCTAATTAAACTTACATTTTACATACAAAAATAATTGCAGATAAATCACCATGGAATCTAAAATCCTTCATCTTTCATTACTGGATGCTGTATTTTGTACACAATTTCCTGGATGTAGTGTTGTATGTACATTTTCTTCCTTTTTGTGTATTTCATGTGAGTGTGATGCATGAGTGAGGATTTCCCAATGCCTACTCTCAGTCAAGTAGGTGCTCACACCAATTAGTACTAATGCAGATATCGTGTTTGCGTTTGTATGAAAATGGTATGTGGTTCTCATATAATTCATATTAATAATTGTTTGAGCCAGGTCAGGTTGGACTGTGACGATTATGATCACTTAAGTCCAGATTAGGTTGCAACAAGTTACTGTAGAAGTTATTTCTATTTATGTAGGCAAGATCACAATGGATTGGTAATAGACACAATGGATTGGTAATGGACTGGCAATGATGCCTGCCAGCTTTAGCACCTCTAGGGGAGTAATCACTTTGCACAAGGGCAGAAGTCTGCTTGTTACTGAAAATTTGGGTTAATTTCAAGTATGATGTATTTCGCAACAAACAAAAACTAAAGCTAGTTATGTCATTTGCCTTCCGAGCAAATCTAAATGTCATATAGATGCATGAGCCCCAAATGGATATCTTTTATGTGATCATTTGGTGTATTTTCCTGTGTTGCCAGTTTTCTTAATTCAGTATTTATTTGTTACAGAAAAACATTCCCATGGTCTTAAAGGATGCCAAAGAATTTCTTATTTAGGCAGATGGCGGCCAGAGAGGTGCTGTCCATTGCCAAGGCCCTTTCACTCGATAATTTTACCACTGCATTTTGTATTTGATTGTTCCTAATGCTTCTATCAATGGTATCTGTTGTATAACACTGATGATGTATTTACTTTCTGGAGAATCACTGAACATAAATAAGAATTTGGGAAAGTGTACAGATGCTTCCTTTATGGCCTCTGAGGATTGCTTTAGGTTTCTTTGATATGGGCCCCATGCTAGGTGAGTTGTTCATTAGGTGTGTTCTGCTTTAGTATACCATGCTACTATACTGTGGTGTTGTAATTTGGTTGTGGGAAAGAAATATCTTGGAGCTGCTAAGTGACATGATGATGTCAAGTCTCTTGATACAGTTGTGTCCATTCATTGGGAAGTTGTATGATCTGTGTTATGAGGACCATGCTGATCATGGATCCCTGGCTTAACAAGGAGTGAGAATACCAATCTTTATCTTGAGGGTTGGCACATTTATTTGCGATGTCTTTTTGTGTGAGCCCAGTGTACCCATCTATTTTTGTCTGAAAGAACATATAAACAGAGACGGATTGGGTATTTAGACAAAAGCAGATGGACAACTTGGTGCATGCATTTCATATCACTAAACTTGTCAATTATCGAGAAGAAAAGGATTAAGTGTTTGATGATGTGGTTGATGTCGCCTAGAGGACAACAACAGCACCCCATTCTCCATGATTTCAGTAAGGCCCCTAAACTCTGCAGGTCCATTTGTTTTCCCACCACAATCATAGATTTGAAAAGAAAGGATTTGGAGGCCTAGAAGTGTGTTCACTGCTGTGTCAACGTTTATTTTGGATGTCCATTCCACATCAAGCAGTTTTCGAGCATTTTAGGAGATCTGAAAGGGAGTTCCTATTACATATGAGTAATAGTATAAACATATGATTGGTCGTAAGAGGGGCATTACATCATTAGGGGCATTACATCATTCTCTTTCTCCCATCTTTCTCTCACACGCTTCTCTTTCTTTCCACCCTTCATTCCCCTTCCCCTATCAAATACTTGCTGATTATTGTAGATTTAGATTACATTTTTCTACTTAGTATCAGATTGAGGTCCAGATTTGTAGAAGTTTGAGTCAAGTGGTTAAATACCGGCCATGTAACTGCTGGTTTCACTTGTACAGCCAGACAATGGAAGAATGTTTGGCAAAAAGAAATCCCAACAGAGCTATTTTTTGAAGATCATGGTGAAAACCTTCTTATATACTGTGTTTTTGTTTTAATGGAAGTGTTATATCTAAGGTTTGTTCTCTGATCTTAGTTTTCTGGGTAAGGTGTCAGTGGTTTAGGGTTTGTCGCCAAAGCCTAGGGTGGTTCGTGATCCATAGATGGGGGATCCAGCGGTTAACCAGGTTGCATAAATTTGTTCCTCCCTATGAGATGTCTGAAATATATTTATCGAGTTTTATTTTTTGGGGACTGATACCAACTGTCTGATGTGTATCGAATAGCCTTATGGCCATGTTACGTCTGGAATTTGCTGCCACAATTTTATAATCAACCAGCCAATGCACTGGGTAGTGCTTGTGGTGTTTACGTAAAGTATTTAGAGAGAAATCTGAAAGTGTATCCAGAATTTAAGCAACATTGTGATTTGTTTTTTCCTTGGGAAAGGAATAATGTCACAACGAACATTAAGTTCGAAGTACTCTGGACTTCAAATCACTTCATTTAAATTTCATGGCACAAACTATCTGGAATGGAGCAGATTTGTTAGTTCATTCCTTGGAAGTAGAAAAAAGTTGTGTTATATTGGCAGTCTTATAGTGAAGCCAGATGTGAAGGAGCCTTCCTGTGCTGATTGGAGGCTAATGAGATGATTGATATGAACTAGATTTTAAGCTCTATGCAACCGAACTTGAGTGACACATTTATGAATTGTGATACTTCAAAGGAGTTACGAGATGCAATGGCTGAAGCCTACTCACAAAAGAAGAATATGGGGAAAATCTGTGAGTTGGAGTAACAAATCAGTAATTTCAAACAAAAAGATTTGTGACTTGGTGACTATCATGCGGCTTTACGGGGTTTTTAGGATGATTTGAATCACTATCAACCTATAAATTTCTCCCATTGTGCAAAAGAGCATAGATAAAGGATGGATCATATTTGATCGTTTAGGGGGCCTCAATCCTGAATATGAAAATATCAGATCTAATATTTTGGGTGCAAAACTTTACCATCACTTAGAATAATTCTTCCCCTCCTCTAAGGTGAAGAAGCTCACCGAAAAATCATGCTTGTGTCGATTGGTGAACCTAAAAGATCTTCCCTAATTTTCCAATTCTTTAAATAATCATGGTGGTGGGCTGGTGGCTGTAGTGGTGGTCGAGGTGGAAGCCATAGTGGTGGCTGTAGAAGCTTCACAACTTATGAAAAGGATAAGTTAAAATGTATCCATTGTGGAAATTCCCAGTACACCAAGGAAACATGCCGGGATCTTGTTGGACACCCTAAATGCAATAGAACTCAGGCTTATGCTTTTGTTATTAATGAGGACACTAGTCACAACATGCCTCGTCAACAAGGTGTTGTTCGTTATCCATCGCGTAGCTGTACTTCCTTACATGAGGATGATTTTGTGACATTTTTTTTCAAGCGAGAGCTTCTTGACCTTGAGCAGCATGCGTCTGTTCGTGATCTTGAGCCCTCTTCTTCCTTCAAGTCTCATCCGTCAATCAGGTTCGTCTGCATTTGCACACCATTTTTCCATGACTTCTCAAGCTCCATGGAATGTTCATTAGGAGCCACTGAACATATGGCCGTTTTGTCCAATCTCTTTTCTACTTATGCTACCTAGTCAAACCATGAGTCTGTCAAGATTGCTGATGGATCCCTTGTACCCAATAAAGGAAAAGAGACTGTTCCATTAACTTCCTCCATAAATTTGTTGTCTGCTTTGCATGTTTCCAAGTTTTCTTTGTAATCTTACAAAAACTTTTAATTGCTGTGTAACCTTTTTTCCATCCTATTGCATCTTTTAGGACTTAGTGATGGGGAAGATATTTGGCGTGGTCGTAAGTATAGAGGGTTGTACCTTCTAGAGACCCAAAACAAGCTTCTACAGAAACTCAAACCACTGCCTTGTGACCGTGTCATGCATTGCTAATAAAGAGCGGGTGTATTTGAGGCACCCTCGTCTTGGTCATGCTCCCCTGTCTATTTTGTATTCCTCGTTTTGTAAAACTTGTTCTTCGTTGAGTCAAGTTCAATTACGATGTAAGATTTGTTAGCAATCAAAACATTGTAGAACTTCCTTTCTTATCAGGTATAAAAGAAGTGATTCTCCCTTCTCTATTTTACATTGATGTGTGGGGACCTTCCCTAGTTGAATCACTTTTTGGTTCTCGTTTTCTTGTTAATTTTGTGGATGATTGCACCAGATTAACTACACTTTATGTAATGAAATATGAAGATGAAGTTGTAACTCTTTTCCAAGTTATCATAAAATGGTTAGAACTCAATATACTACAAGTATTAAAATACTTCACTTTGGCAATGGAGGTGAATATTACTCTAAAGATCTCAAGGATTGCTTGAGGGATCAGTGTATGGAGTTCCAGACAACATGTCCTTACACTCCTAATCAAAATGGAGTTCTTGAGAGAAGAAATGGACACTTGTTGGGAGTTATTAGATCTCTCTTGTTTGAAATGAATATCCCAAAAGCCTTACGGTCTGAAGCTGTTCTTACTGTGTCATTCTTGGTAAATCGTATGCCGTCAAGGGTTCTTCAAGGCAAGTCTTCTATACAAACACGTCTTCTTGGTACTCCTTTCGTCCCGTACATCCCAAAGTTCTTCGCTGTGTTTTGCTTATGTTTTGGTTCTAAAATAGAGAAAGTCCTGAAGCCCTTAACTGTGTCTTCTTAAGGTATCCAAGAAATAGAAAAGCGTTCAAATGTTATGGTCCTATTTAATAAAGTTCACAATGTCTCTTTGAAAGTTCACTATACTTCTTCAAGGGGAGCATATTAGACATGAAGAGAGCAGTCCAGTATGACCATCTCTATCTTTTTCAACCCCCACTCCCTTTATTTATGAAGTCTCTAAGATGTCTCAAAATGAAGATGGAAATGCTCCAGTTGCAACCAAGGAGGAGTTGAAGGCATATGTTTGAAGTAAGAAGCTGATACAACTTTCAGTCCAGAGTAATCATGACTGAAGTGTCGACTTGGATCTAGGTAGTAACCCTTCTTATCCTACTACTACTTCATCTACCATTTCTTCACCTCTCAGTCCAATCCCGCTGTAAATTTACCTATTGCCTTATGCAAGGGTAAACACTCTTGTACACAATATGCTATACGAAACTTTGTATTTTATAATGTTGTGTCACCTTCCTGTCATTGTTTTCTATCATCTTTGTCTACTCTTAGCATTCCATCCTGTGTAACATAGGGCTCTATCACGACCAGAACAGAAGGCTGCGATGCAGGAGGAAATGCAGGCTTTTGAAAAGAACAGTACTTAGGAACTCACTGAACTTCCTAAGGGCCCATTTGTCTCCTCGGATTCAGATTTCTAGGAGTCACTTTTCCTAGAAAAGCTGGGTCAATCGTGTTTGGTTCGCTTAGAATTGACATTTCCATTGGAATTGAGATATCTGTGGGATACTGAATGCTCATTTTAAGCCTAAATTTTGGAAATCTCATTTCCACCAAGATAGGTGGAATTGACATTTCGTGGAAATGACCCATTTTGCTGCTGAAGAACAAAAAAAATATCAAAATTTTAGAGAGTGAAACTATATCAAATTTTAGAGAGAGAAAACATATTAAAATTTTAGAGAGAGTATACAAATTTTTTTTTTAGAGAAAATATACGATATTTTTTTAGAGAGAAAATACAATTTTTTTAGAGAGAGAAAATATACGAATTTTTTTAGAGAGAAACTATCTCAAATTAAGTTTTAGAGAGGCCATATTAAAATTTTAGAGGGAGAAACTATCTCAAATCTTAAGTTTTCGCGAGTATCTTAAAATTTTAGAGAGAGAAACTACATTAAATTCTAAAGAGAGGAACTACTTAAATTATTTTAGTGAGAAATATCTCAAAACATTTAGAGAGAGTAAATATCTTAAATTTTAAATTTTAGAGAGAGCATATTAAAATTTTAGAGATTAGAAACTATATCAAATGTTAGATAGGGAAATTATCTTAAACTTTAAGTTTTAGAGAGAGAAAGTATATTAAAACTTTAGAGAAACTAATATCAAATTTTAGATAAAGTACCTGAAATTTTTTGAGAGACTTTTTTTAAAAATTTAGATAGATAAACTATCTCAAATTTTAAGTTTCAGAGAGAGGGTCTATTAAAAATCTAGAGAGAGAAACTACTTGAAAATTTTTGAGAAACTATCTCAAATTTTAAGTTTTAGAGAGAGAAATTATCTTAAAACTTTCGCGAGAGAAACTATATAAAATTTTAGATAGAGAAAGTACTTGAAATTTTTAGAGAGAGAAACTATTTAAAAAAATTTAGATAAATTATCTCAAAATTTAAGCTTTAGAGGGAGAAAGTATATTAAAATTTTAGGGAGATAAACTGCATGAAAATTATAGGGAGAGAAACTATCTAAAAAATTAAGTTTTAGAGAGAGAAAGATTCTTAAAATTTTAGAGAGTAACTATATCAAATTTTAGTATGAGAAAGTACCTAAAATTTCTCAGAGAGAGAAACTATCTTAGAATTTTTAGAAAGAAACTATCTCTGAGTTTTAGATAGAGAAAGTACTTTAAAATTTTAGAGGGAGAAACTATATCATATTTTAGAGAGAGAAACTACCTGAAATTGCTTAGAGAGAAACTATCTCAAAATTTTTATAGAGAAAAGCTATCTCAAAGTGTCAGTTTTAGAGAGAGAGTATCACAAAATTTTAGCGAGAAACTACATCAATTTTTAGAGAGAGAAAATGTATAAAATTTTTAGAGAAAGAAATTATCTCAAATTATTTAGAGAGAGGCTATTTCTAATTTTAAGTTTTTGAAAGAGATTGTATTAAAATATTAGAGAAAATTTTAGAAAGAAACTATCTCAAAATTTTTAGAGAAGTAGAGAAAGGATTTGCATTTCCAAGAAAACGATATTCCAGGCAATCCAAACAGGGAATTTGCATTTTCTTGATTTCTATCGTATGCGATCCAAATAGCATCCACCATATTCCAGGAAAGGTCAATTTTAGGAAATCTCAATTCCAGGGTTGACTTTTCCCAGGATTAAAAATTCAGGGATCCAAACAGGCCGTAAAGGAAAGAAGGTGGTAGGATGCAAGAGGGTACTTACAATAAAATGCAGGGCAGATGGCAGGATCGAAAGACACAAGGCGAGGTCGGTTTGGAAAAAGTTTTACGTATACTTAGAGACATGGTATAGGTTACAAAGGGTCTTTTGCCTCCCCAGCGATGTTGAATACTGTTAGAATCATTCTCATTGGTTGCAAATATATCTTGGTCCTTGCGTCAACTGGATGTGAAAAATGCCTTTTTACATGGAGATCTTCATGAGGAAGCGTTTATGGCCATGCTTCCAGGTTTTCAGCTTCTAGGAGACTGGAAGGGTGTGCGGTGTGCCGATTGAAAAAGGCGACCTATGGACTTAATCAATCTCGGATAGCTTGATTTAGAAGATTTAGTAAAGCCTTGCTATGATTTGGGTTTAGGAGTCAAGCTGATCATGCACTGTTTGTACGGCAAAATAGTGTCGGGATTACAACACTTATAGCTTATATCGTTGATATTATAGTGTTAGGGGATAGCTTAACAGATATTGAAGATAGCGTATATCGATGATATTATAGTGTTAGGGAATAGCTTAACAGATATTGAAGATCTCAAATGTCACCTTAGTATAGTGTTTGGCGTAAAAGGTGATAACACTCAGCATATATCGTTGATATTATAGTGTTAGGGGATAGCTTAACAGATATTGAAGATCTCAAATGTCACCTTTGTATAGTGTTTGGCGTAAAATTTTTGGGTCCACGAATATAGTTTTTTGGGTATTGAAGCGGCGAGGTCAAAGAAGGGAATAGCTATCTCTCGGAGGAAGGCTGTGCTGGATCTATTGCAACAAATCGGAATGTTTGGAACTTGGACGTCAAATCAATAGATGCACCTATGTAAACCAATCATAGACATCATGAACATACGAGAGAGTTACTGAAGGATCCCTATAAATATCGGAGGTTGGTGGGCAAGCTTATATACCTCACAATTACATGACCAGATATATCTTATGTGGTGAGTATAGTTAGTCAATTCATGCATGGCCCTTGAAAACCTCATTTAGATACTGTTGAACACATCATAAAGTATTGGAAGTCATCTCCTAGTAGAGGGTTGTTGTTTACTTATCATGGTAATATGGGTGTTGCAATCTACACTAGCGCATACTGGGCTGGTTCACAGACTGATAGAAGGTCAACTACAGGTTATTGTACCTTTGTTGGTTGGGATCTGGTTTCTTGGAAGCGTAAAAAACAAATGTGGTGCCCAGATCAATTGCTGAAGCTTAATACAGGGCTATGGCACATGGAGCATGAGCTATGTCTTAGTTTGGAACTACATTTTTCCTCCAGGTGGCCATAAGAGGACATGTAAAATGGTGAAGCTTGTGATCCTTCCCCAACATACATCTAGACCACAGATGTATGTAAGATATGTGCCATCCCATATGCTTCTTTGTTTCAGTATCTTTTTTTTTAATGATTCGATATTTATTTATTTATTTTTGATGAAGATATTTGACATTTTTGTTGCATCTATCATTGAAAATATTTCAAGTTTCCTGGATGCAAATTCTCCTCAACTTTCATATGGTAACGTTTATGTGTCATTTGGTAGTTTCATTCTGATGGTCCTCTTGGGCCTATATTAGTTAGGGCTTTTGGCAAATTTTTATGCAAATTTCAAATGTTCACCTTTTTTTTCTTTAGGTTCCTATTTTTTGGTCGTACTGTGTGAATATTGAGATATTAAGGTTTCTTGACTCTGGATTCAGGCCAGCAAAAAGATAGCTGATGCTAAGCTTGCGAAGGATTTCCAAGCAGTTTTAAAAGAGTTTCAGAAGGCTCAGCGGATGGCAGCAGAGAGAGAAACTGCATATACTCCTTTTGTTCCCCAGGCTGTTCTTCCGACAAGGTAAATTATTGCTTGAGATCTTGCTTGTGCTTGGGCGTTGCACCATCCTGTGTTTCACTGAATTCCCAAAATAATTAATGTGGAGGCATCTTTACCAGGTTTCTTGATGTTTTCGGTGAAATGTTAACCTTCTGTATTTCGTGGGTAAAATTTGTGTTAGTTCCTTTTATGCGACAAGAATCTATGCTCCCCTGGGAGCATATCATGCATTCACTCCCTTATGTAAAAACTCTGTCTAGGAGCACCTTTAGGACTCCAAATTATGGAGGCTGTTATCTTCTCAACCTAGTAACCAAATTTTGGACTCTCATCTAAGTGTATAGGAACTGAAAATCGATTGTTTTTTAAGTGTGTCCCAGACTTACTGATCATGAAAATCTTCCTGAGTAGGTCTTTTGACCAGGAGAATGCTCTACATGCTCTTCTTTATTTCATTTATACATTTGCTTCTTTTTTTTTTATTTTAACAACGAAGATTGACATATTTGCTTGACGTCTTCTCCGTGCTTCATTTCTGCAGCTTTACCGCAAGTGAGCTAGACATAAGTCCAGACAAAACTCCTGAACAGCGGGCTCTTCTTGTGGAGTCCAGAAGGTGAACATTAGAATTAATCAAAAGAAAAATGAAATATTAAATTGGCGTATTGATTTTTTATTGATGTAGCAATCTCAGTTAGTCTGAATCTTATACTATCATTAATATCTTCAGATTTCAGTTGTTGAGAAGTTTTCGAGTTGTTTCTTCTTAAACATGTGCTGACAATAACGCAAAAAGCGTATAATTAATTCCACAGACAAGAGGTCTTGCTACTGGATAATGACATAGCATTCAATGATGCCGTCATTGAAGAGAGGGAGCAAGGGATTCAGGAGATCCAACAACAAATCGGTGAAGTGAATGAAATTTTCAAGGATCTTGCCGTTCTGGTTCATGAGCAAGGGGTTATGATAGGTATGTCTCTCTGTAACCCTCGAGGGTTCGTCATACTTGCAATTTATTAAACTGGGTATGCTATTATTTATCGTGAATGGATTGATAAATAAACATATGAAATGCTCCTGTGTTGCCTGCAGACGACATTGACTCCAATGTTGAGGGCTCCTACTCTGCGACTGCACAGGCGAAATCCCAGCTTGCAAAAGCAGCCAAAACCCAAAAATCAAATTCCTCTCTGGTAAAAAAAAAATGAAAAAAAAAATCTCCTGTTCAATCTTAGTCTTATTTCTTAGCTCATTTGCCTTGAGAATATTTCTCAAGCTGATGTTCACTGGTGTATGGAAGCAACATAACTTGTAATCCCATTTAACTGTTTCTCTTAGTTAACCTTGAATATGTAATAAATGCTGTTTATGTTTTTGCAGACATGCTTGCTATTGGTGATCTTTGGTGTGGTTCTACTCATTGTGATTATAGTCTTGGCTGCTTGATTGGCTTAATTCTTTTGTTGGATCATTTCTTAACCAAGAAAGGAAAAAATCAAGTTCCATTGGGTGGCACGGGATCGGAGCTCAAAGCCAGTGCTCTCCTGTTATTATTGTTCTCTTCATTCGGGTGCAAAGTTCTGATCCTTCATGTCACCTGTTTCAGTTTTAATGTTTATGATTTTCTTGTGTAGCTTTTGAAATCTGAGTTATATAAGTAACCATGAGTGGAAATTTGGTTGCATGTCTTCTTATGGAGGTTTGGGGTTGTGCAAGTTTTCTGTGTATTCGTTTCTTACTTGTTGATAATCCAGTCTCAATTCTGTTCAGTAAACAGGGACTAACAATGGTTTGAAGTCTTCCAGTCTTTATTTTTTCTTAACGAATATAAAATTCTTTGTTCTGTTCATGTCTAAACGATTCAGTTTCGAGTTGTCACTTGACTTGTCATCATCTTCTGGTCGCTCCAGTTCGAATAAAATGAGAAGAGTGGCCTTCATTAACTTCTCATTTTTCAGTTCTTTTTCGGTTTTAACGTTTTTACAGAACTTTAAAACAAAAAAGATGGGGGCCAGTCTGATCCAATCTGGTTCCAAAGGTTATACTGTTTGCTAGATTAGCAATTGGCACGTGTCATGCGCTTTCAAAGTAGTTTTTAAGGTGCAAAAGTGCATTTATGTTTCTGAAGCCAAAATTCTTGAAATTTAGGGATTGGGAGATTAGGTTCGGAATGTAGTCGATATTTTCAATATTAGAGGAAATCTCTCCTTACATTCAAACCGGCTATTCTTTAATAGAAAATTTTTATGGAAGGTTGCAACCTTAAAATGTAGAACTATGGATGTACCTCAAAAATCCATTGGAAAAGGTTGTTTTAATGTTGAAAAACCCTATGATTGATCATGTCGATATCGAGATGTATGACTATGAAAAATAAATTTATTTTGAGTGTGCATCTTACATCATATTATCTAGATTGTCTATTTTCAATATTTTCATGTTTATAGATCTATTTGATTTTAACTATTTTTGGAGTTTAAAATTTTATAATTAGATATAATAATGGATTTTGAGATAAACTTAAAAATATTTTACATCAAAATTATATGTTATGATAAAATTTGAAGGTGTGCCTTGATTGGATTGTTTAAGGTTGTTACTTTATGGAAACCACACTTTTCTAAATTTATGTATAGATAAAATGTTTATTAAAAAGAATTTGTTTTTTTTTTATTCTTTATTATTGTTACAATCTTTTTTCAATTAATTAGGGTCCGCTGTACCAATTTTGCTTTGCTATTTTGCTCTAGCAAGAGCCATAGCTATAAGTTCTCAAATCCTTTAAAGCTTATTTTCAATCACGTGCTTTTCGGTTATCTTTTGCCCTTTTCGAGCTTTCTATTGGAACTAACTTGTATCTCTTAACAAGTGTTGTACTAGGTCTGTGTCACACATGATCAGCCCATCTAAGTTTTCTCTCTTCCATCTTATCGTCAATTGGTGTTATACTTAAATTTTTTCGTTTGCATTCATTTTGAATTCTATCTCTTCTTGTCTTGCTACTCATCGACATCTCCCGACACTCATTTTATAGGTATATTTTTTTGTCCATCTAACCGTCCCATAGAGCAAAGCTGGTCTCACGGTTGTCTTAAGTTGCCCTTCATTTTCATTCGTATGCGATGTTCACGTAAAATTCTGGTTACAGATTTCTACTTCGCCCAATCGGATTTAATTCTGTGTACGACATCTTTCTCAATTTCTCCATTTTTTTGGATTATCGATCAAAGATATTGAAAGCGCGATCTTTTTGGTTCTTTTTCAACTCTCTCTTTTCTACTCCTATTATTACTAAACTTGTATTTCAAATACTCTATCTTAAATTTTATGATTAAATTTTTCCTTTTTTGAGTAAATTTTATTAGATATTACCGAATAAAGACTAAGGGGGAATTTCTTGTTTTTTCTTTTTTACATTTGAAAGCCTATATTTTGTAATTTGGGGATATATAAAGTATTTATGAAAAAGAGTTCATAAAAAATTTTAGAAGATGTTGCCGGATAAATTAGCAACAAATATATTTATCGTGGGAGGGAAAAGAGATTGAACAGGTTTGAAAAATTGGTTCTTCAAAATGTGTAGTCCTGTCAAATAAGTAACCTTCCTGAATCCATTTTCGAAGGGTCCCACTTTAACCTATGTATATTTGTAAAAATTTTGTAAAAGAAGTATTTATTATTGGAGGAGATAAGAGATTGAATTGGATCAATAGGTAGAATACCTTAAAACTCCCATTTTGCAGGTTTCCCATAACTAGGTATTACAGACTCAGTAGAGTGCTATCCAAACCCTTCAATGGATAACTTACCTTGTAGTGTCTCTCTACAGTGTCTCACTCTTATTGAATGCCATGCAACACTACTCTCTCACTTAGTTCGAATAGATCCAAAAGCATTGAACGAAATTTGATTGGCGTAATCAATAGTTTAACTCAGAGATTTAAAAAACGGATCGGCGATCAAGATTGAGCATTGTAAAAATCGGTCCAAATCGATGAATCGGCGGTTTGGATCGCGGTTTTACTGTGCAATCAAGGATTTGGTATTGAGGCGAGAGACCAATTTGCATGGAAGAGTTAAAGGGTTTGAACGTTAAAGTTTTGTCATCTCTTATAAATGTCATTGAAAGGGGTATTCGAAAAGCCCCTTCTTATTGGGTTTTATTTTATTTTATTTTGTATATTTTTTTTTGATAATTACACAGAGAAATGATTCTTTATTTATGGTAGAAATGAAACTCAAGATGGCACATTATGTGTCTATGTGTATGTGCGTGCGATGTATCTTGAAGCATTCACTCGAATATGTCATGTATATCTCCAACCGTTGGTGAATAGGGTTATCAACTACATGGAAATCTGCATATTCCCACAATCTTTTAAGTGATTTTTCTGCTTTAATTTTTCTACTCCTCTGTTCCATTTCTTTGGTGATTTATGATTCTTTTACTTTTCTTGAATTGCAAAGAATGATTTGTTCCTTATATTCATAAATTGTCTGGTCATTTGCCACCTGCAAACTGTTCCTCTTTGTTATTGGAATTCTGATGATGTTTCTACTTTTGCAAATAAGTTGAACAGAATCCTCCTTAGGCCAAGTTCAAATTTGGCCTGGTAATTCAGACTTTTGGATCGAATCAAAATTTCATATGTTGTACAAAGTAGAGTACTAAACAGTGTTTTTAATTTTAAAGTTTTGATTGAACCCATTTAGAGTTTCTAAGGAACTCAATTTCTGGATTGACCATGGCTTACTTTTGGAGTCAAACAGAGCTCATCTTCAACTTGAACGCAAAGGATGATGGTCCTACTCCCTTTGAACTATTAAATGCCACTAAATATTCAAAAAAACAAGAAGAAGTATTAAATGCAACTAACTAGGTAATAAAAACACTATGCACTCTAGATGAAGCAAACACACCTTCAGGATACAACCAACCTTGGTGAAGCACCATACGCTCTCTTAGTTGCACTTTTTCGAAACCCTTGAAAATCACAACTTCTTTATTGATTTTGTTTTCAGATTGGTTGAAATCTTCATCAACTTTGATTTGAAACAAATTTTACTGAGAACCATCGATTATGGCTCAAGAAATTGCAAGATTTTGTTTGCCTGTAGTGAACGAGCCTCCTAGGCCCGATGATTTTTTTTTGCCTATGAAGGAGAGTGACAACCGAAATTTTTTCCAACTATTTGGAGTTGGCTATAGAGTTAGCTACATGAATTTTGATCCACCATTCAAATTTTACGAATATCAATTAAAAAAAAATCAAAATT
This sequence comes from Amborella trichopoda, assembly GCF_000471905.2. The sequence continues at coordinate 984,051 of NW_006500347.1, forward strand.
CAAAATGGCTTATATATAATTTTTAAGGGAATATTGCACCAATCAAGCTTTCACGTGCCAGAATTGACACATTGGCACGAGAAGATACCACATGTCTAACCACATAGGTGCATGTGTGCGTCATCATACCATTACACATGGATACAAAAGAGACAAAATGTGGGTAACAATGCAAAGAAAACTTAGACATGTTAACCAGGTTTACTGTAATCAAGCTGGCTAACTGACTGCGGGTAACTGTCAAATTGGTCCGAATTTCGATCATGCTATTACTCGTGATCACTTGGGACTTAAAGTTTCATTCAAAGAAACCAATATGAATTTTTATGATCTTTAAACCAATGTTGTCAAATTGGTTTCAACTAAATTACCTCATAATAGTAACCCCAATTAAATTATGGTTTACAACTATTTGTATACAGAGGTTTAATCACCAGAATCCTTGCTTTCTTAAAGTTCCTCTAACCTTGAATTAAGGGAAAATTTGATAATTTAAAAAAGAGATATCTTAGTGAAATATAGATAAAAAACTAAGGAAAAAGTTTATATAAGGTTGCAACCTTAAAATGTAGATGCATCTCAAAAATCTATTGGAAAGGTGGTTTTAATGTTGAAAACCCTCTAATTGATCATCTCGATATCGAGATGTATGAATATTCAAAAAAAAAAAAGTTTTTGTCCTAAAAATAGTACATCTTGTAACGCATTATCTAGACCGTCCATTTTCAAGATTTTCATATGTTTATATATCTACTAGATTTTAACCATTTTTGGAGTTTAAAATTTTCTAATTAGATATGAAAATAGTTTTTAAGATAATCCTAAGAATTTTTTACAACAAAATTATATGTTATAATAATTTTTGGAGGTGTGCCTTAATTGGATTGTTTAAGGTTGCAACCTTACAGAAACCGCACCCAAAAAATAATCCTCTAATGTTTATTGGATATTTTAACCTCCTTCATGGTATTGCTAGAAGATTTTATCCCTTAAATCTTCTAAAAAATAATCCTCTAATGTTATTGGATATTTTAACCTCCTTCATAGCCTCAAATTTAATAAGAACTTACTTGTTTGCATTTTCATGATATCAAGAGCCATAGAGTGGACCAATTGGAGATTATTGGATGTTTCTATTTAACTTCCACGCAAGATGGGAAGAGGATATGGTTGAAAAGAGGTTGGCTAAATTATTAAACCCAAAAATGGTAGCCACTGCAAGCATAATGTCAATCAATGTCTTGATTTGTTTTCTTACTGTGACCATACACATAAAAAGTTAGCAAAATTATTGAACTTGGGATCTCTATGGCCACAATTATACTCCATGGCTGGCATGAGTTCACGTGACATTTTTATCGGTACGAACCATGTATATATATGGAATCCATGCTAAGAGTTATCAAAAGTTTTGAATTTCAAATTTCATATTGCTGTACACTTTCTAATCTAGTTGGACAAGCATTATAAATTTTTTATTTTTGTTAAATAGATCTCCACAATCAAAGGATTACAACCTCATATATCTTTTATAAATACCCTACGATTGGGTAATACAATGTATTGGAAAATGATTCAGCAAAAAATGTTACAAAGTTTAACAAGATTACGATTCGATAATACCTAACGTGTCTACTGTTCTCACCAACCTGCAACATATTTATAAGATTACCATTGTTCCATCGTTGTGCATTCTCAACTTGCTATAACTTCTCCAAAACCGGTTCAAGATGTTCGCTATCTAATAAGTGTTGTCATATCCTATGTTAGACTTTCAGCCCCTTGTAAAACTTTTGCTACTACCATTTCTACCACAACTAAACCTACTTCTTTCAAACAAGCATCTATTGATCCTAATTGGAGAGAAACAATGAGCAAAGAGATAATTGCATTAGAAGCCAATAATACAGGGTCCTAGGTTGAACTTCCCTTGGAAAACAACCCAATATCTTGGAAGACTAAAAACAACATACAATTTTACTATCATTTGTAAAAGTAGAGTATCATTCCATGACAGTTGCATATTGTACTTGGCTAAAATACATATTCTCTGATCTTGGTATTCCTCATAATGGCTCTATGATGTTTTATTGTGACAATAAATCAAGTCTTCCATGAGCAAACCAAACATATTAAACTTAATCGTCATCTAGTTCGATAGAAAATTCAACAGGGTCTAATTTGTACTGCTCATGTTCCAACTAGTTCTCAACGACCTAAAATATTCACAAAAGCTCTTAGGAAATATCAATTTCAGTTTCTTTCAAGTTGGGTGATCTCAATGTTTACACTCCAACTTTAAGGGAAGTGCTGGAAGTCACCAAATTTTTTGAATTGAAATTCAAATCTTGAATTTCAAATTTTGTATTGATGTTAAGGGAAGTTCTATCCTCCCTCTACCATCCAGCCGTCCAATTTTGATCAAGAGAGCCACTCACCGTTTGATCTTAGATCTGACGTCTCAAAGTATTTTATTTTTAGTTTTTTTTTTTTTGGGCAAATTGTATGAGTATGAAATTTGGTACATGCCATCTTCTCATTTGGGTGCACCTATAAAAAATATTAAAACTCATTTTTCATAAAATATAATGACCAAAATACCCCTTGAAACATTCAAGGGTATTTTGGTCATTTTATTTTATTGAAAATATTTTTTATATATATTTTTCACTAGTGCGAGTTTAATAGAGGAATGGATGTCCAAAATTTTGTGTCAAAATAGTTTATAGAAAAAAATTAAAAATAAAATAGTGCAGAGACGTGATATTGTGATTGAGGCAATCTTAGCCCTCCATTCAAAAATAGAAGGTTGGATAAAGGGGAGGATAGAACTTCTATGTTGTAGGGGGAGCATAAAAATCAGCGTAAAAATCTTTCTATGCTCCCCCTACAACATAAAAGTTCTATCCTCCCCCTTATCCAACCATCCAATCTGAATGGGGGGCTAAGATTGCCTCAATCACAATATCACGTCACTACACTACTTTATTTTTAATTTATTTTTCTATAAACTATTTTGGTACCAAATTTTGGACGTTCATTCCTCAATTAAGCTTGCACTAAAGAAAAATATAAAAAAATATTTTTAATAAAATAAAATGACCAAAATACCCCATAAAGATTCAAGGTGTATTTTGGTCATTATATTTTATCGAAAAATTATTGTTAATATTTTTAATAAGTGTGTCTCAATGAGAAGATGACAAGTACCAAATTTCATATTAAAAAAATTTGTATTAAAATAATTAAAAATAAAATACTTTAAAATGTCGGATCTAAAATAAAATAGTGAGTAACACTCTTGATAAAAAAAATGGACGGTTAGATGGTAGAACAAAGATAGAACTTTTATGTTGTATGGAGAACTAGCTTTCCCCTTATAAAAATGTCACATGAAGTTAAGCCAATGCAGGACCCATGCAATATGAGTGTGACCATCAAACGTCCCAAGTACAATAATTTCTTAAGTATGTGTGGCCATCAAACGTCCCAAGTACAATAATTTTTAAAGTATGTGCGGCCATCGAAAGGTCCCAAGTACAATGATTTTTTTCAACTTTTTCATTGTTTTCCATTGTAATGAGAAAAAACACAAAAAAAACAAAATTATTTGAAACCCCCAAATATGGACCTTTTAAGCATTTTATTTTTAGTTCAACATTTCAACATATTTATTTCCAAAATCAATTTTCTAGCTAATACCCACAACATAAAAACTTTATTTTTATTTTTTTTACGAAAATACCATTCCCTTACATAACAAATTATTTTTGTTGGAGAAGGCAGTTCGGCATTTAAAAGAGGCAATCTGTCGTTTAGAAGAGGCGGTCCAACGATTATTTTGCTGAAATGGGTGGTCCGACGTTTCATTGTGACGGTCTAGGGAATGGAGAAATAGGTAGTCCGAAGTTTTGAAATAACGGTTCGGCATTTTGAAGGGACAGTTCGACGTTTTAAAGTAGCGGTACGACATTTTGAAGGGGCAGTCCAGCATTTTAAAATGAGTAGTCCGGTATTGTACAAGTGCGGTCCGATCGTTTTTTTTTTATTAGGATCTGAAAATGATTTGTTATGTATAGGAAGGGTGTTTTTGTGTATTAGCAATTAAAAGAAAACGAACTTTTTGTATCAGGGTATTAGCTAAAAAAGTCGGTTTTGAAAAAAAATATATTTAGGTGTAAAAAACCTATATTTGAAGGTTTTAAGCAATTTTTCCAAACATTTTTTTGGAGCAATTCAATGGGAAATACATTTCATTACCACCACAACCCCAACCCCAGAAGTGAGAACATTGATTGACATTATGCTTGCAGTGGCCACGTTTTTTGTGTCTCATAATTTGGCCAACATCTTTTCAAATATTTCATCTTTCCATTTATCTGGTTTTTTAATTAGTTAATAGTTTTTAAATTGATAATGGAAACACAACGTGCAACTGAAATATGATGTGTGCTACCACCACAATCTGAGCCCCTTCCCTACACTCAATGTCTCTTGATATCATGAAAGCGTAAACAAGTAAAGTCATATTAAACTTGATGTAAAGATCAAAAAACAAAAAACAAAAAAACAAAAAGGAAAAAAAAAAAAAGAAAGAAAGAAAGAGAAAAGAAAAGAGAAAAAAAAAGAAAAAAAGACGAAGAAGAGATAGGTATCTAAAAGGCATGCTAGATATTTATTAGGACATTTAGTTCCCAAAGACCACTTGTGAATAGGAAAAAGATATTTATTAGGACATTTAGTTTCCCAGAGACCACTTGTGACTAGGAAAAAGAAAATTTCCAATAAAGTTAACACGCACATTTAAACCAAGAAATTGCCTAGGTGGAGGATAATGGGATTTTTGGCTGAATTACGGAGTTTGGAAGACCTATCATGAATGAGGAAATTGGAATCTTTCTCTTAAAAAATCATAATTAACTCAAGAAGACAACTTGGAAAAAAAACAAGGGATAGATCCAATATTTCAAACATTGTACTACCTAATATTAAAGCGGTCGGATGTTTGAAACATCACATTAACTCATAATTTTGGTTATCTAATATCCGGGTTATCTGAGAACCCTAGAGTTAACTTAAAAAAACAGTCATGTGTTACCAATATTGAACTAAGATTCGACCTGGAAGCAAAACTAAATACATTTTAAAAAAAGGATGTGGTTTCTATAAAATTGCAACTTTAAACAATCCAATTAAGGCGCACCTCCGAATTTTATCATAACATGTAATTTTAGTGTAAATAATTCTTAGGAATATCTGAAAATCTATTTTCACATCTAATTAAAAAAAAAATTTAACTGTAAAAATGGTTAAAATCAAGTAGATCTATAAACATATGAAAATCTTGAAAATAGGTGGTCTAAATAATGTGTTGTAAGTTGCACTATTTATAAGACTCAAATTTTTTTTTTTTTTTTTTTAATAGTCATGTATCTCGACGACCAATTAGAGGTTTTTCAACATTAAAACAACCTATTCCAATAGATTTTTGTTGTGCATCTTTAAATCTACATTTTAAGGTTACAACCTTATATAAATTTTGTCCTTAAAAAAAACACACACAAAAAAATGAAAGAAAAAAAAAAAGTCAGAGACTTCGACCTCACCATAAATTTGGGATAATATGAAGTGTCCTCTGGTTCTACAAATATTTACAGGTTTCTCCATAAGCTTCACTTTTGTTTTTGTTTTTTTTGTAATAACATCGTTTTCAACCGCAAATTTCTCCGTTTTAACATTTCCCACCAAAGAGGGCACGTGAAGTGCCAGATAGCAGTTAGTTACAGACGTTTCTAAAATATTTTTTTTTAATGGAAAAAGCAATATTTGGAACACGTTCTAAAATATTTTCACAAGCAAATCAGATAGTAAAGACGGTCGTGCGCCAAAAAAAAGTGGCAACGGACCGGACCGGACCCAGACCCGGTGAATAGACTCCACTTGCATCCGGGTATGGGTCTAAAAAGTGGACTCGGTGGGTTAAGTTCGGGCCCAAATTGCCATTTGGATTTGGATCCAAATTGCTATTTGGGTTTGGGTGTATGTCCAATCCGATCCGATCAAGTCTGGGTCTCAATCTGAATCCCATATATATGAAATATATTTAAATATATAGATATTTTAATTTTTTTCAATCGAGTTTGGCTCTGGCTCTAGGTCCAAGTCTGGGTCCCATAATATTTTTATATTTTTTAGGTTTGGGTCCCTGTCCAGCCGAATCTGAACCCGGACAAACCTAGATTTGACACAACCTTTTGCCAACCCTTAAAATCATGGGTCAGACATCATTTGTGAGAAGAGTTGTGTTGATTTTTATTTGGACACGGTTTCTATACGACCAGCCCGCATACTATAAAAATACAGGCTTGGAAATAAATACAGAAAAGGCCGTAACCCAGTGTTGTTCCTGCCTATGCAAGGCCTCAGGAGGGCCTTGGAAATAAATATATTTTTTAAAAATAATTTGATCCTAATTTTAAAGAATATATAATCTTTAACATGGAGATCATGAATATGATTTATTTTTTTTTAAAATTAAAAATAATAATTATATTAGATGGACCACCTATTTCCACTCATCTTTAAGATGAATGCTTTTGAACGGCATATTGATCCAGTCCACATGAAACAATTTTCTTTTTTATCCAATCAATGAAACGGTACAACATTCTAGGATATTTTTCTGGGCGTCGCATGTGGCGGTTAGGCCTATAAAAAGATGGGGCGACGTCCAAGCATTTGAATCCTCTGAGGGATAGTAAGCATTTTGAGAGAGAGATGGCGTGTGTCATAGCTGCAAGCTATATTGAGGCATGAGAGAGAGATGGCGTGTGTCATAGCTGCAAGCTATATTGAGGCACCCCAGTTCAGGTCGAAGCCATTGATTCCGGTGGCGGCGGACAGCTTCCCTGTGATCGACCTGTCTCCTATGTTATTAGAGAAGGATTGTCGTGAGCCAAAGGCCATGGAGAAACTGGTGAACCAAGTCAGGAGAGCTTTAAAAGAGTGGGGAGCCTTTCATGTCATAAACCATGGCGTCCCTCTGCAAGTCATCCCAAACATGAGGGCGAAGTTGGCCTAGTTCTTTGCTCAGACCCTTGAAGAGAAACAAAAGTTTGTGAGGGACATTCTGAGCCCCTCCGACTACCATAATCAGGATTGCCACTACAAGGACTGTTGTGAAGTTTATGATTATTTGCTCAACAGTTCTTGCCAAAAGCCGGAGAATCCACTGGGATTCGCATAATGAGATCATCTCTCCAAATAGATCCATTCACATGCATATGATACATGTGTAATTTTGTTCGAAGGTCACAATCTCCTTTAGTCTGTTTGATATAAAATTGAACCGTTGACGGTGCGCTGTTCAAAAAACAATTTTATTGGATTTTGAACTCCGTGAATAGCGCTTGTCCCACCGCACCATTTTACATCATGCTGCTAAAGATCATTGTGACCTTCTTGTAACTTGATAAATGTTCTTTTTTTGTCGAAAAATAGCATACATGCCTTTTTTCTCTTTATCTAAACAAGGCACTCTTTGAACCTTGGTGGTGAGTGATTTATAGTGCATAGGGCCATATATTTACCGTCTTTTTTCTAACCAAAAGAATTTTAAAAATGAATAATATCATACATTAGTAGTGTATGGTAAATCTTACCTTGTATATATATTTGTTATCAGGATTGGACTGGTCAACAAACCAATAAGGGGCCCAATCGTAAAAACAAATTCAATCGTTAGTCAAACTGAGTGGATAATATTTTGAAAATTTTAGAAATTTTTTAGAAAATATATCATGCAATATGAAATATATTATGAAAAGAAAATGAGCAAACCGATAAAGAAAAGATAGCTTGACGGACCTAATATTGATCTTGTTTTGTATTATGAGCAAAACTGATTTTTACTTTAGAAGACCAAGTTGAAATGATTGGCTGTCAGGTTCGATGTCCCATTAACATCAACATGTATAGCGGTAGAGAATCTATAGAGTTGAGAGCATATTTTACTCTCGGCCAAAAGTGAGAAATAATTTGATCTGTATATACAGAGAAGCATGCGAGGCACATGCAAAAGCCACAGAAGCTAGGGTTCAAGATTTTGGAGCTCATAGCTCTGAGCTTGGGACTTCCCGCAAAGAAATTCCACCCTTTCTTTGAGAACCATGGCAGTTACATGCACATGAACCACTATCCTCCATGCTCCAACCCAGAGCTTGCCTTGGGTAAAGGATTGCACACAGACCTCTCTGCCGTTTCGGTCCACATCGAGGACAATGCTGGTGGCTTCAAGATCAAACAGAATAATGGAAATTGGGCTACGGTGAAACCCCTTTCGGGTGCATACGTCGTCAACACTGGAGATGCCATGAGGGTAACGCAGAATCTGTCTCCCTCCTCTATCTTTCCTATCTATATCTCTAGGCATATCTTTGGGGGTTATTAACATTTTACAGGTTTTTACTAATGACCGAATTGAGAGTGTAGTACACAAAGTGATGGTAGGTGGGGAGGAAAGGTATTCAGTAGTTCTCGCAATTGAACCCACTCGCAATGCGATTATTGAGCCTTTAGAGGAGTTCGTGAATGAGGAGAACCCTCCCAAGTACAAGGCTTTTATGTGGGAGAAACTGTCCACCTCTCGGAAGCTGAGTGAATTTGTGAAGTCGGATGTGAAAACTCTGGGAGCATAAGCCCCTTCTCTTTGAGCCCTCAATCCCTCTTTGTGTATATGTACACATGTATATCTTATTGTTTGTCTGTTTCTCTATCTCTTATTAAGGTGTGAATGAGTCCCTTGTGTCCTACATATGGACAACTAAAGGGCTTTGTATCTTCTTAGGAAGGAGTCGTCACTTGTTTGGAGAGGTATGGGGTAGTATTTACTTAGGATGTTTGATGTGCATATGATCTTGTGCTTTTCAACCCTAAATTTGGTTCTAGAGTGTAGCACATGAGTGAGAGGGCTCGGATCTTAATTTCAATTGTAATGGCACTGGGATTCAAAATCCTATGACAGTGACCATTTGTATCGAGTCGACACAAACCTAAATCCACCAGTAATCTGGTGTTGTGACTGAACCATATTAAGAAGTTTGTGTGAGGGAGTCTCTTGGTACATCTATAGGATGTGCCTCTATCATACAAGGGTTTGTCTTCTGACTTAGATGGTTTTGTGACTTAAAACAGTATAGTTGATGCCTAAGTAAGTTGTTCACCGATGCATGCAACTCATTTGAAATAGTGGATTAGTGTGTCTGGGTTTGTGTGGATGATATATGTGATTTAGCATCTTCATCAGTCTTTAAGATAAAATCACCAAATCAAGCATAACAAAGATAAGATAAAAAAAGAGGCATATCTATGTTTCCATGGCCATCCAATATTTGATGAATGGGAAACCATGTGCATTTTGAGCTGATAGGGTTATTGATGAAGAGGCATCTAAAATGGATTTATACCTTGTACTAGTATGAGTTCATAGCAATCGATCCATGTTACGGACCGGATAGCTCTCTTTCCTCCTTCAACTCTAGTATTTTATACACACGAACATAGCATGACTATTGCGGGACCCATTGAAAAATATCCAGTCTTATGGCCTCAATGAATTACTTATATTTGAGTCATATGTATGGACTGGGGTTAATTAAGCTTAGAATTTTTTTTTTTTTTGGGGTAGTTCAGTAGCAGGAATTGAGTTCAAGACGTAGTGTTCCAATCATGAGCAACCACCCACTCAAGCCCAAGCACGATTCCTTATTAAGCTAGTTAATATGCAATGTTTTGTTACTCAGAATAAACCTTGTTTCAAGTTATATAATCTTTGGTAACATTTGTTGCCCATTAGCGACATTATCATCCGTGCTCAAACCATAATGACATATGTAGCTTGTTTTTGTTGTAACTTCCTCACTTCAACTCCAATTTATGAACTAATTTTTTATATATTTACAAGGATTTAAATTGCAAAATAAGTTTCTCTAGTACTGGAATGGTTTGCGTGGTTTTAATAGGGATTAGATGTGTTTTGAACGCATGACGTAAACTTATTTAATGCATAAGTAAGCTATCATTCTCTTGTTTTTCATGATAAACTACGACTGTCATAAGCTGTCATAAGCAAGCCTCTATAGCACATGTGACTGTTGGTTTTCCCAAATGATCTTTCCTTTTATGACCCTTGGATTTTGAAATTACCTCCCAGATTGAATGTTTAAAATGCAGAAAACCTGGACGTTATGCATGACAATGCTGATGAAGAATCTGAGTAATCGTAGTGCTAATCAATATAAGGAAGTAGGGACTTTTGATTGCAGTAAAGTTTTATGGTTGATGCACTGAAAAATTCTTGGTTGAGCTTCTTGAGCACAAGCACTATACATGTATGGGCTACACTGATAAAGCTAAAGAACTTGGAATTGGATACTCCATGCTAAAGGTAGAGATTAGCAAATGCATTTGGCTCAAGAAAATGCTCTAGTCCCCAAATATGAGGTCACTGATCATCATGCCTAAACATGATATGGCCAATTATGTGGTTAGTTTTAGAAACAATGTTAAAATTATGTGATTTTCGATCTAGATCACCGATATATATGGGAATTGGAAGGGACTGAACTTTTTTTTGGGAAGAATGGGTCCCAACTTGGTTCCCCCTAAAATCTCCTTTTTTTTTATATATATATTTTTAGCTTAGCTAATGTTTCCTTAGGTCCCCTTAAATTCCCAGCCCATAAATCCCTACTTAAAAGTATATTTTATTTTATTTTTTTTTATTTTTTGGATAACCCATTTAGACCGATCCAAACCCGATCTAAATCACGATTCAGCAATCCGACACAGATCTAGAGGTGAAAAATACGCCTCACCAATGGAGTTTTAAAACATGGTTAGAAATGCAAAGGTCAACATAAAGTCTAAGCATGTTGCCTTTCGACTTAGAGAAGGTGCCGAGGAAGGCCTATGAACGCGACCCTCATCGCCCTCATTTCCAAAACCATAATGAACATGAACCTCATTGCCCTCATTCCCAAAATTGAAGGTGTCGAGCAACTAAAAGACTTTCAACCTATCAACGGGCAAGGAGACCTCTCTTCCCTTTCCTCTTTGCTATTGTAGGGGAAATATTTAGTAGATCCATAAAGAGAAATTGGGATCCAAGCACTGACTATTTCCCACTTGCAATACGCGGACGATACCCTACTCTTATGCGCGACTGACTTTCAACAAATTGACCATTTGCTTCTCTTTCTCAAATGTTTCGAACTAGCCACATGTTTCATAGTGATATGAGCAAAACTAGAATGATAGGGGTGGCTGCTGATGCCCATAACACCACCTCTTTGGCTGCAAATGGAGTTGTGAGGTTAACGACCTACCTTTAACTTGCCTGAGTTTACTTCTTGCTTTGGAAAACTGAAATACAGTCAATGAAGTCACCTCATAGATAAATTCGACCGAAAGTTGGCAACTCTCTCAAATGTTCCTATCTTTCACATGTCCCTCTTCTTGATCCCCTACGTATTGCCTAACTTTCAGAGATCTTTGGCCGACAATGAGCTCAACGACTTCCTTACCCTATCATTCTTACTCCAAATGGTCCTCCTCCCCTCCAAAGGCGATGATAGATGTTGGGATTATGTGGCCTTATGAGTGTTTGTAATGAAAACATTTGATATAGTGGAACATAAACTCCGTGGGAACCATACTATGCAAGCAATGTTTGCAGATACCGATCTCTAATCGGTTAGGAAAAAACCCATGTTACTTGGGCATGAAGAACAAACCGATGAGGGTTTATATATTAGCCCTTGATGAGATCAGAGAACATGCCCGGATGAGTAAGCCGAGGGACTGTGTGACCCTTGTGTGTGATGATGGCCTACAGAGACGAAGGCCAAAACCTCATCCATGTACAATCACACAGCATTCATATCGATAGATCGTTCGAAAAAGCCAGAAATCTAACTTTTAGGGTGAAGCGTATGCATATGCGAAAGATACCCCTATACGCCATAGAGTCATGGTTGCATAAAGCCTTAGTGACCTTGATTCGTATCTAGGGAAGGACCTGTAATCCACATACTGGCTCATCGACCAGACTTTAGTGACCCACTAATGAGCCCTGCTTAGACTGTGGGTCATGAGAGATACTGGGTCGGTACGATAAAGAAAGTGTGGTCCGTAGTCCACAGTTGAAGGTGGGGTGCCTCATGATTGTTAATTCAATTCCTAAACTATATGAATCCATTTCCTATCAATTTAATTTAATTGTGTTTGTTTTATGATAATGATTATTTTAAAATTATTATTTGAATTTTTATGAACCTTTGGATATTTTATTTATAATTTTTGGATCTATAAAATTAAAGATATTGATTTTACAATGTTTTAATATTCACTAAAAATTATTTTATTAATTTTAAAAGGTATAAAAAATATCATGGAGGCCCATTATGCATATGGGCCCACCATGCATCAAGTGAGTAGGGCTCACACGTGCCACACATGTGTGGCATGCCCCACCTCTAGGATTCTTTCTTTGAGATCAAGTTATTTCAAGTTTTGGTACGTTACATTGTGGCATGTGGTCAAATATGACATAGGAATATTTTGACCATATATTGACCAAATATTGAAAGTGTATATTAACTTGATATATCTTTAGAAGATTTTGTGAAAGTAAAAGAAAAATTATGCTATTTTATGGAATGCATAATATTTTAATTAGATTTAACTTATTTATTTTCTAATGATGGAAAAATGGTTACGGAAAGAGGGATAATGGTCCATGCACCTTTCATAATGTTGATGGCCCATCTATGGAATGGATGGCTCAGATCTGTCACCTCACAAGTCATCCTTATCAACGATCTAGCTTCAATCTCAAACTAGGAAAGCAAATTTCGGCCAAACTATATATGCACCCTTAAATCTCTACAAGCTCAAAACCTAACGCTCAAATATTTTGACTTATCCCCGCATTAACCAACCCTTAGAATTTTAGGATGAGAGAGAAAAGTTAGAACCCTAGGGGTGGGGCGTGCCCCTCTATGGGTTAGGAGAGAGAGAGTTAGAGAGAGAAAGTTTAGAGAGAGAAGGTCAGAGGAGAGAGTAGCGTGTGCCCCTATGGGAGAGAGGCGAGAGAGAGTTGTGGGAGAGAGAAAGGTGTAGAGAATAGGGAGGTACACCCCTATATATAGTGCAAAATTAGGCCTAGGGTTTCTCATAGTTTGCCTCTTTTGTTGAGATTGAATATAAACCGTTGATCAAGATGACTTACGGGGTGAGAGATATGAGCCATCCATTTTATAGATGGGCCATCAACATTATAGAATGTGCATGGACCATTATTCCCCTTTCCTTAACTATTTTCCCATCATTAGGAAATAAATAAATTAAATCTAATTAAAATATTATGCATTCTATAAAATAACATAATCTTTCTTATACTTCCACAAAATCTTCTAAAGATATATCAAGTCAATATATACTTTCAATATTTGGTCAATATATGGTCAAAATAATCTCATATCATATTTGACCACATGTCACAATGTAACTTATTAAAACTTGAAAAAACTTGATCTCAAAGAAAGAATCCTAAAGGTGGGGCGTGCCACTCATGTGTGGCATGTGTGGGCCCCACCCACTAGATGCATGGTGGGCCCATGTGCACAATGAGACCCCATGATATTTTTTATACCTTTTAAAATTAATAAAATAATTTCTAACGAATGTTAAAACATTGTAAAATCAATATCTTTAATTTTATAAATCCAAAAATTATAAATAAAATATCCAAAAGTTCATAAAATTCAAATAATAATTGTAAAATAATCATTATCATAAAACAAACACAATTAAATTAATCTGATGAGAAATGGATCCAGATGGTTTATGAATCGAATTAACAATCATAGGGCACTCCGCCTTCAATTGTGGACCACGGATCACACTTGCTTTATTAGACCGACCCAGTATTTCCCATGACCCACAGTCCAAACAGGGCCTCATTAGTGGGTCACCAAAGTCTGGCTGATGAGCCAAGGGGTCGCAATCCCAATCTGTGGATTACAACTTATCCCCTAGAGATGAATCAAGGTCACCAAGACCTTATGCAATCACAACACTATGGCGCATAGGGGTATCTCTCGCATATGCATATGCTTCACCCTAAAAGGTGGATTTCTGGCTTTCCCGAACGATTCATCGATATGCATGCCGTGTGATGGTATATGGATAAGGTTTTGGCCCATGTCTCTGTAGGCCACCATCACACACAAGGATCACACAGTCCCTTAGTTCACTCATCCGGGCATGTTCTTCGACCTCATCAAGGGCTAACCCATAAACCCTCCTCGGTATGTTCTTAATGCTCAGGTAACATGGGTTTTTTCCCAACCGACTGGCCTAGATTGTGAAACACAGATCGGTATCTGCAAACACTGCTTGCATAGTATGGTCCACGAGGGACCACACTCCCACTGAGTTTATGCTCCACTATATCAAATGTTTTCGTTACAAACACTCATAAGGCCTTTAACGGCCACATAATCCCAATATCTCCCACTTGGCCTTTGAAGGCCTTACATTCTCTCTTCCTCACTTTTTCTCATCCCCATCTCTCTCATATGTCTTACAAAAACATTAGGGGCAACCCCCTTAGTCAGAAGATCTGCGATCATCAGATCTGTGGATATGTAACTGATCTCGATCTCTTTCAATCTCACATCATTCCTCAGGTGATAGAAATAGGGTTTGATATGCTTGAAATTCTTGCAAAACCGTGGCTCCTTAGACACGCAAATTGCCGTTATATTGTCACAGAAAATCCTGACTGCCCACAACGCACAGGATGAAAATCGAGTTGATTAAGAAACTTCTTGATCCATGCCACCTCCTTAGCCGCTAGACAACATGTCACATATTCCGCTTCTATGGTGGATAATGCTACTATGTCTTGTTTCTTCAACTTCCAAGAAACTGCACCCCCTCCAAGCATAAACACATATCCAGATGTAAACTTCGCATCATCTGGATCCGCGAGATAGCTGGCATCTGAATATTCCTCTATTGCTATTTCAGTTCCCCCTTTGTATGTAAGCTCATAGTTCATGGTCCCTTTTAGATATCTAAGGATTCTCTTAACAGCCTTCCAATGCTCCTCTCCAGCATTGCTTTGGACACGACTAACCAGGCTCATGACGAAAGACAAGTTAGGTCTTGTTCCTGTCATGGACCCAACTGTGCTCCTATAAGGCACTCTCTCCATAGCTCTTTTATCAATATCTTCGGTAGAACACATTTTATTGCTTAGCTTCATCTTTTTATCTATTGGGGTAGACATGGCTTACATATACTCATATCAAACTTTTTCAGTATCCTCTTACAGTAGGTTGCCTGATAAAGTTGGATAGTTTTTTCTCTCATGTTTCTCATTATCTTGATGCCCAGCACATATGAAGCTTCTCCAAGATCCTTCATATCGAAGTGTTGTGCAAAAAAAATTTTCATCTTTACTACTAGGGCAATTGAGCTATTAATAATTAGCATATCACCACATATAATGAAATAAAGATCACATCACTCCCACTGACCTTTTGACATATACAATAATCCTCATTATTTGTAGAAACCCTGCAACAGCAAGGGTCTATTGAAATTTTATGTACCACAGATGCGATGCTTGTTTTAGGTCATAGAGGGATTTATTAAGTTTCACACTAGGTTCTCCCTGCCTTTTTCCTCAAATCCCTCGGGTTGGGTTATGTAAATTTCTTCTCTAAATTACCAGAAAGGTTCTTTTGACATCCATCTGATGAACCTCAAAATCAAAATGGACTGCTATGGATATTATGATTCGGATAGATGGGAATTTGGCAACAGGGAAACGCTTCATAATTTATTCCATCTTTTTGGGTAAAACCCTTTGCAACTAACCTAGCTTTGTATTTTTCTATTTTCCCTTCTGAGTTCAACTTTTTCTTGAAAATCCACTTTCAACTAATGGCCTTACGTTTTCGAGGTAGAGGTACTAATTCTCATACATGGTTTTGGTTGATGGATGCACATTCATCTTTCATGGCTTCTATCCAGTATTCCTTTTCAGGACAGGACAAGGCTTCATGGTTTGTCTAGGGTTCAGAATCTGGATCTTCCCCAACTCTATCAAAATGTTCCCCCAGGTAGACAAAGTGTCCTAGGTATAGAGGAGGTCTACTGATTCGATTACTTCATCTGAGTTCAGGTTCAGGTTCATTTTGTTTTGAGGGTTTGGTTTTAAGTTCAGGTATTTTGGAAGATTCAGGTTTGGGTTCTCGAAGCACAGATTTGTTTCTTGCCTCCTCAAAAAAGTCGGCTTGTTTTTAGCTCAATCTTGCTTCAAAGAATTCTTCCTCGAAGAAGTGAGCACCACAGCTCTCAATGACCGCCCCTTTTCATGGTCTAGGTAGCTAATGAAAATGGTTTTAACAGTTTTGGGTTGAAGTTTGGTTCTATTTTCGTGCGAGATGAGAACATGGGCTGAGCAACCCCAAACTTTTAGGTGATCAAGGGAAGGAGCACGACCTTTGAAAATTTCGTGAGGAGTCAGTGGAACAACTTTTGTGGGAGTCTGATTAAAGATATAACATGCCGTCAACATGGGGCAAAAAAAGCTACTAGCGCTTTAAAAATCATTCATAGTGACATATGTGAACCTATGAATGTGGCTACAAAAAACGGTAAAAGATATTTCATCACTTTTATAGATGACCACTTGCGATATGGTTATGTGTACCTTATTCACAAAATCTGAAGCCTTAGAAAAATTCAAAGAATATAAAACCGAGGTAGAGAATCAAACCAACTTGAAAATCAAAGTCCTTAGAACCGATAGAAGGGGGGAAATATTCTTCTGAACTTTTCAAAGAACTATGTGTTGAAAACGGAATCATCCATCAGTGCACCATGCCATATACTTCCGAACAAAATGGTATAGTCGAGAGATAGAATAAGACCTTGATGGAAATGGTAAGGAGTATGATGGGGCATGCCAGTCTTTCCCTAGTCTTTTGGGGAGAAATTTCTTGCACGCAAGGCTCACACACTTTCGACAAATCTCCCTTATAATTTTGAAGTAATCCATCCTTTTTCAATCTTTCCAATCTTCTGAAGTTAATGTGTCCTAACCTCATATGCCATAGGGTAGCATCTAATTCATTAGGGGACGAGACATAAGCAACGTTCTCTTTTATTTCAATAGCAAATAACCCGTCTACAAGACGTCCAGTCATAATAACACTATTCCCTTTCTTGACCACCAACTTCTCGCAAATGAAAGTGGTCATGAATCCAGCAACATCTTGGAATCGAAACCAAGCACTTCCTCATAAAGTGCTTGTTTTATGATCAAGGTGCTCCCACTCTTCAATTTTAACTCGAAATCTCCAACTCCAAGTAGATCAGTTTTTTTATTACCTCCCATATAGATATGTTGTTGTCCTGGCCCCATGAGAGTAAAAGAATGGAAACCTTCCTTAGTGTTTGTGACATGAGCTATAGCCCCCGAGTCAAAATACCACGAAGCTTCCTTAGGGTCAACCAGCAGTGTCTCAAAGACCACACAAGCCAGTTCATTGTTAGCTCCTCCAAATTTGTTGAACCGACAATTACTGGCTATATGGCCCACCTTGTAAATAAAGCAAGTCCTAGTCTCTTTCTTTCCTCTTTTATTCTAAAATCTCTCCTTTTAAAGTCTCTTCTCTTTCCAAAATTGTTTCTTCCTTTTCGTTTCTTAGGTTTAAAAGATGGTGAAGATTTTACCATATGTACGGCTTCCCTTGGAGTTGTTGTCAGTGCTTGCCTTGAATTCCTCATCTTCTCTTCTGCTTTGATCGTCGCGATAAGCTCCTCCAGTTTTGGTGCCTTTCTTCTCGTCGAGATGGAAGATATAAAGGTCTCCCATGAATTAGGAAGTGATTTCGTGAGATGAATCACTTGCATAGATTCAGTTGGTTTCATGCCGGTGTCTTCTGACTCTCTGACTAATGCGCAAAAGACGTGCACATGATCTACAAATTTGGTACCTTCTACCATCTTTAACTCATTATACCTTCTCATAGCCCTGGTTTGCTTCGTGAGAGAGGGTTCAACATACTTCTCTCAAGTTTATCAAAGATTCCACTTGCAGTATAAATTGACTTGTACTCAAAAGCATATGAGTCGGTCATGGCACATAAAAGGATGTGCTTGCATCTTAAATTCCTACTCTTCCAATTGGCGTACTCATCTTTAGCTTATTGAGATGAGTCGTCAGTTGGACGATGAGGACGATGCTCATAAAGTATCTCATGCAAGTTTTCTTCATAAAGCACGTATCGAATCTTTCTTTTCCAGGAAGTATAGTTGGTCCCATCAAACCTTTCGGTTTTCAGGATCTCTAAGACGAAAGTACGAGCAGCCATATCTTTTTATTCTCAAGCAAAAATAAGAAAAGACTCCTAATGGCAATCAAGTAAACTTGCTTTGATACCAATGAAAGAAAGACCTATGTGATCTTTTTATCAGGGAAATTTCTTTTTTTAATTCTCCCCTTTCGTTGGCAAGATCACTTACAGGTTGTCTTTATTACAACAAGATAAATTTCAAAATAAAATCAACATAACAATAAAATCAAGATCTTAACAACTTGATGCCATTGAAACAACTATGCACTATGCTTGAGAATAAAAGATAAGATTGCAAGAAACAAAAGGAAGAGTGTCGGAGATTACTTCAACCGGGCTTATTACACCTCACACTGAGTCACCACCATCCGATGACGCGGGATCAACGATCTAGCTTTAATCTCAAACCGGGAAAGCAAA
This sequence comes from Amborella trichopoda, assembly GCF_000471905.2. The sequence continues at coordinate 1,002,905 of NW_006500347.1, forward strand.
TTTCGACCAAACTATATATGCACCCTTAAATCTCTACAAGCTGAAAACCTAACCCTCAAATATTTTGGCTAATCCCCACATTAACCAACCCTTAGAATTTTAGGATGAGAGAGAAAAGTTAGAACCATAGGGTTGGGGTGTGCCCCTCTATGGGTTAGGAGAGAGAGAGCTAGAGAGAAAGTTTGGAGAGAGGTAAGAGGAGAAAGAGTGGGGTGTGCCTCTATGGGAGAGAGGAGAGAGAGAGTTGTGGGAGAGAGAGAAACGTGTAGAGAATAGGGGGAACACCCTATTTATAGTGGAAAATTAGGTCTAGGGTTTCTTAGGGTTTCTCATAATTTGCCTCTTTTGTTGAGATTGAATATAAACCGTTGATCAAGATAACTTGTGGGGTGAGAGATCTGAGCCATCCATTCCATAGATGGGTCATCAACATTATGGAAGGTACATGGACCATTACCCCCTCTTTCCTTAACCATTTTTCCATCATTAGAAAATAAATAAATTAAATCTAATTAAAATATTATGCATTCTATAAAATAGCATAATCTTTTTTATACTTTCACAAAAATCTTCTAAAGATATATCAAGTCAGGATGACCGTTGAAACCTTGGGCTGATCTAGAAGCTGAAATCCTAACTTTCGAAGATCTTTGGCCAACAATGAGCTCAATGACTTCCTTACCCTATCATTCTTACTCCAAACAGTCCTCCTCCCTTCCCAAGGCGAACATAGAATCATCTGGTTCCTTGTTGCTTTCGGCCTCCTCACGGTGTCCTTTTCTACCATTCACTTTTACTTGCATCTCGTCCCTTTGCCCCTCCTTTCCCCCTTCTGGAAAAGGCATGGCTTCCCTTCATTCCCCCAAGAATTTGTGTTCAATTAGATAACCCTAGCCTAAAGAGCCCTATCTATGGATCAGCTCCAAAGGAGGGCCTACCCGTACCCAACAGGTGCACGATGTATTTGAGGGCTGAAGAAACAAACCTCCACCTATTCATCCACTATATGGTGGCCGCCAACCTATGGGGAGAATTGGTACAGCTTTTCAATTGGTCTTGGGTGACCCCGAGAAGTTACCCTCACCTATTTATCTCCTTGCACTCATTCCCTTGGGAGAAATTTGGCATTGTGCTTTGGAAGGCGTCTGTTATAGCCACCCTTTGAGTGATTTGGACCAAGAGGAACAATAGGATATCATGTAGCGAGTTTAAGACTCGCAATGTATTGAAGCACCAGGTGAAGGATTCTGTGCAGAAAAACAGTCTATTCGAACACTTCTACCACTCTAACTGCCTTCTCAATTGGGAGGCCATGCTGCACATTAGACCTACTCGCATCCCCCAGGCCTCTCTATGGAGACCTCCCTATCCCGGGCATATCAAACTCAACTTTGACTTCTACTCCTTCGGCAACCCAAACTCGGCTGGTATTGGGGTATCATTAGAGACCACAAAGGAAGAACACTCCTCTCCTTTCCAAGTCTATTGGTCCCTCCGAAAACCTTGCCCTCCTAGAGGGCCTCAATCCTTTTTACCCAGCTCTTACTTGATCGTTGAAGGCGATTCCAAAAATGTAATCCTTTGGACCTCAAGCGTTCCCATGCACCGGCTAGCCTTTTTGATGAAATCTTGAACCTCACTAGGAACTTGTCCATCACTTGGAGGCACATGTGGCGAGAGTCGAACATAGCTGCAGAAATTTTGTCTACAGAAGGGGAAATCTTGCAAAGGCACCATCAGGATCCAATTTTGCACCTTTTTAAGCACTTGGTTCCTTGTTTCTAATCACGGTATTGGATGTATAGCTCTGTGTTCATGTGATTCCTTTGTATAACCCACATTTAGTGGTTTCTTTTATCTGCCCCAAGGGGGATTATTTAGTGGGCACAACACATTTACTTTAATATGAAGTTAATTGATTCAAAGAAAAAAAAAAAAAACGTTTAACTTATGTTGCTATCAGTTACTGCTATCATGTTAAATTCAAATTCCTCGTATGTGTGTGAGTATGATGGCTCAGCCTGCTCATGGCATACTAGATTAGCTCCTATTAGTTAGTTTTTAAAGAAAACAACTATTAAAATCTATGGGTATTCTTAATCAAGCTCAAAATCTTGCTTTTAAAGCATGTGAATCATGTTTAAAAGGAAAACATAAAATGGCTTTTCCTAAGAAGGTTAAAAGAGCTGACATGGTTTCAGGGGAAAGTACTAGAGAGAGAAAGTGTCACGTGTCGGGAATATTGGGCTATATATTTGTTCTCAAGTCTACTGGGTTAAAGTTGTTGGTAGTGGGTCAAGAGTTTGTTATTGCAAGCCCTAGATAATTGGGTTAATGGGTGTAATAGGTTAGTTGGATCTCCGATCATGAAGATGAGTCAAACATAAGTCCAAGGGTGTTGCTTAGATTAATTCTTGTTGTTATATGTCATTTTTGACGTACTTGTATCCTCGGGCCGAACAAGGAAAGAGTCGGCAATAACTTGGTCCTGTCGGTGCCCAAGACGCAGCCAAACCATAGGAACACTATAGCAATAAGCCTAAAATTGGGCTACCTCTAAAGAAGTGTTAGAATGGCCTCAAATTGCATAAAAGGGTATTTTTGGATACCCTAAGGACACCCATAAGTTTCGTCGCACTCTGACAAGTTTTGATATGATCAAGAAGAAACTTAGTTTTCAAATCCAGTTCCTATCATGATGAAAATAGACCTATAACTATAGCCTTATTATTTGGGTCTCAAAACATTATCAGACTACCGTCATTGGATCTAAAACGCCCAAAACCCCTAGAAACGAAATTTCGATTAAATCGAACCCTCTGGGACCATTATGGTCCCAACTTACCATAAAATTGTGGGTTTTACACTATTGCGGTGTAGCCGTGGTGAACCAGTTTCCATTGACGGAAACTGTGTTTTCTCATTTCGGAATGATTTTCAAATGCTCATAACTTGCTTGTTTTGAGTCCAATTAACCTCAAATTCGGACACGAGCTAGATCTCAATGATACACTCATTTTGACATATGGCACACATCATGGCGTGGCCCGAAACAAGAGAATATTTAGAGAGAAGATGGGCTCAAAACATGAAAATTAAGATTTAATAAAGAAGAACATTCAATTCTTTGAGAGGGCATAGCTCAAGATGTCGATGTCGGATCGTCGCAAGTATGGGTCCGTTGCGGCCGTGCTTCGACGAGCTAGTTTGAGATAGTTTTTGTCAATGATCGGAGGCCGGATTACACGAATTTTGAGGTCAAAGATGGCATACTTTTTCGGTTGCCGGAATCCCACTTTCTAACAACTTCCCAAAATTGGAACGTGCTCAAATGGAGACCAAAATGGACGAAATTTATCACAAAATGATCGTGATAGTATCCTCTTCAGTTTGTAATCAAAATGCAGGCATGGAACGTCATATATCATGCCAGATTGGTGATTGAAGAATCACAAGTATATGGAACTTCGTCGAATTTTGGGTTCTTCCTTAAAAATCAGTTACAAGATGATTAAAGGGTATCAAAACGTGCACAACAGTTCAAACATCAATTCTACGATGATTGATCGCCCAAATTACCACCATAAGCGTTCGAAAAAGCTCCCGAGGCCTAGCAATGGCAAGAAGCCCCTCATGGAGGGATGGTTTTGTCATTTGTTGAAAAGTGCTTAAGGGTATTTTGGTCATTTGGTCCAAAATTGTGATTCACATTTTAATTCATAAAATATGTATTTTTTGACAATTTTGGTAGTTTTTTAGCATTACACCTTAGTTTTGTGGTTGCTCTATATAAGGATTAAGTCATTTGTAAATGAGCTCTCTTGATCTCTCTTGAAAGTGTTGGAAATTAATGAGAAAGGCTTGAGAATTCTAAGGCCTAGGCTTGTTCTTTTTGCTTTGCTTTCAACTTCAAGGTTCAAGATGGGAGGAGAGAGCAACATTTCTTAGAGAGAGAAAATACCCCTAGAACCCTCCACTCCGAACCCCAAAATTCCAACTACCTTAGGATCTCCAACCCCCAATCCCATACACCTTAGAACTTCTAGCATCCATACACCTTAGGGCCCCTAGCTTCCAACCCTATTCCATACACCTACACCCTGCTTTAGCTTGCCTACACCCTAGCCTAGATCATATAATACATCATACACCTTAGCCTATCCCATATACCTTGTTATCCTACACCTTATCCTATACCATAGACACTAGCTCTTATACACTACACCTTAACCTAGCCTACCTAAACCATATACCAAAAGCTTAGACCTCTCTCTCTCATGTGCATGCAAAGAGACCGACGAAGGTGCACCTAAGCGCAAGCCTATTCTAGGTCTACTCTCTTTCCTTCCTCTTCTCTCTCTTCTTTTTATATCTTTCTCTTCTTTTTTCTCTTTCTTCTTTCTTCTCTCTTCTTTCTCCTTTTCTCTCTCTTCTTTCTTCTCTCATCTCTTTCTTTCTCTCTTCTTTCTCTCTCTCTCTCCTCTGCTCGGACCTAGGGTGCATCCGAGCCCTCCCTCTCTTCACTCTCTTTCTCTCTCTCCTTCTCTCCCGCTCAAGCCCAGACCCGTGCCTAAGACGGGCCCGACTCCCTCCTCACTCTCTTACTCACTCTTTCCCTCTCATCAAAGTGATGGACCTGCGCCTTAGGCGGATCTGCCCTATTCTCTATTTCTCTCTTGTACTCTCTTTGTTCTCTCTCCCATCTGCCGCACTCTTTTACTCTCTCATCTCTCCCATCCACCCCACTCTTGTACTCTCTCATCCGCCCTACCCTCACACACCCTTATCCACCTTACCCTCATACTCCCCTATCCGCCTTACCCTCACACACCCCTATATGCCCTACCCTCACACTACCCTATCCGCCCTACTCTCATACTCCCCTATCCCCCCTACTTTCTACCCTATTCACCCTACTCTCAAACTCCCCTATCCGCCTCACACTTTATACACTACTCTATCTCCCCCACATTCTCATATTAGCCCCATCTGCTCTCCATTCTCTCACCTCCTCTACCCTCTCATCTCCCCTTAGAGTTTGGACCCACATCATAGGCGGGTCCATCATTCTTTGACCCCATTCATCTTATTTTCTCTCACCTTAAATGCTCTATTCTCTCTCTATATCATACATCAACTTCTCATTTATTTTATTTTGTTTTTATTTCATCGTTCATTTATTTCTCTCTTTACTCGTTGTTTCTTTCACTTTTTGATTGCTCGATTAGGGGTCGTCCTAAGATAGTGCTCTACAATTTTAACTCTCTGATTGCTACTCTAACCATCAACCCATACAGTGAAGTCAGGTCATAAGAGACACTGATTCTTTTACACTCGGTCACTCGGGTTGGGGTCATCCTGAGTTAGCTTTCACTACTCTAACCACTGAGTCACGCAGTGCTCGGGTTGTGAGAGGCCTTCATCTCTCTCTCTCTCTCTCTCTATCTCTCTCTCTCTCTCTCCCCACCGTCTTCTAACCCTTGATCGCTTTTTGGGGGGTTTTTGGTTTAGTGACATAGTTATAGGCCAAGTCTTGTAACTCCACTTTCCAAATCCTCTGGTACCAAGGCTTCGAACCTCGTGCTTTTCCTTGTCTCCGATAATACCTCTTAGGAGAGGTTACGCCAGGAGGCTGCCCAAATTTCTTTGGGTCGTCTCTTCACTTATCTCCTTTACTTGCTTCTTCTCACCTCTAAACCAAGTTTTCACCAACTCATTTCTGTTCTCTTTTTCCTTCTTTGTCTTACTACTCCACCCCCAAAACTAGAACCATTAACTCATAAAAAGCACATCAAAGAGTAGTTCATGATATTTGGATTTCATCAACAGCTTTCCAGTGAGAGTAGAGGTGAGGTGTTGAGTTTAGAGAGGGGACCAAATTCAAACCATGCTGCTGGAGGGCTTTCGTTCATTGATATAAGAGGGCAATAGTCAGGGCTTATCCTACGAACTCAAAACCACGGTGAGGTTGGATCTCGAGTCCATCTCTTCATCGTGTTAAAATCCTCTCATAGTTAGGTAACACACAAGACACACACGTGCTCGTGAGGTCAAGCGGTTGTTCAAGAGGGAACCCGGGTCATCGAGCGAGGTAGATCCAGGCCCGACCACTTGTTTGTAGGAAGTAGTGAAGTATTGGGTCCACTATAAATGGGTATTTAAATCCCATTAGATGTTTGCATGAGATATGCTATCCTTTTTGTTTAAATCAATGGGTTGGTTGTTTGATCGAACCTTTTATAACATACCTTTCTTCATTCACCTTTTTAGACTTTTTCTCTCAGGATAGGCCTCGAGAGAAACCGCGGACGTGGTCAGGGTGGCCGAATACACTACGCTCGAGTTGAGGCCCATCACAGAAAGAAACCATTTTAGAGAGAGAGAGAGAAAGACAAAGATCAGAGGAGATAGAAAAATCTCAAAGGAAAATGTGAGAGTGATAAGAGAGATGGGGCAAAAAAAGGGTTGTGGGAGAATGGGTAATGCCCCTTTCACTAACTTGAGGGTCATTATGTCATAATGCTAACCATGGAAAATCAGATACCCATTAGGCGGGGCCTAGTGCATTTTCCCTAGAATCAAACCAAAGAAAATACGATAATAGCGTGAAATGAGCAAGCCAGTCTCGTGCTTTCCGCACTATTAAATAACCCTCCATGGCATCCATCGTTCACTTTTATAACTTATGCGTGAATCAAGCATTACTTATAGGGAAAAGTTTATATAGAGCCGAGGCTCTAAACAATCAAATTTGAGCCTACGTAAAAAAGTTCACTAGAAGAGGTTGTTTTGATGCCTAAATATCTTCAAATTGATCATCTCGACATCAAGATGCATGGACATGAGAAAAAAATGAATTTCAAGTTTTAGAAATAGTGTATTTTGTAACGCAGTTTTAGACCGTCAATTTTCAAGTTCTTCAAGTTTTCATAGATCTATCGATCTACACTGCTTTTGAAGCTTTGAACTTTAAAAATAAATATAAAAATATTTTTTCAAGCTATCACAAAGATTTCCAGTAGTAAAACTACATTTCTCGACACTATTTGAAAGTAAGCTCTAATTTGATTGTTTAGAGCCTAGGCTCTATACAAACCGCACCCTTACTTATAGGGCCTGTTTGATAACTGGAAGCAAGTTCATTAACTGTAAATTGGAAGTTCCTGAAGAACTTCAAATTAGAAGTTCCTGGTTTCTGTGTTTGATAAACTCCCTGTGAAGTTAAGAAGTTCCCGGCTTCTGTGTTTGATAACCTTCTGGGAAGTTAAGAAGTTTTTGGTTTCTTGTTTGATAACCTCCTAAGAAGTAAAAGAAGATCTGGATATCTGTATTGGATTAGCTTTAAGTAATAGGCAAGATGTAAATGTTATAATTGACACCTAGATATTTGTTTTTTATTAATTTGTAGAATATTATTTTTTGGAATACAATATCAATTGAAAGTAAAGTATGTTGGATTGAGAGAGAGAGAGAGTTATGAGAGACTTTTATTGATGAGTGAGAGAAGCGTCCTAGAGAGAGATACATTTGTACACCAATTGACACAAATGTTCCATGATAAACTTCATTGCACCTAAAAATTAAAGCAATCTATAGACAATGTCAAGCACAACCTCAATTTAATTAAGTTTAAACAATAACCTGTAATAGTTTAAACATACATAATTAAAAATGCAAGAACTAAGAAATCAGCCCATTCAAACACACATGCACAATACAAGCAGTAAGAAATCAGCCCATTCAACAATAACCCGTAATAACTTGAGCACTACTTACATTCAGTACTAAGCAATGTGAAACTATTCATAAGTAAATCTAAATATAATGGGTTTTAGTTGGTGACATTGGTCAATCCAAACTGCACTACATCAATATAAGCACGCAACACATTGATACGTTTATATAAGATACCATAATTCATAAAATTATAATTTATTTTTATATAGTTATGCCATTTTTTATTGACAATTATCCTAGGAGTATCTGGTACCAGTATCAGTGTTGACATGATGCAAGACAGGTATATTATTAAGCATATAGAAGTTTGCTTGGATCATAGGCAACAACAAGTCGAACAATGCCCAATACAAATGGTCACAAATATTTTCCAATATCTATACAACAACTCCACTCTCCCCTTCTATGTCTCTAAATACCACGAGCTCATTCAGAAATTAGGGCCCCAAGAAAAAGTAGCCTGGCCCCAATGAAAGTATCCATAGAAGGGGAGATAATGGGCTCTATAGCCTTTGTGACCAAAATTCACAAAGATAAGAAACATTCTCTACCAACCAATGAATCTTAAATAACAAATTTCTTCCAATCATCTTCGGCATGATGTCAGAAGGTCACCTTTGTTTTTTTTTTGAAATTTGGAGAAAGCGTAACAGTTGTTTTATTGAGAGGAAACACATGATAGATGCCAAGGTTGATAGGAAACACATGATAGATGCCTGGTTTTATCATTTCCTTGTTTAGCGACATACAGATAATCAAAAAGCAAATAACAGCACGTACTATAGCTTCACAGAAACTATTGGAATACGATAGGGATAGCTTCCAAGATCACAAGATCAACCACCATGTATATATCATGCATGCATACCAAATGCATTTCATCATGGCCAGAGATACACAGATTGTAAGGCATACCTGTTGAGAGAACAAATCAAGTGCACTCTGTCCACTTGTCTACATTGCTGCAGCAACAAAAACAGCCTTTGCAACTTTTTGTGGAAAAGCCTCCATAGCATATGATATACAAGCACCTCCAAAATCATGCCCAACCAAAATGACCTACATTATGATGGAAAAGGAAGGATTGTTCCAGTCAAATTTCAAGATAATCAAGAAGAGGCTTAGCATATTGTGAGAGACTTGTAATACTCTTTGCATCTGAGGAATCTATTCCAGAACCAGTTAGGTCAATGGCAGTGACCTTGAATCCACCTTCTTCTAAGGTCCCAAATATTTATTAACAAAAAAAAACCAAGTTCCTAAATAAATATTAATTGTTTCTTTTTCCTAGCAGCTGATTTCTAACACCTAAAATATACAGCACAGACAATCCGAAGTCCAGTACATTCTAATTATATCCTCCAAATCCAAAAGAAACTAACAAATAAAAAATCACACATTTCAAAAAAAACATTTACAGAAGCATATTTGGAAACGAAGAACATAAAAATGATAAGTTAAGTTCAATAAAAAAACTCCATACGTTATTAACACTAGTATACAGATAACAGAACCTAAAGTCCAATAAATTCTAAATACATCAAAAAAAATACAAGAATAAATTCTAAATACATTTGCCAAGTTTAGTTTCTCGTCATGTCAGAGATTCATATGATTGAACCTTCGATTATGTACCATAGGCCTTACACTACTAATGCATTCTTGAGAAGAAATATGTCAAGAAAAAAAAAATTAAAAAGGAGGGAATTATAAATGCAAGATTCTTGTTATGCAGACATTTTATTGAGTATTGAAAAGCACAGGACCATATGCACATCAAAATTCAAGTAATTACTACCCCATGCCTCTCCACACAAGTAATAACTCAATCCTAAGAAGATACAAACCCTTTCAGTTGTCCATATGTAGAACACAAAGGGACTCATTCGCACCTTAATAAGACATAGAGCAAAAGACAGACAATGAGATATACGTGTGCACATATTCAAACAGAGGGATTGAGGGCTCAAAGAGAACGGGCTTATGCCTTCATAGTTTCCACATCCGACTTCACAAATTCACTCAGCTTTCGAGAGGTTGACAGTTTCTCCCACATAAAAGCCTTGTACTTGGGAGGGTTCTCCTCATTCACAAACTCCTCTAAAGGCTCAATGATCACATTGCGAGCCGGTTCGATTGCGAGAACTGCGGAATACCTGTCCTCCCCACTTACCAAGACTTTGTGTATTACACTCTCGATTCGGTCATTAGAAAAAACCTGCAAAATGTTAAGAACCCCCAAAAGAATTTAGACAAAGAAAGCTATTGTCTATAGATATGGATAGGAAAGACGGAGAGACAGAGATTCTGCAATACCCTCATGGCATCTCCAGTGTTGATGACGTACGCACCTGAAAGGGGTTTCACCTTAACTCAATTTCCATTATTCCGTTTGATCTCGAAGCCACCAGCATCATCCTCGATGTGGACTGAAATGGCAGAGAGGTCTGTGTGTGATCCTTTGCCCAATGCCAGCTCTGGGCTGGGGCATTGAGGATAATGGTTGTGGTGAATGTAACTGCCATGGTTCTCAAACAAGGGGTGGAATTTCTTCACAGAAAGTCCCAAGCTTAGAGCTATGAGCTCCAAAATCTTGAACCCTAGTTTCTCTGTGGCTTTTGCATGTGCCTCACATGCCTGTGTGTGTATACAGGTAAGATTATTTCTTACGTTCGGCCAAGAGCAAAACACTAAGTTGGGCCTCACATGTCTCTAAATTTTCTACCGTTAGTATATCGGGACAGTCCAATCATTTAAATTTGAACTAGTTCAAACAAAAAATTAGTTTTACTCATAAAACAAGACGATTAGTTTTACTCATAAAACAAGACGAAACCAATATTAGGCTCGTCAACTAGTCTTTTTTTTTATCGATTTACTCATCTCTTTTTTTATAGTATATTTCATATTGCATGATATTATTTTTAAAAAAATTTATATTTTGAAAAATATTGTCCACTTAGTTTGACCAGCGGTGGAATTTGTTTTTACTAGACTATGCCCTTGTTGGAATTTGTTTTTACTAGAATATGCCCTTGTTGATACGTTGGCTACTCCAATTTTGAGAACATTGATATTTACAGGGTAAGACTTACCATATACTACTAATATATGGTATTCTTCGTTTTTAAATTCTTTTTTGTTGAGAAAAAATGGTAAATATGTGGCCGTATACACTATAAATCACTCGCCACCGAGGTTAAAAAGCAAAATTGTCATACTGCCCAAGAGTGTCTTGTTTTCATTTCATTTCGAAATCATTTGAATATTTAAAAAACCAAATAAAAAACTCTCAAACAAAATATAAAAATATATAAAAAAAAAGGTGTGTTTGTGTGAGTATTGGTGATAAGGATAAGGACCTTAAACTTTCTCTCAACCTATCTTATGCACTACAAATCACTTACCACCGAGGTTCAAAAAGCAAAATTATCATATTGCCCAAGAGTATCTTGTTTTCATTTCATTTCGAAATCATTTGAATCTTCAAAAAACCAAATAAAAAACTCAAACAAAATAAAAAAGGAAAAAGCGTGTTTGTGTGTATTGGTCTGATAAGGATGAGTATCATAAACTTTCTCTCAACCTATCCTAAGCTCGAGTGGAGGAGGCGGGTTGTGTTAAGTAGGCAACCAACCCACCTATCCGAAGGCGGACCTCCAAATTTTATCATAAATATAATTTTCGTATAAAAAATTATTAGGAAGGCTTGAGAATCTATTTTAATCTCTAATTATAAAATCTTAAACTCCAAAAATAGTTCAAATCACATAGATCTATAAATACTTAGAAATCTTGAAAATAGATGGTCCAAATAATGTGTTGCAAGATAAACTATTTTTAGGACTGAAAATCCTTTTTTTTTTCCATATTCATACATCTTGAGGTCGAGATGATCAATTAGAATGTTTTCCAACATCAAAACAATCTTTTATGATGGATTTTTGAGATGCACCTTAATTCTTTTAAGGTTGCAACTTTATATAAACTTTTTCTTATTATGAATATTTTCTCTCTCTCTCTCTTTATATATATATATATATATATATATAGAGGATAAATTTGAGATTAGCTCACTAGCTCATATGAATATATGAGCCAAACGGCTCAGATTGAATCTAGGCCGATCTGACGATCATAGATGTCCGGTAGTGCTTGAATTTTATTTATTTTTCTACAAATCCAAGTCACTTAAAATTTTACGTGTGTATTTTTTTCATCAAGGAGCACCGAATAAAACTATAAAAACAAATTATTCGTGAAAAAAATGACCAAAAGACCCTTCAAATCTTTTCAAGTATATTTTGATCAATTTATTTCATGAAAAATATTTTTTTGATATATATATATATATACACACAACAACAACTGAATTTTCCTGTGCACACCACTGAAGAGAAATAACCTTAATCCTAAATCCTTGCACCTATAGGAGAGGCCAGCGCGAGAACAACAACAAGAACGGACAAGTCCTTGACAATTCAATGTTTCAATAGCGTTAATCCTAATAATGAATTATTTATTATTTGTCAATGTCTCTCACAAAATTACCTGATAAACTTAAACGAAATTTTAAATACAAGTTTATCTTTTAAAAAGTTGTTTTTACTTCATCCAAAATGGACAGATGAAAATCACATTTTTGAGCCAGAAATAACTAAAAAAAAGCTTAAAATCGTCGAATAAGTTAAATAATTAGTAGTGTTTTTACTCTCCATCATCTTAATTAGGCCCCAAGAGATAGTCCAAAAAAATGAATATCCAAGTTACGAGAATGTCACAATGGTCTTTAGCAATCTGATGTAAAATGGGGCGGTTGGGCACAGGCCATTCACTAAGTTAAAAAACCGACAGTTTTTTATTGAACTCCGTGGCATATCGTTAGTTCCTCAATTTTACATCAGACGGCTAAGAGAGATTGTGACCCATTAACAAAAGTATATATGTATTATATGCATGTGAAAGGGTCTATGTGGAGAGAAGATCTCATTACGCGAATCCCGGCGGGTTCTCTGGCTTCTGGCAAGAGCTGTTGAGCAAGTAGTCATAAACTTCACACCAGTCCCTGTTGCGGTGATCCTGGTTATGGTAGTCTGAGGAGCTCAGAATGTCCCTCACAAACTTTTGCTTCTCTTCAAGGGGATGAGCAAAGAACCCGGCCAACTTCGCCCTCATGTTTCGGATGACTTTCAAAGGGACGCCATGGTTTATGACGTGAAAGGCGCCCCACTCTTTTAAAGCTGTCCTGACTTGGTTCACCAGTTTCTCCATGGCCTTTGGCTCACGACAAACCTCCTGAAATAACATATGAGACAGGCCGATCACAGGGAAGCCGTCGGGCACCAGGATCCATGACTTCGACCTGGACTGGGGTGCCTGTATGTAGCTTGAGTCTATGACACGCCATCTCTCTCTCTCAATGCTTGTAATTAGGCTTCTATTCTTTCTCTCGTCCACTCAAATATAGACCTGGACTGGGGTGCCTGAATGGGCTATAAATAGACCTATTCCGATAAATTTTGGGCCTCTTCCATATACAAAAATCTTAATCTTCCAACCCTTCTCATACCCTGGCTTCCTGCATCCAAATCCTACGTCAATCGAAATCTTAGTCTCTGCAAACTACTATAGACCTTAAGCAAGGGAAAGCCTTTCCAAGCAAATTCCTAAGCAAACTTTGCCCAAAGTTCAAGATAATTTAGTTCAACAAATCTTGAAGGTGAAAGGAGGAAGGACATGTCATTTTTTATCTTCTCCAGTTCCCAACTTCGGATACCAAGCCTAAAGGTCTGACTTCCCACGTGCTTAATTCTATCATATTATAGAAAAGTATACAATGAGACCATTTACTTTTAGCATAAGGAGGTCACAATTACTCATGTCGATCAGATTTTAAATAGGATAATTATAAGCATATCATTGGCTCTACTGAAAGTTCGAAAATAAAATTTTCGAACTTTGTGACACAACTTAAGCCATCAAATATGACATCTAGTGGTTAAAATTGATTGTGACCTCCTTGTACTAATGATAAATGGTCTCATAGTATACAATTCCTTATATTATTCTTTTATGTTTATTTTCCTTTGTTATTTACTTTATTAATAAGGATGAGTTGATAGATTATTGGACATATGAAGAGCTCAATGGTGGAGTCAAATATTCTATAAAATATAAGAAACAAGTGGCCCACACTTATTCCGTTGTTGATAGAGATATCGTTAAATATAAAAAACAAGGGGCCCACACTAATTCAATTGTTGATAGAGATATGCTTAAATATAAGAAACACACACTGATTCAGTTGTTGATAGAGATATGCTTAAATATAAGAAAAAAGGTCCACACTGATTCAGTTGTTCATAGAGATATGCTTGATAGATCGGATATCTCGTTTATAGAAGTCTAGTAAAAGTAAAACATGATGCATGATGAAGCAATATGGATCCGATTCTCATCAAAAGTGGATGGACGAATTTTGGTGGAAATTGGTTTGTACTGAAGGAAGCATCCATGGATGAAGAGAGGGAAGATGCTATATAGGTATCAGTCACTAGTGAGGAATTTATATAGAGGGAATTCCAAGATTGACTAAATGTCTAGGACTCACTGCATTGCTAATTCAGGAAATCCAAATTCTAGTGGAAATTCCATCCTTAAAAGGTCAATATTAGCTCAACATGTAATCAACCAGTGCCTCTGTCCTTATGGAACTTGATGAACCTCTGTTTCTTTCGATCAAATGACTGTTTTTCCCTAAAAGATAGTCCACTCCGAGGGCGCCTCAACCAACTTCAATTTTCAAATTCTTAGTGGGGATTGCAGGCCCCTACGGAAAGAGCCAACTTTTTTAAAGTATTAGGAGGCCATGACCTTTAACAGAGGCTCAGGTGGTACTACCACAACGACTCTAGCCCAATTCTCAGTTAGATTGTAGCTGTAGTTCTTAGGGAATTGAGATAGAGGTGGAGTAGAGCTAGAGCTAGTTTTGAGGAGATTGAATTGTAGACATGGTCAACTTCGGTGGGCATATTCATCAGTAGCAAATGCTAAAATTGCTCGACAAACCAAACTCAAAGAATATTTATCCACTTAGGGAATTAGAGCTGTTGAATTTCAAACACCCCTACATTACCTGCGAAGCTTGAAAACTCTGAGAAGAACTGGACTGATTGCTTTAAATTTTATACCACGCTTGTTGGGGTTGAGTCCTAATGGATTGCCACCACCATGGCATATTTGGAGTGACGAGATTGCTGATCATGCTACGTTAAACACAATGAGCCAGGACTCACCTCGGGCAGTGGACTTGCCCCTTGGCCAATAGGCAAAGTTAAGCACAGGGCGAAATGAATTTTAAAAAATTATGATAAATTTGAAAAAAAAAAAAAAAACAAAACAGCATGTATTAAAAGTAAAATTAAGCCGAAAACAACTTTAAAATGCAAAAAAAGACTAAAAAGTAGAGAAAAATATTAAAAAAACTAAATTTATAGTTTGGGACATTTTAAAATTCCAAAAAAAAAAACAAAATATAAAATAGCGATTATGGAAAAAATGCTCCCCAATCTTTACAAAACACATCCAAATCATCTAAGAAAAATTTGTATAACATATCTTTATTTTCTACATTTTTTTTTTTTAAGGTTAACATTATAGAAAAAAAAAAAAAAACTATTTGGTTTTTTTTTAAGGGTGCAGTTTCTATAAGATTGCAACTTTAAACAGTCCAATTAAGGCGTACCTCCAAATATTATCATAACATATAATTTTGGTGCAAAAAATTATTAAGATTATCCGAAAATCTATTTTCATATCTAATTATAAAATTTTAAACTCCAAAAATGGTTAAAATCAAGTAGATCTATAAACATATGAAAATCTTGAAAATGAAAGGTCTAGAAAATGTTTTGCAAGATACAATATTTCTAGAACTGAAAATCTATTTTTTTTTATATTCATTAATCTCAATGTCGAGATGATCAATTAGAGGGTTTTTCAATGTTAAAACAATCTTTTTCAATAGATTTTTTATGCGCATCCGTAATTCTATATTTTAAGATTGCAACCTTATATAAACTCTTTCCTTTTTTTTCTTTCCTTTTTTTTCAATGCCCAAGTTGTACACACAACTCAGGGGTATAGGGCGAGGCTAAGCAACTTGGCCAAGTCAAGTCCTCGGACGAGTCCCGGCACAGTGGTTTAAGCATGAACAATTGCATTGGATTAGGGAATGTTTTTTCTTTTTTTTTGTCCATTCTACGCCCATGTCTACATATCTTGTTTTTATTTGAATACGCAAGTTGAATGGAAAGACATGTATTATGGCGAAGTTGAAGAAAAAAAGTTCACTCCCTACAAAACAATGATACATATCCCATAAATGTTATGGGAGGTTAAGAATGATGGTCTTTTTTCGGTCAAATTAGTATATCGTCTCATTTATCATGAACGATGGACAGAGATCCAACCAGATCTGAAGCTAGTTTGGAAGATGGTTGCTCCTCACAAAATTTTGGCTTTCATATGGGTTCTTATGTAAATAAAATCTTGATTATTGATAACCTTAAAAAGAAAGGAAATGTGTTAATTAATGTTTGTTTACTCTGTAAGGATGATGCAGAAACGGGGGATCACTTGTTCTTGCATTGTCCTCGAATCTTCACCATGTTTTGCTTTGGCTAAATATTCCAGGATTACCTTCTAAAGGTCAATTTTATGGAAGATTTTCATTGCTTCCGTGGAAGTTTGGAAGGAGTGGAATAGACAAACCTTTGATAGAGTTTTATTGACCACGGAGGGGTTTAAAAAAAACTATCTATGGAGTTGGTTCTCAACAACTAAAGAAGGTTATGGACGTCCAAAGCATATGTTTCTTGAATTTAAGGAGTCTTATACATCTTTTTTCTTTCAAGGGAAGACATAGAGAAAGATGAAAGCGTCCTGAACTAAAATGTGTCAAATTTAATTTTGACAGTGACTTACGTATGGACCTTAAAATTTTACGTCAAATACAAATTGCTCTATTTATATGCGGAAATTATAAAGAAGGCCGATCAACCCATTTTTTTTTATTTTTGTATTTTTTAGCATTTTCGTCAATAGGGTAGTGCCTTAAAGCTTGGGGCACTGCCCTACAATAAAAAAAAAAATCAAAATTTGGGTTGAACAAGGGGCAATTTTGGAAAAAAAGAGTTGATTGACGTTCTTTGTAATTTTTACATAGAAGTGGAGCATTTTGTCTTTTACCTAAACTTTTAAAGCTCCTACATAAATCACTCTAATTTTGATTGAAACTCTTTAGGCCAGTGGGAATTGGTGGTCTAGGGAGGGATTCTGCTAGTCATGTATTTTTCTCATTTAGTGGTCTTTGTTGTACTTCAACAGCAAATAAAGCCGAACTTTGGGCACTACTTCAAGGATTGAGGATGGTAAAGGACAAGGATTTGGTGTCCACTTGCATAATGGAACGTGATTTGCTTAATATTTTCAATTGTTAGAAGACCTCCATGGATTGAGGATGGTAAAGGCGAAGGATTTGGTGTCCAATTGCATAATTGAAGGTGATTTGCTTAATATTTTCCATTGTTAGCAGACGTCCATGGTCTTTGAGGGCTGTTTGGGGTGAGATGCAAGACATAAGTGGAGGTTTCGAATTCTCTCTTTGCAATTCATGGAATTCATACAGGGAGGTCAATGAATATAAGTGGAGGTTTCGAATTCTCTCATGGCAGTTCATACAGGGACGTCAATGAGGTGGCAGATACGTGGGCCAAAAGGGGGAAAACTCTTTCTTCTGTCTTCCATTTTGATTCTTTGCTTTTTGAAATGTAACTATTTTTTATGGTATTAAAAATTTATTAATAATAGAAAAAAAAGCATTTGAATTATTGCATCGGCAAGGTCTCCCTTCAATACTATCTCTTGGTCTCCGACAAGCAACAGCAAAGAAAATAAAATAAAATAAAAAGAAGAAATAATTAAGGGCAGATGAAAACATTTCAAAAAAAGATTTCTCACATGAAAGAAACGCCCAGGTGAGGAGTCATGAATGTTTTACGCACTAATTGATCAACTACATAAAAGATTACCATAAAAATGGACCAATTGGTACGCAAAAACATTCATCTCCTCACATGGAAGAGTTCTTTCGTGTCAAATTTTTTTTCGTCAAAATTGTTTTTATACGAACCAAGCGTGCCCTACGAGAAATCATAAAATAGCCCCAATAATGCTTGAGAGTGCAATGGGAAATTTAGCATATTGTTAATAGGGGCCCATCCAATAAAAATAATAAAAAAAAAAATTTGATAAAATATTGGCCAAAATGCTATTGAAACTTACATGCACATTTTGGTCATGTTATTTTATAAATAAATATACAAAATTATCATTTTTTTATTGGGTATGCCTTAGAGAATGAGCATGCTCACTAATTTCATGTCAAGATGATCCACAAAAAAAAAAAAATTAAGTATGGAAATTTATCAAAAACTATATCAAAGACTATAAACTTTTAACTATTTAATATATTCACCAATATATTTTGATTTCATTTCAAAATGCCCATCAAATTACAAGACCCATGAATTGGAATACTTGTAAAAGGATAAATGGTTAAATTGTAGAAAAGTTATGTGAATTTCGATAAAATTTCCCTAAATAAAACTATGTTGCATTAAATTGTAACAGAAGCTATCGCAGTCGTCCACTTAGATTGAAAGATTGGGAATAGTAATGGTATATCTTAAAGAAAAAGTTTATATAGTAACAATCAAATTAGGATGGACCTAAAAAATTCACTAAAACAAAGTTGTTTTGATGTCCAAAAATCCTCAAATTTATTATCTTGACCTCAATGTGTATAAAATGAAAAACAACGAATTTCAAGTCTTGAAATAGTACATCTTGTAATGTATTTTTGGGCAGTCAATATTTCGATTTTCAAGTGTTTATAGATATGCTCAATCTACACTATTTTTTAAGCTCTAAATTTTAGAATTATGATGAAGATAAAACATCAAACCACCTCAAAGATTTTTAGTATTGAAACAATATACTTTGATGCTATTTAAATAGGTAACTTTACAAATTTAAATTTTTTACAAAAGTATAATGGTATTTGAGAAGTTAGTGTCCTGAAACTTTATTTATGGAGTATCATTATCCTTTAGTTAAAATTTCAATTTTACCCCTTATAGAGATAACGACACTATCATTTGTCTTATAGTAAAATTTACAAAATTGCCCCAAAAAAGTAATTTTTTTTAAAAAAATAGACTACAAAATTAATGAATCCCATTTTTTTTTCATATGAACATATGAATATGGGCTGATCAGACGATCACAGAAGTACTTGAATTTTATTTTTTTTCTTCAAATCCAAATCACTTGAAATTTTAGGTATTTGCTATTTTCATCAAGACGCACATAATAAAAATATAAAAACAATTATTCACAAAAAATAAAATAACCAAAATACCCTTGAATATTTTTTGGGGTATTTTAGCCAATTTATTTCATGTAAAATATTTTTTTTATATTTTTTAAATGTTCACCTATTTTTGATAAATACACGCCTAAAATTTCAAATGATTTGGATTTGTATAAAAATTATAAAATTCAAATACTATCGAACATCTGTGATCGTCAAATCGACCCAGATTCAATCTGAGCCATTGGGCTCATATGTTCATATGAGCTAGTGGGCTAATCCCAGCTTTTTCCTATATATATATATATATATATGAAAGCAATGATCCAATGCAACGATTGTATCATAGTATAATACAACGACATTTATAGAAAACAATGTTTGTGGTATTTGTATGACCCCAAATTTTATACATGCACTCTTTTAATCTCAATAATCAATCCCCCAAAAAAACAAAAAAAAAATTCAATTTGAACTCAAGATATGGTTAAAATGAGTCCCTTCCACAAACGAATATAGAGCATTCATTTTGTGAATTCAAGGTCTTAGCTTTTATAAACTCAAATCAGTTTTTTCTTTTTTAACATTGTTCATCTAATGATAATACAACCATCCAAAGAAATTGAAATAAAAAAATCCTTCTAAGGCCTAGATCTAAGCATCTTACCAAAATGAACGGCCTATATTAATTGGGCTAAAAAAATGCTTTCTAGGTTGTGTTTTCATTTTTTTTTTCTTGTGATTGTTCATTAGAATAAAAAGAGTGTATATTTCAAAATTTGGATCAAACAAATGGTCCTAAGATAGTTTTTTAATGTTGTTGCATCATATTACTGTGCAACGATTGCACGAAATCATCGCCCTATATATATGCTAAAAAAATTTAAAACTCATTCTCTCTAGAAACTCAATCTCTATCTAAAAATCCATTATCTCTCTACCTCTCTCTAAAAACCTATTCTCTCTCTTTAGAAACCCAATCTAATTTTCTCTTTCTAATTTCTCTATCTAAAAACCCAATCTTTCTTTCTCTCCAGAACTCCTTCTCTCTCTAAAAACTAATCTCTCTCTAAAATATTTTCTCTCTCTTGAAGCTCAATATCTCTTTTCTCTCTAAAATCCAATCTCTCTTTCTCTCGTTGAAAACTCATAATCTCTATGTAAAACCCCATTCTCTCTTTCTCTACCTAAAAGTCCTTTCTCTCTCTTTCTCTCTCTAAAGTCAATTCTCTCTAAAAACCCAATACCTTATTTCCTCGCTTAAAATTCAAATCCCTCTTTAAAAACCCTAATTAAAAAGCCAGGCAATCCTCTGTTTCCTTTGGGTGAAGGTATATAAAAAGGTTTTCTCCCTCGCTCTGACTTTCCTTTCACCAATATAGTGGGTTTATGCGTGTTGCACATAGAAATTATATAAGCAAAGACATAAATATTAGAATACATTTGCCATAGTTGGATTACATAGAATGTAATAGTATTTTGATATGTGATAGGTCTCCACACAATTAATTACATCTTCTTGCAATAGGAGATTGCATAGATACGCAATGAGAATAGCATAATAACAAAGATTTCAAATAGCAATAAAAGTTGTTGATAGAAGATTTCAAATGGCAATAAAAGTTGTTAATAGAAGTTTGAGTGTATTGTAACGTTTTTAAGAAAATAAGGAGTGGTTTGGGTACCTGAAAATCTATTACAAGGAAGTACATTACGAGGAAATATGATATTTACCATACACTTCAATAGTAAGAAAATGAAAATAAATTACACAACATTTCCCCAAACGCACAGTATGACCGTCAAATCCATTACACGCTTAACTGGTAATCTATGCGCCTGTTGCCCAAAAAACTCCTCTATCTCTCTCCATTCCCGGCCATTCTCTCTTATGCACAAATCCATTTCTACTTTCTCTCTCAACTCCACTTATACACATCAATTTCTATTCTCCGCTATTCTCCCTCTTTCCTGCGGACATTCATTTCAACTTTCTCTCTCAACTCCACTAATACACATCCATTTGTACACTCTCTTGCGCACATTGATTTTTATATCTCTCTATCCCCAATTTTCTTGTAGCCCTTTAAATGATTTTTTGGGATTAGGGTTTACCTACAAAGCAGTGAAAAATTGCTTATAATATATTAGCTGTATTTCTTTTTTTCCACATTGGCCTCCTCCAAAAATTCAATCTAATTTTTAAAATACTTGACCATTTCACAATAATTTTTTTTAAAATACATCACCATTTACTATTTAAACTACAAATTAACTATATCTAAAGGTTGTGACTAAAATAGTTCACTCACTGTTTATGACCAATATTAATTCACACAATTAAGTTATTATTGTGTGAGGCATGACAAGCATGATATAGTCTTGCTATCTATACATATACATTTCAATATTAAATAAGAATATCTACAAAGAGGCCATTTATCTTTTGTGAAGGGAGGTCACAATCATTCTCAAATATTAGAAGTCAAATTGGATGGCTTGATGTGAGTGATGAAGTGAATTTACTTTTTGAAATTTTGTATTTATTCAATGACACTAGTACAATCACTCATTTTGAAATTTAAAGAACACAAATGATTGTGCATACAAAAGATAAATGATCTCTTGGTGATAATTCCATATTAAATTGCTATGTGCAATAAAAGTAATGTAAAAAAAAATTTAAGGTGCAATGTAGATAATTCCATATTAAACTGTGTAATCCAACCATAATGAATTTCCCATATTACATTAAATACTACCCAAACAATAACAATCCATTTACATGTAATGTATTACGTATTAATGTATTACATCAACAACATATCTCACACACAATATATTTCATCGCTGTGCTTTAGCATTTATTTTTCCTGGTGGTCTGCTATAATGTCAAATATGCTTGTAACCGCATATTCAATGGTGTTTGTCTCCCTCTCCTTTGGGTGAAGGCATATAAAAAAATATTTTACCTCTATCTCTCTCTCTAACTTTCCTTTCACCAAAATAACGGGTCTACATGTGTTGCACGTAAAAATTAAATAACAAATAGCATAAATATTTTAATATATTTGCCATAGTTACATAGTACATGTAATATAATAGTATTTTGATGCTCGATAGGTCTTCACACAACTAATCACATCTTCTTTCAATAGGAGATTGAATAGGTTTGCAATGAGAATAGAATGATAACAAAGATTTCAAATAGAAAAAGTAAGCAATAAAAGTTATTGACATCATAAAGCAAGTGATAGGAGTTTGAGTATATTGTAGTAAATTAAAGAAAATAAATGAATTTCGAAGTTCATTTTTGTGCTTTAACATTTTTTTCCATTCTGGCTCTCTCTAATACCATATATGCTTGGTCTCTCTCCTTTGGGTGAAGGCATATAAAGTATCCTCCCTCTCGTTTTAACTTTCCCTTCACCAAAATAGTGGGTTTACTCTAACTTTCCCTTCACCAAAATAGTGGGTTCGTAAAAATTAAATAGTCAATGGCATAAATATTATGATATATTTGCTATAGTTAGAGTACATGTTATTGAATAGTTTTTGGTTTTTTAAGGCATTAGGTGAGAATGGAGCACGTATGTAATAGTATTTTGGTTTTTTAAGGCATTAGGTGAGAATGGGACACGTAAAAAATTAAATAGTCAATGGCATAAATATTATGATATATTTGCCATAGTTAGAGTATATGCTATGTAATAGTATTTTGGTTTTTTGAGGTATTAAGTGAGAATGGAAGTCTAGACCATAGCTTGGGCATAAGTAATGCTGCCACCACAACCCCACCCCATTTTCAATATGTGAAAGGTTTTCACACAACTAATCACACTTTCTTGCAATAGGAGACAGCATTGATACTCAATGAGAATAAAAGAATAACAAAATATTTCAAATAGCAAATGTAAGCAATAAAAGAAGTTTGAGTGTATTGTAACAAATTAAAAAAAATAAGTGAATTTCGAAGTTCTGGCCTTCTAGAATATCAAATATGCTCGTAACCACATATTCATGTTGGATCGCGAAAAATGTTTAATGGAATAGGCATGATTCCTACCTGATTATGCATCTTTTTATTTTTTTTACAATTTTAGTTAAATGAATAAAGGATAAACATAAAATGCATAACTAAACGAAACAAAAAACTAAAAATGAACTTTATAAAAAGAATTTTCTTTTTGAATAATTATTTGCATTTTTGGATTTATAAAACATTCAATGTATGAAAATAATTATTCTGGAAATGAAAAAACGTAAAACATAAATATCATTGGAATTATTTTTTGCTTGATCCAAGGAATCAAAGTAAAATATCACATTATAAAATAAAAAGAAAAAAAACAGAAGTAAACTTGGCCCATTTAACTTTTAAACTTTCTTTCACTTTTATTTTTAGGAAATGACGATAAAAAAGAAAGAAAGAGAGGTAATGCTTTATTTTTATTTTGGCGATATTCAATTGCGATTTTGGCGTGATTATGCATTCCTTTTCTTCTTCTTGTTTTTCTATAATTTTTGTTTGGTAATCCAAAAAAGAAATAACCAAAAAGGTTTTAAAAACATAGAAGAAATCAAAATTCAATTTCCAAATAAAATGATTCTTTATTTGGAATTATATCCTTATAATATTACATGCTTTGGAATAACAAACTTTTTTTGTGATATATATATTTTTTCATTTTTTTCTATAAGCCTTTGAAGTATTTTTTTATATAACTTTATTGCCAACATTCAAAACTAAAACTTGAAATTATCTAAATTAAAATTATTAGACATGGCCACCTTTAAATTGATAATAGATTGAGAATATGGTAATGATTTTTTTTTAATCTTCAAATATTAATGAATCACTTAAATTTAAAATATTATAATATTAACTAATGTTATATAAATAAAGTAAAACCAATTAAAATCAATATCCCTCTTTAGTCTCATCTAATATCCTAAAATATTTAAAATGACAATAAAGTAAAATAAGGTAATGCTTTACTTTTTGGCTATATTCAATTGTGATTTTGGCGTAAATATGTATTCCTTTTTTATTTTATTTTTACTTTTGTTTGATATATCCAAAAATGAAATAACAAAAAAATATTCCAAAAAATATATATAAAATCAAAATTCAATTTTCCCAAGCAATGATTCTTTATTTGGAATCACATGCTTTTAATATTATATTATTTAGAATAACATGCTTTTAATATTACATTTTTGGAATAACATACTTTGGTTGTGATATATATATTTTGTTTCATTTTTTCTTTAAGCCTTTCAAGCATTTTTCTATATAACTTCCACCTAATTTTCAAAAACCAAAAGCTCAAGATAAGTTTATTTAGCAAAACAAAACATATGATTAGAATAGGGAATACAATATATTAGGATATTGGAAGAGACTAAAGTGAGGTATATTGCTTTTAAGTGGTTTTTTTTTATTTATATATATATAATATTAGTTAATATTATAATATTTTAAATTTATGAGATTCATTAATATTTGATTTTTTTTAAAAAAATCAATATCATATTCTCAATCTATTCTCAATTTAAAAGCAGCCACATTTAATAATTTTAATTTTGATAATTATACAATACTAAAAAAATTAAAAACGTTTGAATTAATTTTTTTTAAAAAATTATTTATTTATAATTTTGATCAATAGTTAAACAAAATAAAAATTTTAATATGAAAAATTATAACCCTGACGATAGGGGAAGTGATCATTGTAATTTTTTAGGATATTTTTCATTGGTGGCTTATCGTGTGTCATAATCCATTCTTAATTGGTAGGTGTGAATTTTAGATTTAGGATGATGCATTTCTTATAATGTTTTAATTTTAATTTAAGTGATTCATTAATATTTAAAAAAAGAAAAAAACAAATATCATATTCTCAATCTCTTCTCAATTTAAAAATAGTCACATTCAATCATTTTAATTAGATAAATACACAATACTAAAAAATTAAAAAAATTTGAATTAGTTTTGTATTTTAATTTAGATAATTACAAAATACTTAAAAATTAAAAAATTTTGTATTAAATTTGAGCAATATTTCAACAAAATTAGATTTTTAATCTGTAAAATTTTCTTAAAAAAAAAGAAAAAAAAAGGTAATGGGTCAATTATAACCAAGCGATCATTTTAATTTTTGAGGATATTTTTTATTGGTTGGTTATTGTGTGCCATAATCCATCCTTACTTCGTATTTATAAATGTTAGAGGTAGGATTATGCATTTCTTATTTTTAAAAATTTACCTTTTTTTTTTCCCGTAATTTTAAGGCCTTTCCTGAGTACAAGATGGTTTTTGACGAAACTGCATTTTTACAAGCTTGGCTATCAGACTACAGTTTTTCTAACATTAGCATTTGGGTAGCTTACAACAGTTTTCAGGTAGAGTAATATTTTTTTTCTAAGACAATATTGTTCAAAGGTGTCTTTGAACATTGGAATTCCATTAAATAAATTCAAGCAACTAATCTTACCCATTGGAATTCCGTTCAAAATTTCAAGCAACCAAACTTACCCATTAGAATCCCATTAAGAAATCAATTCCATTAAAAAAATTGAGCAACAAAAACCACTCATATGCAGTTATTGAAAACCTTTTTGTGGGAAAATACAGAGTCCTTTTTGTAGGAAAATACAGAGATGATCTTTTCCAATGTTCTGAAATTTTTTGAGAAACTCACAATCTATTCCGTCTCTTTTTCATCAATTTATAAGATAACCGCATGTTTTCTATCCATTTAAATTTAAAAATAGAATAAGAAATATAAAGGAGAAGGATAAAGGGTTATCTTTTATCACTTCATTTTATTCAATTATATGTTCTTAGCATGTTGTTAGGCTTTAGTAAGAGATTCTTTTTATTCAACCCTATCTTCTTAGCTTTCAATAAGAGAACGAGGAAAGAGAAAATAGTTATATCATAGACACCTATTCGAATTTTGTAAGAGGTTCTTTGAATTTGTAGGAGATTTGAATTTTGAAAATAACCTGCCCCTTTACTAGTTTTCGGTAATTTGAATTTAAAAAATAATAGTAGTTACCCGATGTCTTTTAGCTGTTTGGATCTAGGTTATATCTCTTCTTTTACTCATCTCTCTATCATAATATCTCTCAACAGCTAATAGTAGCATACAAATATTGAAAATGTAGCACAATTATTAGGAGGATTTTCACGAAAGATCACAGGTATGGAATTTTGAGTGTTTGTGCCTAGGGAATATTGAGTGTTTCTGCCTTTGCAATACAATTATGATCAGTTAGATAATGATTCACGCATAGCTTTCTATATTTTTAGGTGTTTCAAGAGTGATTTTGCAATACCATTATGAGTAGTTAGGTAATGATGTTAAGCATTGCTTCCCATATGTTTTCGGAGTTTCCTGAGTAGCATGCTATTTTAGAAGATATTGTTGGTATTTCGAGAGGATGATGATATTTTGAAGGATCTATTTGGGAGGATTATGAGATCACACCATGGAATTGCAATGTTCTGCCTTTGCAATGACCAGTTGAATTCCTATAACTTTCGGTGTTTCTAGAGTAACATGTTATTTTGATACATCTACTTTTAGTGTTTCCAACTTCTAGTAGAATATTAGGATACTGGAAGAGGATTTGACAATATATGAGAAGATAACATAGAATCGAAGATAGAATCAAAAGGATATGTAATATTGAGTGTCTCATAAATTCGTGGATAGTAAAGAATAGTTGGAAAAATAATGAAATGATGTTGCATAAGATCATACTTCTTGCAATATGGGTTGCTTCTTCAACGCGTCATCGTTGGTTTTTGTAATAGGGATTGCTTTTTTTTGGAATTTATTATTCTCTCACGCATCTTGTTTTTGGTTAAGAAAGTTAAGTTAGCTGAAATGAATCGGCATAAATGTTTTTAGTATTCAAAAGGTTCAATTGACTGAAATGAATTTTTAGATCCACGGATTTTTTAACATTGATTTAATTTTTGCATGTTTATACTATTTTTTTCTACGTGTCTATACCATTTTTTTCTTTTAACACAGCTGAACCCACTTGCTATAAGTCACAAGCAATAGGAGTCATATCAAAACTCAACATTAGAAAACTAGCAACATGTACAAGAGGATTATGCATAAAAAAAATTGCAAGAATTTCATTGACGCTCTACTAGTAAGCAAGATGAGCTCTAAAGGACCGGTTATGCCAGGAATTAAAGAGGTTTATGCTTGAAAAAAGTAGCAGCATTTCCAAGCTTAAAGTACTTGGGGGTTATAAAAGTAGCAACATTTCAACGCTTAGAGTACTTGGATGTTTATAACCTACTAAAATTAAGTAGTGTGTTGGGTTTGGTGATAGCTAAATCACTATACCTATATTTTCTTCTAAAGGTTAGGGTATTATGGAAAATAGAAAATTATGGAAGCAAGAGAGCGATATTGTTATAAGAAAGTAAAAAGGACTATATTTATCTTTTCAATAGCGGTATTGCGGTGGGAAAGATGATCATGAGCGACGGTAGTGCTCGGTGGGAGAGCAGGAGAAGGGAAAATTGAGGATGGTTTTTTACCAATATTTAGAGATATGTATTATCTATTGTAAAAACTGTAATATTCATTGTGATAGTCGATTTCTACTTGCCGAGACCGTAGATGTAGTCGTATGAGGTGAACCACGTAAATCTTGTATTGTAGTGGTATACATTTTTTGTGTTTACTTTATTTCTCGCACTCGATTTATAGTTGTAATCATCTACTTTGCATTTAGTCAATCATGTACATGATTTTAGGTGGGATTATGTTATTTGAGATTTTCGATTCCGCAAGCTAGGGGTTCACAAGAACCCTACAAGTAGCATATGAGGTAGATAAAATGGTGGGAGGAATTGAAATGGGAAGATGATGCATGTTTTCATTTCGATGACAAATAAAAAACAAGGGGAAGAGTATATTGGAAGGTGGAAGATGTGTGTATTTATTTTCAACCCACTATGGTGACAAGGAAAACAGATTAACATGAAGGCTCACCCCATCCCAGGCCCCATCCCAGCCCTACATATCATTTTATGTTTCCTTTGATTGTTCTTTTTCAGCCCTTAAAATGAGTTTGACTCTTTACAATGCATCTTCTTCCTCGTCGAAGCAAAAATCCTATGATTTTGAGAGAAAATCCTCTAAGAATTTGATGGGGATAATCTCTAAAAGCTTGAGCCTGGTAATAAGAATTCGATGGGGATAATCGCTGAAAGCTTGAGCCTAGTAATGGAGATGCGAAAGGAGTGAAAAGAACTTTATCTTGTTAGGAAGATTTTATGGTGGTTGTGGAGGGAGTAAAACAAGGGAGGACTTTAGAAAGTGCCATTGGTTTTTAGAGAAAGAGAAAGTGGTTTTTAGAGAGAGAAAGCTCAGATGGTGCTCAAAGAGAGACCGACAGTCAAGACTTCAATGGCATTTGGAGAGAATAGGTGATCAGGGATTGGAAGATAGAATTTAGATGTAGAACGGCGAGAGAGGGCTCCTTTTCTTCGTTCCCCACGCTAGACAAAACAAGCACTGGACTGGATTGGAGGCTTCTATAAGGCCAGGATTTATGAAAACAAAATAAAGCCCCACCACAAATTCTGGTATGGAAAGTACTTTTTGCGATCGAAATTCTTATGATGGCATTAAAATCAATTTCTAACACCGACAATGAAATTTAAAAATAAAAAAGTGATACAGATCTTGTGGATCTATAAACACTTATTTTTAAGGCGAAATTGATGGTCCATATAATTTGTTACAATATACACTATTTTTAGAGGCTGAAATCTTATTTTTTCTCACAACCATAATGTTGATTATTGATGCAAAGATTTTTTAATGCTTGAGTTACAATTTTCCATGAGTTATGAGGTGAGACTTTATTTATTTTAGAAAGGCTACAGCCCTATCACATTATTTTCTATTAAAATATTAACTTACATGTAAGGAAAAAAATTTATATATGTACAACGCTCTAAAATATCAAATTAGAGCGCACCCATCTCAATTATTTGGGTCGGCTAATCATGAGTAATTTTATAAAAACGGTGAATTATTGGCAACAATGGGTTCATCCAAAAGGCCCTAAACATTTCTGCCATTGAGTTCTTACTATTTTTATAATTTGGTAGATTAACTTGGTCTGTAAGAGATATTTGAACCCAAGACCCTCTAATTTGGTAGATTAACGTGGGTCTGTAAGAGAGATTTGAACGCAAGATCTCTGAGAGCTAACCAGGCATCTCAACATCAAGCCAAAGGCTCCTTCGACATTGAGTTCTTACTGCTTACTACTAACTGGTCAAAAAAAATAACACTCCAAATGGTAGCTTGATAATTCTGAAAATAAGCATCAGATGCATTTCCAGAGTGGATTGGTTAGCGCTTGAAATTGTCAAGCCTAATTCCCAGGCTCGATTCCTTCCTAGGGTAGAGAAGATGAATTTGTGTGGTCCATCAAAAAAAAAAAAAATTGAAAGTCATTAGACTGAGAATGCTAGTCACGTTGACTATATAATTATATTAATACACAAAGACTTGAAATTTGGTGCAATAACTTGTTTACAATTTATAAAACGGCATCTGAAATACCGTGCAATTATAAAACGGCATATGAAATACCGTGATAGTCACAGTAGACTCAATGTTGTGATGGTCATATTTTATATTACACAAAGACTTGAAATTTGGTGCAATAATTGGTCTTCAATTCTATAATCTATAACATCATCTGAAATAATTGTTTACAATTATAAAACGGCATTTGAAATACCGTGATAGTCACAGTAGACTCAGTGTTGTGATGGTCATATTTTATATTACACAAAGACTTGAAATTTGGTGCAATAATTTGTTTACAATTATAAAACGGCATCTGAAATACCGTGCAATTATAAAACGGCATCT
>NW_006500347.1:1034113-1070374 GCF_000471905.2 Amborella trichopoda
ACTCAGTGTTGTGATGGTCATACTTTATATTACACAAAGACTTGAAATTTGGTGCAATAATTTGTTTACAATTATAAAACGGCATCTGAAATACCGTGCAATTATAAAACGGCATCTGAAATACCGTGATAGTCACAGTAGACTCAGTGTTGTGATGGTCATATTTTATATTACACAAAGACTTGAAATTTGGTGCAATAACTAGTCTTCAATTCTATAATCTATAACATCATCTGAAATAATTGTTTACAATTATAAAACGGCATCTGAAATACCGTGATAGTCACAGTAGAGTCAGTGTTGTGATGGTCATATTTTATATTACACAAAGACTTGAAATTTGGTGCAATAATTGGTCTTCAATTCTATAATCTATAACATCATCTGAAATACACTGATAGACCAGTGTTGTGATGGTCACATTAATACATAAAGACTTGAAATTTGGTGCAATAATTAGTTTTCAATTATATAACGACATCTGAAATACTGTGATAGTCACGATGACTTAGTGTTGTGATGGTCTTATGTTTTGAAGCATCACGGTACTAAAACTTTATATTAAATACACAAAGACTTGAAATTTGGTGCAATAATTGGTCTTCAATTATATAACGACATCTAAAATACTGTGATAGTCACGGTAGACTCAGTGTTGTGATGGTCTTATGTTTTGAGGCATCACGGTACTAAAACTCTATATTAAATACACAAAGACTTGAAATTTGGTGCAATAATTGGTCTTCAATTATATAACGACATCTGAAATATTGTGCTAGTCACGGTAGACTCAGTGTTGTGATGGTCATATTATAATACACAAAGACTTGAAATTTGGTGCAATAATTGGTCTTCAATTATCTGAAATTTGGTGCAATAATTGGTCTTCAATTCTATAACGACATCTGAAATACTGTGATAGATCAGTGTTGTGAATACATAAAGACTTGAAATTTGGTGCTATAATTAGTCTTCAATTATATAACGACATCTGAAATACTGTGGTAGTCACGGTGACTTAGTGTTGTGATGGTCTTATCTTTTGAGGCATCACGGTACTAAAACTCTATATTAAATACACAAAGACTTGAAATTTGGTGCAATAATTGGTCTTCAAATAAATAACGACATCTGAAATACTGTGATAGTCACGGTAGACTCAGTGTTGTGATGGTCGTATGTTTTGAGGCATCACGGTACTGAAACTACTATGATGACTATGAGAAGTATCACGACACTTAAATGTTTTCAATTATATAACGACATCTGAAACACTGTGATGGTCTTCAATTGGTTTTCAATTATATAACGATATCTGAAATACCTTGATGGTCTTCAATTATATAACGACATCTGAAATACCGTGATGGTATTCAATTGTATTTCACCCGTGATAGTCTTCTTCAATGAAGAAGTCTAATGCGAATATCCATCTGAAATACCATGATGGTCTTCAATTATATAATGACATCTGAAATATCGTGATGGTCTTCAATTCTCTTCAATTCTATTTCGCGGTACTAAAACTATCATGATGACCATGAGAAGTATCACGACACTTAAATATCGTGATGGTTTTTAATTATATAACGACATCTGACATACCGTGATGGTCTTCAATTGGTTTTCAGTTATATAACGACATTTGAAATACTGTGATGGTCTTCAATTGGTTTTCAATTATATAACGACATCTGAAATACCTTGATGGTTAATTAGATGCAATAATTTCAAGTCTAATCACGGCAGACTCAGTGTTGTGATGGTCTTATGTTCTGAGGTATCACGGTACTAAAACTATCATGATGACCATGAGAAATATCACGACACTTAAATATCGTGATGATTTTCAATTATATAACGACATCTGAAATACCGTGATGGTCTTCAATTGGTTTTCAATTATATAACGATATCTGAAATACCTTGATGGTCTTCAATTATATAATGACATCTAAAATACCGTGATGGTCTTCAATTCTATTTTACCCGTGATAGTCTTCTTCAATGAAGAAGTTTGATGCGAATATCCATCTGAAATACCGTGATGGTCTTCAATTATATAACGACATTTGAAATACCATGATGGTCTTCAATTCTATTTCACGGTACTAAAACTATTATGATGACCATGAGAAGTATCTCGTCACTTAAATATCGTGATGGTTTTTAATTATATAACGACATCTGAAATACCGTGATGGTCTTCAATTGGTTTTCAATTATATAACGACATTTGAAATACCTAGATGGTTAATTAAGTGCAATAATTCCAAGTCTAATCATGGTAGACTCAGTGTTGTGATGGTCTTATGTTTTGAGGCATCACGGTACTAAAACTATCACGATGACCATGAGAAGTATTACGGCACTTAAATGTCGTGATGATTTTCAATTATATAATGACATCTGAAATACCGTGATGGTCTTCAATTGGTTTTCAATTATATAACGACATCTGAAATACCTTGATGGTCTTCAATTATATAACAACAACTGAAATACAATGATGATCTTCAATTATATTTTCACCCGTGATAGTCTTTTTCAATGAAGAAGTCTAATGCGAATATCCATCTGAAATACCGTGATGGTCTTCAATTATATATCGACATCTGAAATACCGTGATGGTCTTCAATTATATATCGACATCTGAAATACCGTGATGGTCTTTAATTCTCTTCAATTCTATTTCATGGTACTAAAACTATTATGATGACCATGAGAAGTATCACGGCACTTAAATATCGTGATAGTTTTCAATTATATAACGACATCTGAAATATCGTGATGGTCTTCAATTGGTTTTCAATTATATAACGACATCTGAAATACCTTGATGGTCTTCAATTATATAACGACATCTGAAATACCGTGATGGTCTTCAATTCTATTTCACCCGTGATAGTCTTCTTCAATGAAGAATTCTAATGCGAATATCCATTTGAAATACCGTGATGGTCTTCATTTATATAATGACATCTGAAATACCGTGATGGTCTCCAATTTTATTTCACCCGTGATAGTCTTGTTCAATGAAGAAGTCTAATATGAATATCCAATGAGGCAAATTTCACCCGTGACAGTCTTCTTCAATGAAGAAGTCTAATGCTAATATCCAATGAGGCAAATGAACTTTTTCTTCAATAAAGAAGTGTAATGCGAGGAGAGGGATTCCCAGTGAGAGAGAGCGAGAGAGCAAGAACAATTAGGGTTGAGGAGGCCCTGAGAGAGGCAAATGAGGGAGAGGGATCCCCAGTCAGAGAGAGCGAGAGAGCTAGAACAATTAGGGATGAGGGGGCCCTGAGAGAAGGCACGTCAGAGAATAACGAAGAGATAGCGTGGAAGAATGGAAGAAGGATTTTATTGCGAGTGAAATAGAATTGAAAACCATCACGACACTTTATCATCACGGTAATTTAAATACCGTGATTCCTCAAAACATCAAGACCATCATGGCATTGAGTCTACCGTGATGCCTTCATGGTCATACGACAACCGTAAAGGCTATTTTGGCCCAAATAATACAAAAAGTAAAACAACGGGGTATAAACGAGACTTAAGATAGTATGAGGTTTTTTTTTAAATAAGCCAAAAGTTAAGGTACATTTCTAATAACCTTTCTTTAAAATAATTTGATCAAAATTATTGTCTAAAATTTGGGAACATTGACAGCAGTAACAAAATATGGATCTTGTAGGCATGTTCATAGCCCATATTTGGGCAGTCATATATTATGATACATTTTTTATACATAGAAAGTCGATGTAATCTAAAGACTTGGAACATAGGTATTACCAGAGTTATAGTAATATTAGGGTATTTAGACTTTTGTTATAGTTAGCCTCTTTTTTTATTTTTTTTATTTTTGGGGGGGAGGAAGAAAAGAGGCAGGGTGGTGAACATAGAATCTGAGCATTCAGATCTACAGAGGCTACTGGAGTTAGAAGATCTTTTTTTCTCTCAGTTTTCATTCAAACAAGAAAAAGGTTGTAACGGCTATAGTTTACTTGGCTCCTGTTCGCCAGCCCTACTAGTTAGCATCATGGAGTGCGTATCAGCTGAGCAAATACAGTATTCTACTATATGTTTTTTCTTTTCAAAACTTAAAACATTACAAATGAACTATCAAACTATGGGCAGTATTCGACCCATAAAAGGAGGAAAATGGGCGGAATACGACAAGATTTATGGAATTGGCATATCTGGATCCTTACCTCAATGTAATTTACTGATAATGCAGTGCACAGGTGTATCACAGAAGCTCTTGCTGAAATCAAAGACCTCTCTTTGTATACATCACCTCTATTGAAAACTGTGGTAGTCTCCTCCGTCGAATTAGTGAATCTCCTCTATCTAACTAATGCAAAAGATTGTCGGATGGCAAATCCTCGAAAGCAAACATCCTCTTTAAAGGACGTTAGGTTCGCATGAAAATGTTTTCCAAAAAATATTTTCACATGAAAAAATGATCTCATGTATTCAAGTGCGAGAATATCTTTACATCAATTAATTTACCAATTGGTGTGAAAAGATAAACTAAGACCAATTGGTATGAAAATATTCTCATACTTGACTGTATGAGAGAATTTTTTCATGTAAAAATGTTTCCTAAAAAATATTTTCACTTGGACCAAGCATGCCATAAGTAACAAATCCACTCAGTAAGCAACCCAGAGAACTTCAAATTATTAGCATCACTCAACAAGGCTGACATGCTTAAAATAGATTTAGGAAGAAGCTTCAAACAGATTAAGGAAGAAGCTCCAAACCTTTCATGCACAGTGAATGTACAAGAGAGTGATTCTCTGTGTACTTTACCTCCTTGCACATGAAGCATGCATGTGGGGCTTCAATCTCATGATTTTGAAGGTGATTCACCATGAGGATTTGTGCTAGAATGGTCAAGTATCCAAAGCAGAGAAGAAGAATAAGAATTGGTCCACCTCAAATGCAGCAAGTACCAAATCCATTTTGCCCTCAAGTAGTAGAGAAGTTAGGTGTATTTTGATAAAAAAATTTCCTACTCAATGACATTGTGACAAGACGAGCTATTCCAATCATCCATTGAAATCGAAAGATTGATAATAGGAGCCGCATATATTTTAATGTAGATAACAGCAATACATCATACACGTTTATCGTTAATTAATGGGTTTGTTTGTTATGCAATAAGAGCCTTTTTTTATTTATTTTTTTTCTTTTGTTTTTGTTTTTCTCTTTTTCTGTGGAGGTGGATTCTATCGACCTTCGGCCTCACCTTATTAATATTATTTCTACCCTTGACCGGACTACCCTCTCTCATTTTGTGAAACAAATCCATTGGAAAAAAAAGAAGAAGCCTAGACAATAGTTTTTTCTTTTCAACCCGGTGACCAAAGGCTGTCCATTTCATTTGATCCAGATTGGCAATTCACGATCCATATCAACAATTTTTCCTACCTAACCTCCAAATCTGATCCAGGCTAGCAATTTTTGATTCAGATCGGCTATTTTTAAAATCCTAAGTACAAGTAATATGGTGTGCACCCATGGTCAGTATTCTGAAACACCACTCAGCCAAGGTACTCGGACCTTGGCTGAGACGAGATGCTCAGGCAAGTCCGAGGAACTCGCTTGGTTTCAGACCTATTAAAAAAATAAAATACATATAGTATAACCTGCCCTTTTGAACAGTAATTGTCAAAAGACATGGTGCCGTGGTGGCTAGAATAGCTGCCTTTTGATGCCTCCTTTACAAAGGATCTTGGGTTCGATGAGCCTATTTTTTTAGCTCCTGTGTTTGTTTTACTGTATTTTTTTAACACTGAAAAAATACACCAGAAAAATAGACATAGTATTTTGTTAAAAAAATCTCCCCTAGCCTTTTGTTGACTCACGCATGCTTTCTTAGTGGTACGCTGTTCCCAACCAAAGATCCAAATAACTTATAATCATCAATATTGTAAAAATATGGTGCATTATGGACACCATTGTCTACAAATAATAATAGTTCTTACCTTGTTATGTGGTTTAAATTTTAAAAACCTCGATGAGCATTGCTATTGCTAATTTTGAACAGCAGGCTTTTTGTCCCTAAATAGTTTATAAATGAGAGAAAAAGGTCACAGCTAGGAGTGGCCTCTACGCCTAAGAAGTCAGGGTGGCTAAATCCCACAACGCAATGTCCTGAAAAAAAGAAAAAAGAAAAAAAAGAATGAATGAGATGAGAATTGATGTTTGTGAACATTGCACATAGATGGGCCAATCATAAGATTTCTATCAAAGAATCAAACCAGGCGGCGGACACTCTGGTATGGACAGTGTGAATGGCATCTGCATAACATAGTTGACAAACTATGATCAAAGCAACTGGTCCACACCACACATTCAAAGTTGACTTCCCTTGCCTTGATAAATCAAGTCCTTAACAACGTAGCATATTACAAGCTTGTCGCTACAAGTGCTTCGAAGACCCTCTTCTCTCTACTGTATCTCCCTGCAAATAATTCATTCTTCCCTTACTTCTTAGCAATATCATTGTGCGCCTTTTGCCAAAGCAGCACAATGTATTTCTTAGAACCCATTTCCGAAATACTCAAATTTCTATGGGTTCCCCTTATTCAGCAGATCGGGTACCTCATAAACCTCCAGGATAATGTTGAGGAGATGCGAAGACAAAAAGAAGAGCTTTGTGAGAGAAAGAAAGATGTAATGATAGAGGTTGCGGCAGCTGAGAGAGAAGGAATGACACCCACAAACCAGGTGCGCGAATGGTTAAACAGAAGCGACATTATAGAAGCTGAAGTGGATCAGTTGGACAAAAATTATAGAGAGAGAAATGGGTGTTTAGGAGGACATTTTCCAGCCTGCTACTCTAGACACAAATTGGGTAGAGAAGTCGCAAATAAGCTCAAAGACGTGGCATCCCACAAGGACAAAGCAGCATTTGAGAGGGTGGCCTTTAATCCTCCACCCTTGATGGTAGAGGAGAAACCTGTGGCATCCATTGCAGGCCAGACCACAACCAACAAAACGCTAAATGATATCATGAGCCTCTTTAGAGAAGAGGAAGTTGGTATCATTGGGATCTATGGAATGGGGGGTGTGGGGAAAACAACTCTCATCAAACATGTAAACAATCACCTCATTGCATCTCGTGAATACAGTGCAATATTTTGGGTAACAGTATCAAAAGATTCAAACATAGACAAAATTAGGAAGGCTATCATGCGCCAATTGGGTATGAGGTTCTCAGGAGATGATGATGAGGAACAAATTGCAGAAAAATTGTTCAAAAGATTGAGGGAGCTTAAGTTCGTAGTCATCCTAGATGATGTGTGGAAGAGCTTGGATATTGATGCAATAAGAATTCCCAGGCCAAACAAAGAAAATGGTAGCAAGATTGTATTTACCACCAGATCTCTAGAAGTATGTCACCAAATGGATGCTGATAAAAGCGTCAAAGTGGAAGTTTTGCAGGAGGAGGAAGCGTGGACCTTGTTTCGTCAGAAAGCAGGAAATGAGGTAGAAACTCCACCAATAGAGTCAACTGCCAAGGAAGTTGTCAAGGAATGTGGTGGTCTTCCACTTGCATTAATTACAGTCGGAAGGGCCATGAGAGAGAAGAGGAGCATCGAGGTATGGCAAAATGCAGCCAGAGCATTGCGAGGATCATCACCAGAGATCACAGGTATGGAATCCCAAGTGTTTCTACCTTTGCAATACAGTTATGACCAGTTAGGTGATGATGTCAAGCGTTGCTTCTTATATTCATCAGTGTTTCCAGAGGACCACGCCATTTTGAAGGATTTTTTAGTAGAGTATTGGATATTTGAAGAACTAATAGGTGGAGTTGACAATATAGCAGATGCTAGAAACAAAGGAAATGCAATAATTCAGAGCCTCATAGATTCATGAATGATGGAGAATAGTTGGAAAACTAATGAAGTGATGTTGCATGACCTTGTTCGTGATCTAGCAATATGGGTTGCTTCTTCTTCAACGAGACTAGTTGGTAAGATTTTTACGAAAGCCGGTGCAGGGCTGAAAGACGCACCAAGAGAGGAATTGTGGAGAGACATTGAAAGGATGTCATTAATGAGGTATAGAATAGAGAGACTTCCAAATAGGCCCAATTGTCCAAGTCTACTGACATTGTTGCTCCAAGAAAACATTACCCTGAAGAAGATCTCATGTGAATTCTTCGAATGCATGGGAAACCTCAGGGTTCTTGATCTAAGTCGAACTCAGATTTCCTCATTACCACAATCCTTGACAAACTTGAAGAACCTCCACGCCCTCCTTCTGAGAGAATGTCGAAAACTAGTAGAGCTACCAGCAATGGGGCAACTCAAACCACTCCAATTATTAGATTTGTATTTTACCCCCATCAAAAAACTTCCTGAAGCGATGGAGGACTTGGCTAATTTGAAACGCTTAAGGCTAGCCAAAACTAATGATCTTCAAACTGTTCAACCTGGAATAATATCAAGACTAACTTCTCTGGAGGAATTGAACATGTTTGAAAGCTGCGGAAATTGGGGAGTCAAAGGGTCAAAAGAGGGGAACGAAGTTGATATCGAGGAGTTAAGGAGCTTAACACAGCTGAACTCACTTGGGATCACAGTCACAAGCATTGGAGTTGTATCAAAACTCAGTGTTGGAAAACTCACAACATGTACAAGAGAATTATGCATAAAAAATTGCAAGGATTTCATTGATGTTACACTAGTAAACAAAATGAGCTTGAAAGGGCTGGCTATCAAAGGCTGCCAGGAATTAGAGAGGTTTATGGTTGGAGAAGATCTGAAAGGGGTTGCAGCATTTCCAAGAGTACTTAGAGCTTGATAACCTACCGAAACTAAGGAGCATATGGGAGAGTGTATTGCCACGGCATGCAGTTGAAAACCTTAGGCGAATTACACTTTTTAGATGTCATGAACTAAAGAGTGTGTTCTCATCAGAAATACGGCAACAACTCCAAATGCTTGAGGTCATCAATATATCACAGTGCAACGGAGTTGTACAAGTAATTAGTGGCCTAGTGACAGAAGAGTTTTGCCTACCGAGATTACAAACTATAATTCTTCGTGCCCTGCCGTTGTTAATAAATGTTTGTCAAAGTGCCATAGCTGGGGCTTCCACGCAGGTGATTATCGTAAGGAGATGCTTCAAGCTGAAAAAGCTTCCACTTGGAGCCTGCCATGCAAGATCACTAAAGAGAATTGAGAATGGTGGGAGGAATTGGAATGGGAAGACGATGCAATCAAGTCCGATTTACAACCTTTCTTATTTTGATTTTGAGTTCAAATAAAAAACAAGAGAAAGAGCATATTGGAAGGAGGCAATGTGTGCAATGATTATCAACTTGCGAAATAGAAGACAAACAGAATATATGGTGACAATAAAAAAGGCTAGCATGGAGGCTCAGGCCTACAAATCATTTTCTGTTTTCTTTGATTGTTCTTTTTCAGCCCTCAAAATGAGTTTGACTCCTTCCAAAAGAAACGAGGATCCTAATTGAAGGGGAAGATGGCACATGCCCTAATTATCATTCCTATCACTCCTTTACGTTTATTTCCTCTCTAACATGCTCATTGTTTCTTTCTGCTAATTATCATAGAGAATATAAAATGCTTATGTTGTAGATTCATGGAAAAAACAAACAAGTATCCTACCATTCATCTCCTATGCAGCAGGTACCAATGCTATTAGTTTCGATTCATTTGGTCAAACAGGTGTTACTCATGAAGAAGAAAAAAGGAAGCATTAAAATGCCATAAATTTGACATGAAAAATCACGGATGATGGCTCCAACCGGGAGAAAGAAAACTGAATTCCACAAGAAAGATCTTGTGACAAGGCTACTTTCACGAGCGTACTCTGGAACTCTACAGTGAAGCAATCAAAGTGTCCACTTATGGTCAAGTTACTTGTTGCTGATCCTTGAGATGGGCTTCATACTGGTGTATCTCTCATTTTGGTCCTCATAGCATGTTCATTTCTTTTTTTGGTTTTCTTTTCCTTTTTCTTTTTTTTTTTTTGGGAGAATGAATTTGACGTGTTCTCTATTGAAAAAGAATCAAATTCACCACGAAACAAAGCAATGAAGCTCCAAGTCAATCAACTCTGTTATCTTTCATATCTGCCTTTTAGGTGGGGATTTGGTTTCTGAGTCATTTGATCACCTGTGGCATTGGTCTTCTTTCTTACGACATCAGTGGTGTGTCTCAGGTTTGTTGAGTATGTGTTTTACCTTCTAGATAATTTGGCCTCAATCTATCCAGTAAATGATGAGGTTGCAAGGGGTTGGGGATGAAACCTGATCAATAATTCAGATTAATTCGCACCGCAAGTTCAATTAGAGAGTGAATACGATCCACAATATTGAAAGGTACGGTCCACAATATATTTGCAGAATTCTTCAAATGTCTTTATTATTATTTTTAAGAGTTACCCACAGTACTAATTACTAAAACATTTCTTTCAAACTGACAAAACTAATGTCTGAATCACAATATGTACATAATCAGTGCACTGAAGCGTTGTGGCCTTCATTCCTTATCTTTGTCACACAAGAGTATCCAAAATGTTTCCTTATAATGCCAGTCTCCTATATTTGGTCCGCATTGGCCAAGGCAGCTATGAGAATATGTTCTGCTATCAGCAAAATGAGGGTAAATATTTTGGTAGGATAATTTCTCTTAAGAAATATAAACAGACAGATGCCCAAAATATTGACTAAGATCTGTATTAAGACTGCAAAAGAAATAGAGAAAAATCTGGCCTAGATGTCACCCTTCAAATTGATAGAAACAACTACCAAGATTTAGACCTTAAATTGCAACATTTAAACCTTACAATCCAACAAAAATAGAGGGTTTTTGCAACAACATAAAATGAGCAGTGCTCAAAAGACAGCCCATGACTCTTTTCTTTTCTTAGACAAACTAAGCTGCTTGGGTTTTGACCATATAAGGCATTGTCAAAAGATCATCATCCATATAAGGCATTGTCAAAAGACCATCATCATCATCCGAGCCTTATCCCAACTATATGGGGTTGGCCAGGCATTGTCAAAGATGTTACATCAAAAAATTTAAAATTCACATTTATCATAAAGAGAAACCTAAGGATACCAGACACCTGCCTTCATTAAGCCTTGGTGTTCAAGGCAAACCACAGCATCAAAGAAGCAAAAGTGCTACCAAACCTTATCAACTGAACTTTAGATGGAAAGGGGGGTCTTATCAATATGGAAGGTCCCCCACCGGCAGATCCCAGTTGTCATCACCATCATCTAAATCCCTCTTTGAAGCTGCCGAATTATCTGAAGATGATGTGTTTCTTGGTGGTCCCCGTCTATCAAAAAGCCACAAAAACAATTTAAAGATGTAAGACTAGTATACAGCATTTCTTTTTAAGTGCATTTGTTACTAAAATGTTTACAATGCATGTTTTGTAAACTGTGCACATAAGGTTGTAAAGTTTTTGGGGTTGGGCCTCTTATCTTAGTAGCCAGGGCATAAAATCCAAGTAAATAATGTCCAAGATTCAAATCCCAACTTCTGTACCAAAGGGAAAAGGGAAATGGGTAATTTTGTTAAAAGTAAGAATGGGGCTAGCAATGGCCGGGACGGCCCGGCATGGCCTTGCCCAGTCGGCCTGTACCTAAAAAATTTGGGCCTTTGCCTTCAACTGTGGCCCGAGGGCTGTGTTAGGGCCAATGGCGGCCCGGTTTGGCCCAGCCTGGCCCTCTTTTAGTCTTGTTTTTTCTTTTTTTTTCTTCATTTGTCTTTTGGTCCAGGCCGGCTCTAACAGGCCATGGCCGGCCCTATCCCAGCCCAAGCATGGTCCATTGCCACCCTTAAGTAAGAAGCCACATGACCAAATATAACCAGTAGTACTTCTACACCAAGGGCCTGTCTGGATAGCAAATAATTTAATCATGAATATACTGCTTTGTCCATAATTAGTATATTGTATATAAAATTGCTCT
Organism: Amborella trichopoda; assembly: GCF_000471905.2. The sequence continues at coordinate 1,046,095 of NW_006500347.1, forward strand.
GCAGTTGTTTGTACTTTGCTATATGTTGTTTGGAAGAGATTAACTTCACACCCAATTTACACCAATTTTTTACCAAATTGATACCAATTTTTAGGAATTGTGCTGAGTCTGTGGTTCAGTATCCCTAAAAGTACGCTTTGCAAAAAAGGGCAAGCCTTAAAATTTCTCAATATATTCATTTTTCTTGACCTAAATAGAGGACTTTCTTGGGAATTTTATTAAACCTGAAACCCTAAGACCAGAGATGGATTTCCCCTCATCGCTCAGCACTCACACTCTCTTTCTACATTATTTCTCTTCTCCAAGTGTAATGAAAACCCATCTTTTGGTTTCCATCCTCCTTCTAGATCTAATCCAAAATCCAAATCTAGCCCTCACTTCCCGTCCTCCATCCTCCTAAAAATCAAACCCCTCCTCGAAAAATCTAACCCTCCATTTGCATCCTCCCTCCTAAAACTCCAAGTGGAAGCCATTTCCCTGCACCATAACCACTTCCTCTAGTCTCCCAAAATGTAACCCTGTTGATTTCAATCTTCCCTCCACCTAAAACTCCTATACCCCATCTTGTTCCTGCAACATATTCCACCTCTCTCTCGAAAACCAGTCTCCAATGGCTGATGGAGAAAGCGTTGCAGAGAAGATGAACAATAAGAGTCAAAAGGCTCAGCAAAGAGAGTCTGCTTCAGTAACACTCTCTTCTTGAAACTGACAAAGACGACCCAATAGAGGACCTTTCTTTTTCCTGCTATCAACACACTCAAACAAGAGCTCTCTACCTCACCCAAATTTGAGGTTGGATCAGTTGGGTTCTTTGAGAGCCCTATAAGACAAAAAGCTCAGTTGCAAGCCTGAAACCCTAAAAGCAGAGATGGATTTAACATGGTTTCAGCCAAACCACCATTTCAGGTTTTTGGATCTTCTTCTTTCTCTTCGAAGCAAAACTCCTATGATTTTGAGAGAGAAACCTCTAAGAACTGGATGGGGATAATCACTGAAAGCTTGAGCTTGGTAATGGAGATCTTATGTGGCGAATGGAGTGAAAAGAACTTTGTCCAATGCATAGTTGCTGGAACCTTGTAGGAAAGGTCACGTACCAGCCCCGGAACCTCGGTCCTACGATTCTAGCTATGAATCTTGGATAGAACACGGATCCCTATATTGTGATCCTTGTTCCCAGCAGGTTTGAACTGCGGTTCTCAAGTATATGATGCAGTGCATATGATGTTTTCTCTATTCAGAGTTGATTCATATGCATTGATTCAGGTTTGTGGCCAATGGTATTGTGAACCCACACATCATTCTCCATCCCTTAAAGCTTACTATTGCGATTCCTTCCTCATGGAATTGTGCTCCCCTGTGGCAAGGATTGTGCTCCCTTCATATAGGATCATACAGATGGCGATCCTAACCATAAGGAGCCTCCAGCAATCCATGGTTCTGCAGACCAGAGCCAGCTCCCGCTCTCGAGAACGTACACGCACCTGATGACTGTGGTCTAGTGTCTTTACGAGCAAGATTTTATGATGGTTGTGGAGGGAGTAAAACGGGGGAGGACTCTAGACATGCCATTGGTTTTTAGACAGAGAAAGCTCTGATGATGCTCAAGAGAGAATGGCAGTCAGGGCTTTAATGGCATTTGGAGAGAACGGGTGGTCAAGGATTGGAGGATGGCATTTGGAGGAACGGGTGATCAAGGATTGGAGGATGGCATTTAGAGAGAGAATGGCAAGAGAAGGTTCTTTTCCTTCGTTTCCCACGCTAGTTAAAGCAAGCATTGGACCGGATAAAGTTAAACTGAGTAAAGTAAAAACAATTAAAATATAAACTTATATGTAAAACCACTTACAAGCTTACGTCAAATAACTTTACAAGGGATTTTACCAAAACAACAACTACATGCTTATCATGAATAATTTAATCATCATCATCATCCAAGCCTTATCCCAATTATTTGGGGTCTGCTAATCATGGTAGTTTTATAAGAACTGTAACTTATTGGCAACAACGCGTGCATCCAGAAAGGCCCAAAATGTTTTCTGCCATTAAATTCTTACTAGTTTTATAATTTGGTAGATTAACTTAGTCTGCAAGAGAGATTTGAACCTAAGACCTCTCTCAGAGCTAACAAGGCATCTCAAAATGAGCTAAAGGCTCCTTTGACCTTGAGTTCTTCCTAATTACTACTGACCAGTCAAAACCATCACGCTTCTAATACTAGCTCAATAATTCTGATTGCAAATAAACATCAGATGCATCAGACTGAAAACGCTAGTCACGTAGACCATAATACACATATACTTGAAATTAGGAGCAATATTCGTTCTTTTTTTTTAAGCAATTTCAGCTTGTCTACTAATTTCGGAACACAAGAAGAAATAACAAAACATGGATCTTGTAGGCATGTCCATAGCCCATATCTGGGCAGTCATAGATTGTGACACATTCTTTATACATCAAATGTAGATGTAATTCAAGTACTTGGAATAAAAGTCTTCCCAGAGGTACAGTAATATCAAGGTAGTTGAACTTTTGTTGTAGTTGATCTTTAATTTTTTTTTGTTGGGGGGAGAAAGAGAGAGGGAAAGGGGGGGGGGGGGGGGGAAGCGCATTCAGATCTGCAGAGGCTACTGGAGTAAGAAGATCTTTTTTTCTCTCAGTTTTCCTGCAAACTAGAATAAGGCTGTAACGGCTATAGTTTTCCTGGCTCCTGCTTGTCAGCCATGCTAGTTAGCATCATGAAGTGTGGATCAGCCTGAACAACGATAGTTTTCTACTATAAGTTTCTGCTTTTCAAAAATTAAAACATTATAAATGAGCTATCAAACCCCATGAATCCTGTCCCATTCCACCCATTTTCCTCCACACTAGAAAAATTTCTGGAATTGGCAGATCTAGATCCTTACCTCATTGTAATCCACTGATAATTCACAGCACAGGTGTATCAGAGAAGCTCTTGTTGAAATCACTCTAAAGACCTCTCTTTGTATACATCACCTCTATTGAAAACTATTGTAGTCTCTTCCTTCAACTTGGCTAGTCTCCTCTATCTAACTAATGCAAAAGATTGTCAGATGGCAAATCCTCAAAAGCACATATCCTATTTAAGTAACAAATCCACTCAGCTAGCAACCCAGAGAACTTCAAGTGATTAGCATCACTCAACAAGGCTGACATGCTTCAAACAGATTCAGGATGAAGCTTCAAACCTTTCATGCATAGTGAATGTACAAGAGAACTTCTTCTCTGCCTCCTTGCACATAAAACATGCATGTGGGGTTTCAATCTCACGATTTTGAAGGTGGTTCACCATGAGGATTTTCTCGAGAATGGCCAAGTATCCAAAGCAGAAAGAAGAAGCAGATTTGGTCCACCTCAAATGGGGCAAATACCAACTCCCTTTTGCCCTTAAATAGTAGAGACATAAAGAAGAAACTAACTAAGAACTAACCCACACTTATCAACTCCCCATCGAGGGCTTGTTTGGCTCCTTCAGGAAAACATTTCTTGAAAATTCCAAGGAGAGAGACATGGTTGATGGTTCATAAGAGAGAAGGGATGGCAATTGCAGAAGAGAGATGAATGGGGGTAAAAAAGATTCATTTTCAGAGAATAAATTTTCCACCTATTTAGTTGGAAGATCTTTTTCCCAAAAATGAGTAAAAAATGAGAGGAAGATAAGATTTCTCCTCCAATTTGGGTGTCAATCATTGGAAATCATTGGAGATGCCTTATTTCCAGGGAAGAATATCCTAGAATATCAATTTCAAACACCCAAATGCTCTAAGAGAAATCTCACACGTCATATTATTCCATACTTACAATCTCCTATTAGTATATTTTTTGCACAGGATGATACAAAATGATTTGGTGTTTGCATCTCAAGCTCCTTTTGTAGTTTGAGCTCCAAACAATTTGACACAATGATATCTGCCCTCATAGATTAGAATCACCCTTCAGGCGGTCCTCTAGACATTAAAGCCAACCACCCACATCTACCTTTCCCTCAGATGGACTTGGTCATTGCTCAATCCATCAACTCTATGTGGGTATCTTGAATCAAAACCACATCACTTTTCCCATCTTTACAGAATATTTAAGTTGTCAACCTTGGAATCACCTAAGTTCCCAATATGATCTTCATGGTGAAGATGTAAGCTTTCCTACATTAACACCTTGACATTTCCTAAGCACTAGGCAATCCACAATAAGATCTTCATAGTGATAATAAGCTTTCATAACCTGTATGCTGCTAACCCTCTTCACCTTCTTTTTAGCGATATCTGCCTATAAGTAAAAGACGATACAATGCCTTTTAGGTACCTTGTTACTCACCTTTCCGATTCACCCTTTTATCCTCTTAGTACGCTCTTCTCTTTCCCTCTCCTCAGCATCAAAGAAATTTCCGAACACTAGAAAAGTACGAACTATTATCAATTCAGAGGAAGGTTTGATAACACGTTCTTTTCCAAGATTTGATATTTTACAAAAAAAAAAAAAATTTCTAGCACACATATATTCTAATTAGAGAAATTTCCCTTTTCACTTTTAGATGTGATGAGAATTAAACTGAGTAATCTTGCACAATGTTTATGTATATTTGGATTAAAAAGCATCATATTATTCTTAACTAAACTTGCATACATATCACAAAACTCGGATGAAAGAAAAATTACAAAAACATAAATGTATAACAACTCCTGAGATTGAGAGTAAATTAATTATAAAGGTTATCAAAACTTAACTAAGCATGAACATTTCAGGGAAAAAAAAAATATTAACCAAGCATGAAATTGATCTGTGAAGCCCATTCATCTTCTCCCACTATTTAAAATTGTCAACCAAGTACCACTAACCCTATTAATTCAGTGACTATAGTTATCTCCAAATACCTGAAGCTTTGTAAGTTCATGGTAATAAACCTTTCGCTCGTTATTAAAGACTCAAGCTCCATTTCCCATAGTTCAATTGTAGCTAATCACCTTTCTCTCACAGTTATGGTTAAAATTCTAACCCTCTGAAATTCCCCCAATTTCACAGACTTTCAGGGCAAAAGAAAACCCTTAAATCGAAAAAAAAACTTAAAATGAATCAAACACCACAAAAACGAAAACAAATTAATAAATTCCCACCTTCTCCTATTCCTCTTTCCAGCCTCTCTAGCCTTCCTTTTCTTCTCCTCGTTCTTGTTCTCAAAGAACCTCCGCCTCTTGCACTCCTGAATCACCCCAGCCCTCATAACCTCGCGCCTGAACCTCCTCAACAAAACCTCTTCTGGTTCATCATCATCCACCACTATCTGAACATTGTATCCAGAATTAAACATCACAATATTTGCATTTCTGAGAGACGTATCAATGAATTTGTCTCTGGTTTCATCAAAGGAGGACCATGAGGAGAGGCTTCTCCCTGATTTCTGTGTAAAGAACTTTTGTGGAGGAGGAGGAGAAAGAAACTTTGAGGAAGAGAGAGAGGGGAATATGCGGTAATTTAGTGAGAGAGAGTTTGAAAGGTGAAAAGAGAGGAGGTTGCATGAAGCAGCCATGGCGGAAACAGAGAGAGTTTTGCTCAGAGGTGGAGATAGGGGTGGGGTTATATCTGGAAGACGTTGCTACGTAAAATGTACTAATTCCTTTATTTTGGAAAATTCGCAAATAGCGGCCAAGCCCGCATACGTAGAAATGCGGGCTTCTTAAAAAAAAAAATTTTGAGATAGATTTTAAGGCTTAATTTTTAAGGACATGTATTCTCCAACATGGAGATCATGAATATGAAAAAATAAATAAATTTAAAATTTTAAAATAATAATTCTAATAAAAAATTAGTTAGACCGTTAGTTTTTATTGGTTTTAGATGAAACACCTACTTGCCTCCATCTCTAACATGGATGGTTTACACTTTCTGGATTGTATACGTAGAAATGCCATTCACGCCGCATAAAACAATTTTTTAAAAAAACTCTATTCGTGCCCATTAGTGGGGGGATACGAGGTAAGGGTGGCAATGGAGCGGGCCAACTTTGGCTCGGGCGGGCTAGCTTTTGGGCTGGCTCATATCTTGTTTTATAGGCTAGCCTAGCTTTATTAGGTCGTTAAAAATATATATTAAAAAAAAAAGGGGATGGACCTAGCCTAACTAGCCAGCATTGGCCTTGATCCAACTCTTAAACCCTACATTTTTGGGGCCTGACAACTAGACCGAGTGTTCTGCCCGGCCCATTGCAAGTAGTGGTGGCAATGGACTCGGACCCGACCTAGGACCCGTTGGGTATACCCAACACAAGTCGGGTATAGATCTAGCATTTGGACTTGGCAGGTCGGGTCCGATTCTGAGTCCAGTTGGACCCAACCTGTAAGTACTTTAAAGCTTTATTCATTTGAGTATACTAAGGATCATGTATAATTAGAATTAGTTGTCATCTTTAGCTATTAAATGACAAATCACATGGCTTGAAATATAATAGCAAGTGATTGTGACCTTGTTGCCAACAATACAGGTACATGATGGTAAGCAAAGGGCCTAGACTTTATTAAAACAAAATAAAGCTTTACCTCAAATTCTCATCCAGAAAGTACTTTTGGCAACGAAAATTTCCATGATGGCTCTAAAATCAATTTCCAAAATCGACAATGAAATTTGAAGCTCAAAAAAGGTAGAGATCATGTGGATCTATGAACACTTATTTTTAGGGCGAAATGGACGGTCTTCATAATTTGTTACAATATACGCTATTAGAGTTAAATTTTTTTTTTTTTTTTCACAATCATAATGTGCAAGCCAAGATGATCGATATAAAAACTTTCCAATGCTTAAATTGCAGTTTTTGATGAGTTATAAGCTGAGGCCTTACTTATTTTGTTAAGGTTACAGTCCTATCAAATCATTTTCCTTGTGTAATTAGTAGATTTACGTGCAACTAGAGTTGGGAACAGGTCGGGTAGGGTACAAGTTCACTTGGACCTATACCCAAATCCAAAATGCATACATGGGACCCCGATTCGACCAGGTCTAGAGTATCTGGGTCCAGACCCATAATTTATTTAGAGGACCCGTACCCGGACCCAACATATTATCTATGGTAAAAATAAAAAATTAGCTAAAAACGTTTTTTAAAAAATTATCTAAAAAAGTGTACCAAAAAAAGTACTAAAAATGACCAAAATATGTAAATAGCAAGTAAGAAGATTTGGGCAATAATTCATCAATTTTCTCATTTTAAGACTAATAACCCATGCACATATGTACATGGGTTATTCTAGGCTGCACCAATTTAAGGGTGAAGTTAAAATTTCGTGCTCCAAAATTTTTTACCGCAAACTATCATTGTAAATTTAAAAGAACTTTTAACTATAAATTGTCAATTTATTCTAAAAGGGGGTATTTTGTTTATTTTTTATCCCTTCGAAAATCAGCTTCAAATTAAAAATGATTATTTTAACTTTTTAAAATGATATCTATATTTTGAAGGCAATTTAAAATGGAAAAAATTATATAAGTGTGAGGCTCTAAATAATCAAATTAGGGCGCACCTCAAAATTTCACTAGGAGAGGTTGTTTTGATGTCCAAATATCCTCAAATTGATCTTCTCAACCTCAAGATGCTTGAACATGAGAAAAAAAATGGATTTCATGTTTTGGAAATAGTGCATCTTGTATTACATTTTTGGACCATTAATTTTCAATATTTTCAAGTTTTGATAGATATGCTTGATCTACATTGTTTTTTAAGCTTTAAATTTTATAATGTGAAAGGTTTCTCCGCTACAGCATAGAATATCTCTGCTCCCTTACCATCTAGCCGTCCAATTTTGATCAAGTGAGCCACTCGCCGTTTGATCTTAGATCCGATGCCTCAGAGTATTTTATTTTTAATTTTTTGGTACAATTTTATGAATATTAAATTTGGTATGTGCTATCTTCTCATTGGGACACACGTAAAAAAAATATTAAAAATAATTTTTCGATAAAATATAATGACCAAAATACCTCTTGAATCTTTTAAGGGTATTTTAGTTATTTTATTTTATTGGGAATATTTTTTATATATTTTTTAGAGGGGCGAGTTTAGTAGAGTAATGGACGCCCAAAATTTGGTGTCAAAGTAGTTTTTATAAAAAAATATAAAAATAAAATAGTGTAGAGACGTGACATTGTAATTGGGGCAATTTTAGCCCTCCATTCAGGATGGACGGTTGGATAAGGGGAAGTATATAAATCGTATGTTCTAGGGGAATCATAGAAAGCTTGCCCTTTTATAATTAGAGATGAAAATATATTTTAAGACTATCACAAAAATTTTCAATATTGAAACCACAAATCTCGACACAATTTGAAGGTGCGGATTGTTTAGAGCCTCGGCTTTATATAAACTACACCTATTTAAAATTAGAAATGTAGGCACACTCAAAATTTTCAGACAAGTTCTTACAATGTGTCTTTAAATTCTTAAGGGTTTTTCACTGTCAAAATTTTAGAGTATTCTAGTCTAAAATAACCCTAGACACGCACAGAGACACATATATGTAAGGGAGAATGATGCTGTTCGACTTAAAGAAGTAAATTTTAGGTTTGATATTCAGAGCTTCGGACGTATTTTTTAGCCCTTATTTCTTGATAAAACGAGCAAATTCGGTGTCCTCCTAGTAATGCTTACGCCGCCATTTTCGAAATGAGGTCATGGTAATAATTTCAACAGCACGGCGAGAATTATGCTTACGCAAAGTCGGGTATTTTTCAGGGTTATTTTTAAGATGAGATTACCTTAATTTATTTTGTTAAGAATAAAATTATCAAGTTTGGGTCTACTTGAACTAAAAGAGTTCTAATTACATTAGAATTTGGATTACGAGGTCTAAATAAAGTTTATAAATTGGGGTATTGTTTAAGAAACCTTGCTTCCGTGAATTCCATTGATTCATTGAACAATGCTGGGCCATTGAAGCTGGGCCTATTAGCTTCCTTTTCAATTTCAGTCAATTTATCAGTGTTTATAGTACTGTTCTTGAAATTTTCTGGGAAGAGTTTACAAATAAATAGAAGCATGACTTATAAATCACAGATCTCTTTCCTTACCTCCAATTTTCAAAAGTCTGAACTCCTTTAGATATGAAGTTTTTAGATTGATGGAAATTCAAGAACATCTCTTGGAGTCTATGGAGCCTGTCCCAAGTTGCATTTTCAGGTGTCCTATTGGTCTAATGGATGAGCATTTCTATCTCAGATCGATTGTGACGCTTCACCATAGTGCAGTTTAATTTTTGCCCTCATCTGAGATGAAGGAAAGGTCATTCTTGGTTGTAGTTTGCTGCCCCAATTTCTTCTTCAAAAAAGAAAAATGGAAAATGCATGAATTAATGAATCTGCGAGAAACTCTAGCTGATGTGCCACTAGTCCAATCTTGCAAGTGATTTTACAAAGCCCATAGAATTAAGGAGATAACTTCCTCCACCAGTGAATGAACACAGGGTTTGGTTTTAGATATAGGTGAACCATATTCCCCCTCTTGAAACTCTCTCTTAATCTCATGTCAATCTGCTCATTGCTTCATTATGTGTTGTAGCACTTGTAATTTGCCTTGGGTCTTGAAGGATCTGATAGCAATATTTCCATTCTATTTCGAGCCTACAAATATTCGTGGCCCCAAGGTCATAAGAGGTAATAGCAAGAGGTGGTTGGGTGTAAATTGCTTTATATGTGTCAGATGCATTAGTTGGAATAAGGCTCAGATGATGATGATGATGATGATGATGGTGGGTTGGATGCATTGATGAGTGTTATCCATGAGTGTCACTTAGTTCGCTATCTTGGATGGTCACCAATAAAACAGGATAAATATGTTTCTAAACAACAATTGAATGCCTCAAGCTGCATGTAAGTTTGTAAATAGTGAGATGTGTGCATCTTCAATTGAGCGCCTCATAACCTAGACAGTTCCTGACAAAATTGATTAGTAAACACAGGTCAAGATCACACTTACAATGGAGGTGCATACCATGGAGTTTGACTACATGGTTCACAAATAGTTCAGCTACTGTCGATGTTGTGTATGGATGGGATAGAGAAATAGAGTTGGAAATACTTAAAAAGCTGATCTACATCCACCCTAATCATATTTTTCTCTTGTGAGTTAGTAAGCCCCTCAATGAAATCCAGGGATACGTTTAACCATATATATGCTCCTGCATTCGTATGGTTTGTAACATACTTCGATAGGCAATATTACATGGAATAGATATGTGTGTTGGTATCTAGTATATATTGGAGTATCTAGTATATAAAACCAAATTCTGAGTACTTCATGACACATCCATACAATCTATATATTAACCAAATATAATTGTACATATAATAAAACTTCCTTTACCTGAACTTCTATCGTCGAGTGTCGTGGTGGTAGAAGTCATGCCGAGGTTGAATGGCCCTGCCTAAGAGGCTGTGGGTTCAAATACGCTTGTTTTCTTATACTCATTCATGGAGAGTTTCAACCACTACTCTACCATTGAAACCTCTTAAATTTATGTGGCAGAAAAATGCCAGACACTTTTATAAAATGTGTTGATACGCACTCAAAAAGTGATGACGTTATCAGACACACACAATCAAGTATCATTGACGTGTTTATCTATGTCAATTACATCTAAGTGTTAATATATGTCAACATACGATGCCAAAGAAAGTGTGTTCAAATAACACTGCAGATAGGTCATTGCATTCTTCCCTTGATTCCACGGATATACGCTGCACATTACGTATTAAGGAACCAAATTCTGTCACAATTCCTTCCGGTAGGACACTTGCAACCCTCTTATAAGCACTAAAATACCCAAAGATGCCTGCAATTGGGGATGCATGCAACTCTTTTAGTAATTCCACCCCCCATGGTGATGATGCCTTTTCCAGTATGATCGTTCTCCCCACCCTCAAATGTGTAATTTGGCGCTGACGTTGGGTGCTCTTGGGGCCTTCGGATGAGAGCATGTATTTATTCATAGTCCCTTGTCAAATTTTCGGTGGTCGCCTCTGAGACCCGAAAAACCTCTTAATCCCTTGAGATAGTTGGGTTTTGGCCATTTAAACAAGCTAGCATCCCTCAATCAATTGAGATAGCTTCATTGGGAGTTATATGGCCCCAATATTTGATCCTTGTTTGACCAAATACGTAATCGATCATTTAACACACACACATAAAAAATTGGAAGGTTGCAACGTTAAAATGTAGAATTAAGGTGCACCTCGAAAGTCCATCATAAAAGGTCGTTTTGATGTTGGAAAACCCTCTAATTGATCATCTAAACATCAAGATGTATGAATATGAAAGGGAAATACGATTTTGAGTCCTACTAATAGTATATATTGCAACACATTAACTAGACCTTCTATTTTCAAGATTTTTAAGTATTTGTAGATCTACTTGATTTGAACCATTTTTGAAATTTAAAATATTTATATTTACAAATGAAAATAGATTTTCAAGCCATCCTAAGAATTTTTTACACCAAAATTATATTTATGATAAAATGTAAAGATGCACCTTAATTTGATTGTTTAAAGTTGCAATCAACAAACCACACCCTCCTCTCAATAATTCTTTTACCTCTCTTTTCAAAATTCTCCTTATACAAGTTTCTCTCTCTAGGTGGTGTGGCAGCCCTTTCTCTCTTTCCTCTCAATAATTCTTTTACCTCTCTTTTCAAAATTCTCCTTATACAAGTTTCTCTCTCTAGGTGGTGTGGCAGCCCTCTCTCTTTCTCCCCTCAATAATTCTTTTACCTCTCTTTTCAAAATTCTCCTTATACAAGGTTCTCTCTCTAGGTGGTATGGCAGCCCTCTCTCTCTCTCAATGGCATGGTGGCCTTTCTCTTCTATTGAACTCTTACGCTCCCAAAGACTCACATTACAACCCTCTAAACCACACATTAAGCTCACTTCCCTTTATAGACCTTAAAGACTTCCTCTAATCCTAGTATAAGGGTGGCAATGAGCCGGGTGGCCAAATTTCAGTGAGTTTCAATGAGGGGCTCACCATTAGAGTTCAAAATGGTAACCAAAACTACCCTCGGACATCTAACATCATTGTATTTTAAAAAAGATGCAGTTTTTATAAGGCCTAGGCATTATGAAAACAAAGTAAAGCCTCACCTAAAATCTTCATCCAAAAAATGCTTAGTGCATCGGAATCTGGCATCAATTTTCAACATCGATTATAAAATTTGAATCTTAAAAAATAGTACAAATATTGTGAATCCATGTATACTTTTTTTTTGGGCGAAATAGATGGTCTAGATAATTTGTTTCAATACACATTATTTTTAGAGCTTGAAATTCATATTTTTTTCACAACAATAATGGTCAATGCCGAGATGATCAATTTTGAGGTTGTCTGACGCTAGAATTGCAATTTTTTGTGGGTTTTAAAGTGAGGCTTTACTTATTTTGGTAGTGTTGAACCTTATCGAAACATTTTCCTTTGAAAAATCATGTGGATTCAAATTCATTTGTAGCTAAGCAACACCTTAAACGACACTCGCTCTTTCTTGTGGCTTTTTCAAGTTAAGCAAAACCCTCAAATTCATCAGGGAAGTAAAACATTTACACATTTAAACCAAGCCAACCAGGATTTAAAACTCAATGCTTAGAAGTAACAATATCATATCCACGAAAAAACCAAATATCCTTATCCCGAGCTTCGATTCAGTGTTTTAAAGCCCGATGAGTTTTTGATCTAGATTGCCGATCTGGATGGAAACCAATTGGGTTTCGTAGGTCCCTCTAAATCCATAAACCCTTTTTTTATTTTATTTATTTATAATATTTTTTGGTTCCCTAATTTGGACCAATTCAGGCCCAATCAAGATTGCGGATCCAACAATGTACCGCCAAGCTCTATGATGATATTTCGGACTCCATTCTCACCAAACGAGTACGGGCGAAATCAACCCAAAAAAAAATAAGGACCAGTGCAATAGTGAAAGTTTAAATTTACGCTTCTGTGGGACGGGCTAGATCTTAGTGGCTTGTAGCTGGTGCTCTAAGTTGATTTTGGGAGGGGCGTAAGGAGAGGGAACAAAAGTTTTACCCTTTTTGGATATAATACAAAGGCAGCAAATAAGGGCCACTTTGCATTACGGCGGGCATGAGACAGGCATTGACAGCATCTCATGGATTAGTTTTCATAATCCATTTTAGAACCGATTCTTAATGGAACATAAGTTAAGAAAAATCCGAAAATTCATCGTGGGCATTATAGAAACATTTGCGATAAGAAAAAGTTTGCCAGCATATCTATAAATCGGTCAAAGTCCTTTACACAATCATCAAGGCAAAAGATCTCAATTGTTTACTTTTAAATTTTTACTTTACTTACATACCTCTTTAAAAAATATCTTCAAGAATTTCTCTCCTTCAAATTGAGATTGGAGCATATTAAATAAGATAAATTATTAAAATGGCCTTGCTGGTTCAAGATTCCTAATTTTAAATTGAGGTAATTTATAAAGTTACGAAGATTTGATACCAAAGTGAAATTAATTTAAAAGAAAAACGCTTTAATGCTAATTGACATGTCTTGAACCCGCTAAATATTTTGGAAGGATTGATCACCTTTATGAAAAGGTTTATACATGCCCTAAGCTTCAAGATAAAAAGTAACCCACACCTCAAAATTCCATTAGAAATTGTAGTTTCGATGCCAAAAACTCTAGGATCATTTTAAATCTATTTTGAGATTGTCTACAAAAAGACCATTTATCTTTTATACATGGAGGTCAAAATCATTACCACTTGATGTCAAATTGGATGGCTTAAAGTAAGTCTCAAAATCCGAGATTTTTATTTTTATTTTTGTCTATTCAATGACACTTTTACAACCACCAATTTTGAAATTTTTAGGACAAAAATGATTGTAACCTCCATGTACAAAAGATAAATGATCTCTTTGTAAAAAAATCCGATCTATTTTTACCACTGAATATAAAATTTGACCTAAATAATGTCTTACAAGGTAGATTATGCTAACCGCAACCTTTGAAATAATTTAAGACATGGCAATAAATTATTACCCTTTGAATCCCAAATAGTTGGGATAAAGGTTTTTAGACATGACAATAAATTATTACCCTTTAAATTTCAAATAATTGAGATAAAACTTTGATAATGAAAGATCCCAATATCATGCATTTTATCATATTATCACGGTGTGCAATATACTACAATGTAATGGTCTTTTGTTTTGTAGTGTGATCATTTTCCCAACCCTTTGAAGACAGCAAAGCTGACGCATTGGACGACAAAGGGGCTATTTAATATGTTCCTAAATAATGTCGGCAATCTTGGGCCACTCTCTCTTTGTTGTTTAGCTGCTCAGATTATTGCATTTGTAACCTGCACTTTCTTTGTTGTTCGTATTTTCTTGTCATGGAGCATCAATTCATCATCGAGATGTTACATTTCACCCAAGTTCACTAACCCATACAAGTTATACATACACATTCCACTCTTGTGAATAGATTTCGTGCTTTGCTTCCATGGGTAAAAGTCATTTTAGGAATAACTAGCCTTGATGGGGCAAATCGTTCTCTCACAAATCTATGGCGGATAGATTGGTGATCTTATCAAATTTAGACGACCCGAATTAGTGATCATTAGAAAAAGATTAATAAATAAATAAAATTAAATAAAAACTAAAATAGTAGTTTATGGGGCGAGAATTTAAGGGGACATGAGAAAATATTAGACAAAGACGAGCAATAAAAAAAAAAAAAAACCAAGTAGAGGGGTTAAGGGGCACGGTGCGGTTATTCTAAAACCGGTTCAGTGCTGATTGATTCCCATCCAAAATAAAAAGAAAAAGTGTTGAATAGATCTCTTTACGTGCCTCAAAATATGAACATCCAAGATTGAACAAGAACCATCCAATTTTCAGATTACAAGATCTAGATTTTTAAGAACTCAAAAATCCAATCTTTTTCTTGAAAATAACTATGTGATGGTACTTAGATGGATCCTAAAATTTCGGGTAGAAAGTGATCCCAAGTTACTATTTTACCCGAGGGAATTGTCGTACAGTATGCTCCCCCAAAAGCAAGTTGTACATGCGCTCCACTTATACCAAAAAAAATTTACACCAAGGGTTCCCCACATAAGAGAGAGCAAGAGAGAGAAAGGGGCAAATCCAAATGAGATGTTGAGAAAATCATATATGCCTGTCAGCATCCACAACTCTTAAAGCCAAAGAGTCCAAATATTTCAATGAACAAATTATATATTGAGTATAAGAGAAGGGATAAGAAAGGGGCTTCAAACCCAACTGAGAGAAAGAGAGCATGTCCCCTTCAACAAGAAGTTGGAGATCCGAATAAAACACTAAAAAACACAAAACCTACTCTACATACACAACCCCCAACTGATGGAATCCCCTGAACCAATAATAACCAGACCAATTTGGAATTTTCAAGTGTTTCAAAAAAGGAAAAGGAAATAAAAATAACCTTTCAAAGCATTTTAAAAAGAAAAAAAAAAATGTTGCTTCTATATTGGAATTATGATTAGGTGGTCCCAATTCTAAAGTTTATAATATGGTAAGGATCCATTTTCGAATTTCCTGCCACTTTTGACACAACCACCATCATAGCAATATATCACATGACAGTACTATTTGATTAACATCCATTGGCATTGTGTACTATAAGAATGTTTAGTTTGGGCACATGAAAGTCAGTCATTCCTTCCAATCAAATGTGAAATTTGATGGTAACAAATGTGTAATAAAATTTAAAGATAATACTTTTTGGCTTTAAAAGTAAGCATATCCCTCAATTCTATATCTAATAGCTAAGAGTGCTTGCGACTTGTTTTACGTTAAAAATTAATAAATCTAATAGTTAAGAGTGCTTGCGACTTGTTTTACGTTAAAAATTAATAATCTTATCGCATCTTTTTTCATATCTAGCACCTCTATTTGGCAAATTGATGGGTGAGGTGAGCAATGAGAAAATCCAGTACTAATTTACTTATTGATGCTTAAGATAGCGAGATTCACAAAACTGGGCCATATAGGCCATTAAAGTCAACATGAAACTAAATCAAGATTGAGGTAACCCCAGTTACCATTAAGCAAGGTTATTAGAAAGCATCTCATGTCTTCACTTGTTAAAGATGGGTGTGTGCGTTATAGGTTTTACATGCCATGTGAGCTCAATCGTTATGTTTTATGTTTTATGTTTTACTGAAAATCAAATTCCAAATCAAATGCTTGCCTATCCAAAAGCGCTTTTATGTTTTACTGAAAATCGGCGGTGGCATTTATGTTTTAGATGTTCCTATTGACCTAGCCCCTTGCCGTCGTTTATGCCAATCCCAAGCCTGAGTAAAAGGGGTGACTTGTGTTAAGTAGGCAGACGGTCTAAGCTTTGCCACAACTTTTAATGAATCCTAAATCTATGTTATCCGCTCATGTGAAGACGTTCCCCATAAGCGACACTTTTGGTCTTATTGAGTGCATGATAGAGTAGAATGACGGAACGTGATTTGTGTAGCTGGCCCCAAATAGTCGGGATAAATTCTGATGATGATGATAATGAGATTGCCCAAATTATTTTGATAGATTGAGAATTTAGAAGCAATTTTTCCAGTGAAAAAAGGAACAATATATTTCAGTCAGGAAAAAGTTTATATAAAGTAAGTTAAAGGCCCTCAACAATCAAACTAAGGTGCACCTCATGGTAGAATAAGTAGTTTCGACGCCCAAAAACTCTCAAATCCAATCATCTCGACCTTGAAATATATGTACATAAAAAAAATTGACTTCAACTTTTGAAACATTGCATCAATTTCAAAATTTTCAAGTGTTCATAAACCTGCTTGATATACACTATTTTTAAAGCTTTACATTTTATAATTGAAATAAAAATAATTTTTCAGGCGACCATAATGATTTTTGGCACTAAAACAACATCATCCGATACCATTTGAAGGTGCGCCTTACTTTGATTATTTAGGGCCTCAGCCTTATACAAACCACACCCTTTCAATAAGAGTCCAAAGAAATTTGTGGTTTGCTCTTTGAAACCCCATTCGAAAATAAGCATTCTTGTCCCTTGCCCTAATGAAAAGAATAAGACCCACGACTATTGTCATAACATAAAGACAGAAAGCAAAATAAATGAGAATTCTGGCAAATTCTATTAAACAAAGAGAAGGGAAACATTTATACCTAACCAGAATATGATCCAAAAGCATGACACCGCGCCTTCCCATACTTTGCCAACAAGCCTCACAAGAAAAGGACAGCCAAAAAGAAAGCAACAGAAAGAAATCAATGGTTGGTAAAAAATTCAGAAAAGACCCCACTAACCTGAGCATCAATGAGGTAGAAACCCATCCAAAAATGCTTTGATTGCACACACATGTATTGGGTGACCCATATCAACATCACCCCAATCTCATGCTCTCCACTCACATCAGCTCCTCTCAAAACCAAACAAACCTGCAAAAAGGGCAGAGAGAGAGAGAGAGAGAGACAGAGACACAGCGCGCACTTTATAAGCAACACCAAGGATGCCTCAACCACCAAGCAATCAAGAAACACCATCCAAAAACTACAGTCCTTTATAAAGCCTGCCCATGATTCAGAAATACAACACTTGGAATGCATAGAACCTGAATTCACTCACCATTGTCTTCATTTCTCCCTCCTCTAGCCATGGCAGCCATAAGCAGAGCAACTCCAAAGGCCCCTCTAGAGATAGGAACCAGAGGCACCATTGGGTCCCTGGTCTTGCAAGAAATCGAGTATTTCAGGAGTGTCGACCACCATAAGAAGCAGCTCCCGATAATACCTTCTTCAATGGAAAGTTTTGGATCCAAAATAGGATCTCTTGAGACTGTGGTGAGGACCCAAAAGAAGAAAAAGAAGGGAGGGAGCAGATTTTTACCGAGCATCTGTTCACTTGCAGATGTGGCGGTTGATACAAGACCGGAGAGGATCCCTGATTTTTGTTACACGAACTTGAAGGTGGACGTGAAGAAATTGCACAGATAGCTAAAAAACAGGTAATTGAAGACTGTGGGTTTCTAAAGGCTTTAGCTTTTTAATGGATTCTAAAGAGTCTCATACAGTATTAGAGAGCCTTGAAAAGCTAAGCTTCCGAAGACGACTGGTTATCGGTGCAGCCCAAATCTTGTCTGGGCTGCTACTGCTGCATTTGAGGTCGACAACCTCAACAATGAAACTCCCTGAGCTCGAACAAGAAGCCCCATATGACGAAGCCGAATCAGAAGTAGACGAGGAAGCCAAAGTCTTTTTGTTTGACTTCTTTCTATAACACTGTGAATCTGTTGCAGCATCAGAGCTGAGCATTGGAATATGATGCTCTGCTTTTGGGTTGTTTTTAGGAAATTTTTGGGTTTTTCGATTGGGTTTTTGAGGGGTTTTATTCGCAGGACTTCTTTGGCTGCTTCCAGTACTGGTGCCTGGTTTAAGAGGCTGTTGTTTGTATCCGACTCCACCACAAAGAACAGAGACTGGATTTGTTGGAGACCTTCTTCTATTGGGCATTGATGTTTGTTGGGGGTTGGAGATCTTCATGGACTCCAACTCTTTGATCATTAGAGATCCAATGGTGCCTGTTGTTCCCACTCTAATACTGCATCCATTATTACTATCAGAGACTTCAATATTCTGAACCATGATGCTTGCACTAGACATTTTAAGTAATCTGTGATCAAAATTTAGACTTTCCTCTGATAATTATTCTAGATGGTCCCTTCTCAAACTGCACCGAAGGTGTATTATCAGTGGCTTGTTGAATAAGGCTATTTATCAAAGGAAATTGGCATCATCTGTAAAGTACATTAAAATGGAATTACAATCGATATTCAGAGATTGATAAATACTAAGTAGCGAAAAGGTGAAGCACCTTCCAGTTTCAGAAATCAAAGCTTCAAATTGTATGAATTGAAAAAACATGATAAGAATTTGTTCAAATGAACAGTCAATTCAGTGAGTAAGAGATTCAGAGAAATGAGAATATTACTAAAAGCAAATGGAGAAAGGAAATAGTCAAAAGATGGACTATCTAAGTTTTTCAATTGGGATCAGCAGAAGAAGATTTTACTGGGCAAAAAATTGGCAAAATCGAGGACGCGAACACCATGAAATTGTAGATGATGCAAAACTTAGACTCAGACAAAGGATCCAGGCACCCACAATTTATCTTTTTTCTCAATGCCGTGAACTAAGCTTTAATTAAAAATAAGAACAAAATTGATGGAAGATTTTGCACTTCTGGGATCCAAAGGGAGGAATCTCGACCACCAATGCAGCTCACAAAAAAGGGGAAAATATGCTGCAAAAGAATAAAATCGAAGAAAGACAAATGACAAACCCTAGATCGAATGGAAGAAGCCTACTGAAATAGAAAAAAAACTCGAAAAATGTACTAGAAAAAAAAAAGCAAAACTAAAAGAAGAAGCACTATATCAAGATCACTATATCAAGATCCTTGGCCGTCCAAAAACTAAAAGGAAACCAAAAGAAATTATTTAAAAAAAGGCCAAAATAACCATGAAATTCCAAGAAGTAATCTGAAACCCCATAATCTCGAGTTACAGATAAAAAATGTGGAAGCCAGAAAGTGGAATCAGTGGAAGATAAGCCCCATCTACGATGTGAGCGGAACCCTAGAAAAAGTTGCAGAGAGACAGAGACTGAGAGGAGGGGCAAATAGTACCTAGAAAGGCAGCCATTAATGAAGCCGTAGTGGTAGTTGTATAGAGGGAGAAACGCAAACCATTAAAGGAGAGAGAGGTTGAGCAAATGTTGCAGACAATCGCCGTGGTTCTCGCGTCTCATCCCGACTTTACTTTCTCTTTTGATTTAATTTATTTTTTACTGTTGTGACTTGTGATCGCACAAATCACGTCGCTCTCATCAGACGATAGAACCCTTTTTATACCACCACATCTCACGCATCGCAAACCCTTGTCTTACTCCAAAGGAGGAAAAGGACCAGAATGACCTAAAATTTGCCTTGAATGCCCCTCCCTGACGATTATACCCTTGACAAGCATCTAAATTACTTCCTTAGTTTTTTTATTTATTTTTTTTGGGACAATATTCCATAATTTTATTGCTTCACAAAAAAAATTCCAATAAACTCAAACATGAAAAACATCTTAAACAATCAACGATGGGTGCGGATTGTATAGAGCCTACCTTCAAATAGTATCGAGAAATGTAGTTTCAATATTGAGAATCTTTGTGATAGCCTCAAAATATATTTTCATATCTAAGTATAAAGTTTAAAGCTTCAAAAATAGTGTAGATCGAGCGGATCTATGAAAACTTGAAAACCTTGAAAATTGACGGTCCGAAAAGGCATTACAAAATATATCATTTCCAAAACTTGAAATTCTTTTTTTTTTTCTCATGTCCATGTATCTTGATGTCTAGATGATCAACTTGAAGATATTTGGGCATCAAAACAACCTTTTCTAATGAAATGTTTTAGATAAGCTTTAATTTGATTGTTCAGAACCTCGGCTCAATATAAATTTTTCCCATCAAAGGTTGCAAGGAGACATCCTTTTTAGCCAAGTGTCCTCTCTATAAACATGTCTAAATGTAACATTCATGTCTTGCGCAATCTCCATAATTTCTAATTACTTAGATCTTAATCTCCGCGGAAGTCTTGAGATAAGGTTGCATCAATTAATGACATATAAAGAATCTCCTTCAACGATACAAGAAATTTGGATATCCCGGTCCCTAATAACTTTAAGCCCTTGTAATACTGCTAGCAATTCCGCCTCATTTGCTGTTATTTCACATCATAGACCTGTAAAACAGGAAATGATCTTCCCATTGCAATTCCTAACAATTCACCCAACCCTTGCTGGTCTCGGATTATCCTTCTTTTCTATGTATCTCGCAAGTCACACAAATCAAGAAGCTCTAGCATCCAACCTTGGATCCCTAGTAACGGAGGCAACTTTGTGGTATGGACCCACACGAGTCTAGGTTTGATAATGGTTATTCGACCCAGCGGGTCGGGTCTATATCCAAATGAAATGAATACAAATTGGTTAGGCCCGGGGTCTGATGTGGGTCTAGGCCTATACCTAATATTATCAGATCGGGTCGAGGTTCGGATAAAAAAGTGCATGGCAAAATTTTTCTATTTTTATTTATGAGACAAAAATTGGGCAAAATAAAGAACTCCATAATTTGAGTAAGATAATAGAGCTTTGGGGTTGAAGAGAGAGAAAAAGAGAACATGGTCAGTGAACAAAGAGATATGTAGGGCAATTCACTAGCTCTATATCCGGGCATAGCAAGTGGTGGTGGGGTTATCAAGAATAGCGACGATGCTTTCATTGTTGCTTTTGTCACACCCTTTGGCACTGTATCAAACAATTAGGCAGAATTTTATGCTGTCGAAGTAAACATTAACCTGGCCCTAGAACTTGAATGTTTTTCTCTCCAAATTGAAAGTGAATCACCATTGCTTACAAATGCTATTCAAGGGTGTTGTAGGACTCCATGAGCACTTCACAATTTAGCAGCCAACTGCCGTCACAAACTCTTAGACCATAGGTAAAGAGCATTTCTCACTTCCACCACAAGGCTAACATGGTAGCATATACACTTGCAAAAAATGGGACATCTCTCAACTGCACGCTAGACCTCCAGATTTCATTTCTTTGTCTTTAACTCATGATTTGGCTCAATTGAATGTTTTTCTCTCCAAATTGAAAGTGCATCACCATTGCTTACAAATACTATTCAAGGGTGTTGTAGGACTCCATGATCACTTTACAATTTAGTAGCCAACTGCCGTCACAAACTCTTAGACCATAGGTAGAGAGCATTTCTCACTTCCACCACAAGACTGACATGGTAGCATATACACTTGCAAAAAATGGGACATCTCACTGCTGCTACAGTTTGGCACACTAGACCTCCAGATTTCATTTCTTTGTCTTTAACTCATGATTTGGCTCAATTGTCCTCCGATAGGATTGTAACTCTAGGATTGCTCAATTGTCCTCTGACAGCAGTGGAGAGAAATTCACTAGCTCTACTTTTCATTTGGTTCACGGATAGCAATGGAGAGACAGAAAACCTAATTTGGAGATGGAAGAGTCTTTCCTAACCTGAAATTCAATTGTTTCCATAAAAGAAAATTATTGTGTGGTTGACACATTCCTATATTTATTTATGCCACATTGCATAGAATATCATCTTAAAGATGGATGCAAGTGGTCTGACAGATCGGTCCTAGTGTTCGATTGTACGAACCGGCTGCAGAACTTTGCCATGGGCTAGCTCCTGGTAACCCTGAATCGGTTCAGGTAACTAGTGCAAACAAGTCCTGTTTGGGCTAAATAGGATTAAAAAATTTCAACAAAATATCAAACAGTCCCAAAAATAAGAAAAATTTATGTTTAAAGAATAATTAAATAAAATACATCCAAATGAGATAAAAAAAAGTAGTGAAAAATAGACTTTGAAAAATCAATTATGCCTAGGAATATTTTAAAAGGAAAAGTATATGATGTGATCATTTACCTTTAGTACAAGTGGTCACAATAAAATCTCGACCATTGGATGTGCAATTGGGTGGCCACATTTATTTTATTAACCAAACACAAAATTCAAAAAAAAATTTCTCAAACTTTGTAACACACCTAAGCTATCAAATTTCATATGAGATGGTTGTAAGTAATTTATAACCTCCCTATTCCAAAGGTAAATGGTCACATTGTATATAATCTCATAATAAAAATAACCCAAAAAGATAAAAAAAAAGTATAAAAATAAATATTTATGACCCAAATACGTCCCAATCTTTTCCAAAACAATAGAAACTATTAAAGAACCTATTACAGAGAAATTTTTTGTGTTTTAAGTCTTTTTTTTTTTTTAGAGTTAGGTTGTCAAGCTGGTTGACCATCCTAACCGGCCAAAACTAGCCACGACCATTGGTTGGTTTTGGGTAACGTAGCCGGGTCTAGGTCAACCGGGCCAGTTTTGCAAGCAATGGTCAAGCCCTCCAAGAAAAAGTTAATACTAATAGCCTAAATATTTTCTTCATAAATTATTAGTTTTAGTTTTAAATATTTATTTTCTTGATATATTCACGATCTCTATATTAGAAAGGAAAAAGTTTATATAAGGTTACAACCTTAAAATGTAGAATTAAAGTTGCACCCCAAAAATCCATTGAACAGGTTGTTTTAATGTTTAAAACCATCTAATTGTTCATCTCGATATCAAGATGTATGAATATGAAAGACAAAAAAAGATTTTGAGTTCTACAAATAGTGCATCTTGCAACACATTATCTAGACCATAAATTTTCAAGATTTTCATATGTTTATAAATCTGCTTGATTTTTACCATTTTTTAAGTTTAAAATTTCATAATTAGATATAAAAGTAGATTTTCAGATAATCCTACAAATTTTTTATACCAAAATTACATAATATGATAAAATTTGGGAGTGCTTCTTAATTAAATTGTTTAAGGTTGCAACCTTACAAAAACCACATCCTATTAGAAATTATATATTCACACAATAATAAATTTAAAAAAAGGTACTCATTTACATGTAGGTCTTAGGACACTTAGAAACCTTGCCCTTCGGACCTTTACCTTATGGACGAACGAGTCTTTTTCTTCGATGATTATTCACCATTTGTTGCAAACTTTGTGGTGTTTAAAAGACCTACAAAAGTCGTAGGGGTAGTTTAGCAACTAATAGGAAAGTAAAGAGGTAGTTTAGTCATTTATTGCACTGCTACGGAAAATTTCTGTCAGCGTTTTAACGAATTTATTTTGGACGGTTGGACGGCGCATGTCTGTCAGTCATACAAAAGACAAAAACACCCCTCAACTGCTCCTTCACTGACAGATCACGACGCATAACTTAGCGTCGGAAGGGAAAGGTTTCTATAATTTTCTTCAAACTCTTTACTAGCCGCTTCATTTTGATTAAGAGAGTATCCGATTAAAAGAGTCTCTCCAAATGATAGTAGATCTGACATCTCAAAGTATTTTATTTTTAGTTTTTTTTATATAAATTATATGAATATGAAATTTGATATGTGCTATCTTTTCATTGGGATGTACTTATAAAAAATTTTAAAAATAAATTTTTGATAAAATATAATAACCAAATACCCCTTAAAACTTTCAAACGTATTTTGGTTATTTTATTTTATTGAAAATATTTTTTTATATTTTTTACTAGTACGAGTTTAATAGAGGAATGAAAGTCCAAAA